>CM020002.1:0-314872 GCA_009771035.1 Lupinus albus | reverse complement strand
ATCACCGTATTCTCGCAACGGCAACTCTAGTTTCAGTATGTGCTTTATGGTGGTCAGCAAGAAAGCTGGACATACATCCTGCAGTGCGATCCGTGATTGGAAGCGCACTTGGCATGGCAGCTCTTCAGGTCATTAATTTAATTTCCAGTTTTATACCACCAGTAATATATTTACCATTTTTTGCTTATTGAGGTCCTGCATCATCAAACCTGTTAATATATTGTCTCTTTTGTCTGAGCTGAATACTCTAACCCTGTTTGCACCTTCAAAACATTTTTGGTGTTTGTTTTTATCAACAGTGTAGTATATGGTTTTGTAGTATCACTTGTGATTAGTTATATTTTGCATGGTTACAGGTTACCTTAGGAGTTTCAACACTTTCTTCATATGTACCTGTTTCACTGGGCAGTGCACATCAGGCTGGAGCATTAACTCTAATGACATTTATGTTATTACTTAATCACACCGTTCGAAAGCCATCCTTGTCCCTTCTCAAATCCCTGCCTCAAGTTGTCAAAGCAAACTAATTCTTTCTTCTTTCCCACCATTGCATTGCAACAAGGATTAGCCATTTTTAAGTTGACAAGTATTTATTTACTAATGTTTTTGTTTCATGTTTAATTTGGCATTGAGTTCCTTGTCCAATTTTCCATTCTTGGAATCTTCTTCATTTTGTTTGTACATTTGTGCCCTGAGAATTCATGATGATAAATCATCTATGGAATGTATCCTAAAAGTATTAGAGAATCATTATATAAACTGATACTTATAATATGAAACAATCCATGACATTCATTGGCTTTTCCTTCATTTTGTAAATATCATTGTTCCAAAATTTACTGTTACAACTATTGCTTTAAAATCTTGGTCAGTGGTCATATGATAGTATCACCTGTTTCTGAATCTAGAGTTACTTAATGGATAACACTGTAATAGGATAAAACACTATTTCAATGCTAAAAGGTTAAGTCCCAAACTTGGCATTACATCTATTAGTGACGTGTCAATGTATCCTCATACGTGTAAACACAAAAGGTTGCCACCTAAATCCAAAACGGACACCTTTCATAACTCACACACAAGCATTTTGTCTTCAAATATCCAAATTATGAAGTGTATTACTTTGACCCAACCAAGCAAAGAAGCATTCACAAATGGAACTTTCCAACATGACACTGCTCTCTGCATCACTGTCTGCTATAGTTATAGGAGGACCTTTGGTGGGAATGATGTTGTTCAGTTTCTTAGCATCCTCAGCTCTTGTTATTGTGTGTTCACCCCTTTTCCTTCTCTTTAGTCCCTTGCTTCTTGGTGTTGGCTTTGTGTTAGTGGCAACACTAGCTGGCTTTGCTATTGCTGCTGCTATGGGACTCATCGGTCTTTCAATGCTTGGATGGGCTGCAAAGGAAACAACCAAGTTTGGGGAGTCAGGCTATAGAATGAGGGGAAAGGAAATGGATTATTGTATTGATAAGCTTTCAGCAACTACAGGTTATGGGATTGAAAGCATGCATGGTATTAATAGGGTCAAATAAAGCTATGGGAGCATATGAGAATGTCAAAACCTCTAACGTAGTAGTAATGCTTAATTTACTTTGTTGATCTTCTTGTGTAAAAATATAAGTACAACAACCACCCATTGGAATATCTGTCTCTATCGTAAGGCTACAACACTTACTTGAAACAAAGAGTGGTTTATTGGAATATATTTCATACGTGCATGTCATTGTAATTGTAGTGAAGCCCACCCAACAACCACCAAATTTGTTGAAAAGTACCTTATTGTAGGGTATACCAAAATTTATTATGATATCTCACGTGAAGAAGCTAACTAACTTTGTGAGTTAATTACACACCTAATTTTTTTTTAACTTGTACACTTCACTTACGAGGTTGAAAAACATTTCATGTATGTGCTGAAGAATCATGCATAACAAACAAAAAAACGAAAAAATGATATGGTAATGAAGATAAGCAAAATGATGATATTTGTGTTGAAGGTTGGAAGATAGTGTTTCATCTTACATTCATCGTATAATCAAATATCATCTTTAATTGATTAATAATTTTTAAAATTATTGAACCATTTTATAAACCTAAATGTCAAGATTAGATCGAAATAAGTAAATAACAAAAAATATAAATTGTAGACTAACTATATAATATTATAGTAATTTAAATATATTAGCTATTATAATGATTATTTAAAAAAATAATTGATAATATTAAAGAAAACCAAAAGCCTTAAGGAAATTGAATAATAGTTTAAAGTGGTAAAGGGCTTTAAGCAAGTAGTTGCTTAGAAGGCAAATCAAAAGATTTGAATAGAAAAGTAATAACTTGTGGTCCTGAAATACTTCATTGTGTTCCTTTCTTCATTAATAAATTACTAATATTGTGTATAAAGTTGGTCCTCCAACTCGAATATATGAATCTTAATCCAATTTGATAACTAGTGTAACATCTTATGACGACTTTATCATCTGTGAAATAAAAGGACGGTTTGTATGATGTATGCATCTAGAAGGCTTAAAAGGGATGTTTCAACTTTTCATAACAGTCCCTATTTCTATATATAACGAAGTTTGTCTTCCATATTCTAGTTTGAAGGAGTAATCAAAAGAAGAAATAATGAGTGAGGAAGCAATAGACAAATCCCCCTTAATCCAAACCTTTTCATCATCTGGTGATATGACAAGAGGAGTGTCTTTTAAGAGAACAGGTAACGTGTGGAGTGCAGTGGCACATATAATAACTGGTGTGATAGGGGCAGGGGTTCTATCTCTAGCATGGTCAGTGGCACAACTTGGTTGGGTTTGTGGTATATTGTTCATTATACTCTTTGCAATCACTACCTTTCTTTCATCAAATCTTCTCTCTGATTGCTATACATTCCAACATCCTCAATATGGCAACATTAGGATTTCCTCCTACATGGATGCTGTCAAATTCTACCTAGGTATGTATGTATGTATGTATATATGTATATATTATTTATGGACTGAATAGTCATATTAAAATATTATCATAAATTATTAGGTGAAAAAAGAGAAATGGTGTGTGGAGTGCTAGTGCATGGGGGTTTATTTGGGAGTAACACTGCTTATATCATTACATCTGCTACCTGCATAGGGTATGTTTTTCGTTTTTCTAGTAATTTTAATTTCTCCTTGTTGGGTGTGTTTGAACTCATAGCACAGTTTGTGTGAACCTTTTTCCAAGATTTATACGTAGTCTGATTACAAAAAGTATCACATGTGTGAACCTTATATGGAAATTAATCAAGACTATATGATTGAATGGTAATAATAAAGTTAAGAAGGGAAGTGAGAATATAGAAGATCAATTCGAGGTGTTCATTGTGTAATGAGCAACTACTGATACAATACAGGGAATTGGGAATTAGTAACTGTTTCATCAACCTGCAAATACTAAATTAACAAATTATTAAAAGCATAACTAGTTCATAACTTAATTGGAAGCTTAAAAGTTTTGAACCCAAATTCAAAAGTTAATAACATATATGATTGAATCAAATAGTCTAATAAAATATATAAAGTAACATAAGTCCTTAGCTTATAAGTTGCACATGAAGTAGATACTTAACTACTATTTATTATACACTATAAGTTTCGTTGTGTTTTATGAAGTTCTCCAGGGTCCAAATAGTCAAATAAGGCCAACAATCTCGTAGTGATCATATTTTCACCATCTCGTTATCTTATCCAACAATTGTTGGATCATAGAGGTTAAAGTTAGTATAAGACATGACTTAAGAGTGAACACAGATGTTTGCTTTGACACAATAATTGGCAATGGAATCTAAAGTCTTGTGCATGTTCCTAGAAGTGAAAGAAACTAGAGGTATAATAAGGAAGCCACTAGAACATAAGACAAATATTCAGAAAATAAAACAAAGGAGTCTTCACTCCCTCACCAATAAGAAAAAGATGTTGCTCATTTCCTATTAAATTATGAGTATATTTTCTATACACTAATGTACATGATAGGGACAAACCCGATCACTCCACCATCTTACCTATGGTTCTCATATACTAGCCACAGACACATTGAACATGACACTCCTCCATTATTGGAAACAAAATTGCTACTCTCACATCTTTTACCCAATTTTGTCCGTTTACACAAATAAAAAAACAAAAATATATACAAATTATAAATTTCTAAATGGTAATAAAAATAATAAAAAGGGCATTCCAATCACTTTCATGATTTTATAGAACCAAATTTTTTTTTATCCATTTGTGTGTATTATGATATTAGGATTTTATAAAGTTACAAATGATTTTTTGTCAAAAAAAAGAGTACATATTGATAATTATTAAAGTAAAAATGAATATTTTTATCCCAAACAGGATCTTATTTTTGAGGTATAATTAACGATAATTTATTTACCAACTATTTTATTTCGAAATTGAATTTTTTTTGGCAGTTTTGATTTCATAGAGTAAATGGGCATTTTTTAAAATTGAATGACCAGATTTTTTTTTTAATTAATTTCGAATTAAATTTAATGTTATAAGATTATGGCTATAGAAAAAGAGTGATTCAGAAAAACAAAACAGATTCGAAACCCATAAAAAAGAATACAGAATCTGGTTATGTTCATAGTCCCATAGACAACAATAGAATAAGTAAGGTAAATATTTACATACCCATGATTTTATATTTCCACTATTTTTATCTTATTAGATATGGTTTCATTTAATTTTCAGCACAACTATGTTATAATTTACTACACAGAGAGACGTGGGAGATTTATTTAAGTGTGATGTGAAGTATGAAATCAGTTTTCCATGGACTAAAGTTCCATTGAGTTGGATTAAAAAATGGCAGTGCAAAACTCTCTCCAAATTACTAGTAGATCATATGAGGATGATGGTCGTGCCAAAAGAACTGGTAAAATACTCTAGGATCATCCATAACCATTCCATATTTTCATACACTTGATGAGTCCTTCCATTAATTGTTAATAATCTACCAGGAACATTAACAAGTGCTGTGGCTCATATCATTACTGCTGTTATTGGTGCTGGTGTTTTATCTCTAGCATGGAGTACTTCACAATTAGGATGGATAGCAGGACCACTTTCCTTGATATTTTTTGCAATTGTTACCTATATTTCTTCATACATCCTTTCAGATTGTTACAGAACTCCGGATCCTGTAACGGGCAAACGAAACTACTCTTACACAGATGCTGTTAGAATCTACCTTGGTACTAATGTTTTCCATAAGTGCTCAATAACTTTGAGTTTTATAGTACAAACTACTTGTACTATTTTGCATTAGAACATACAAAGTTGTCAACTTGTGTTGTACTAATAACACTATCTCTTTCCGTTGCTCTTCTACAATCACTCACTCTAGCCTCAAATTCAGGAAATGATTTCCATCATAGTTATATCATCTCATTTGGTTTAGGTAATAAAAAGACATGGTTGGCTGCTTTCCTTCAATATTTGACCTTGTATGGTACGAGTATCGCTTATATAATTACTACAGCAACTTGTTTGAGGTACTTCTCAATAATATTACTAGCATCTATAATCTGTTCATGTTCTTTACCATATGATATATTAGAGAGATTGTCTTACTTGAATTTTTGTTCATGCTCTAATGATGATACATGCTATGTTTACATATACAGAGCGATTCTGAAATCAAATTGTTATCACAAGGAAGGGCATAAAGCTCCATGCAAATATGGCGATACCGTGTATATGATGCTGTTTGGACTAGTTCAGGTTATCATGTCATTCATACCAGATCTACATAACATGGCATGGGTTTCAGTTGTTGCAGCCATAATGTCCTTAACATACTCATTTATTGGACTAGGACTTGGCCTAGCAACAGTGATAGGTAAAGTTAATTTTCATTCATATCCTTCTCATCCTTAAAACAATAGAATCAAGAAATCAAAGTAAATTTGTACTGAAACACATCAAGTTTCTACAATATTAAAAATCAAATACCAAAAAGAATAGAATTGTAAAATATGTATGAAGAAAGAAACTATATTATGATGTGTACTTGGAATAAGAGAGATGAAGAAAAAGAATGGATCATAAGACTTACAATTGCACTTGCACTTGCAGAAAATGGAAGAATTATGGGGAGTGTAACAGGAGTACCAGCTGCAAATATCGCTGACAAATTATGGTTAGTCTTCCAAGCACTTGGTGATATTGCCTTTGCCTATCCTTACTCGATCATCCTCCTCGAAATACAGGTAACTTTCAATTTCATGCTCCAATATACAAGACAGAATTTAAAGCTGACGCAAAGTATCAAAACTTTTTTCGAATGAAGGATACTTTAAAGTCACCTCCACCCGAAAACAAGAGCATGAAAAAGGCCTCCATGATTGCTATCTTTGTTACAACATTCTTCTACCTCTGTTGTGGATGCTTCGGATATGCTGCTTTTGGAAATCAAACACCAGGAAACCTTTTGACAGGGTTTGGGTTTTATGAACCTTATTGGCTCATTGACTTTGCTAATGCTTGCATTGTTCTTCATTTGGTGGGAGGATATCAGGTATTCTGTTCTTAATCATAGTTGCCATTTTATACACAACATTATGTTATGATCATACCTTCTTATTATTACCCTTAAGAACTCCTCCTACTTTTTTAATGTCAAATTAATAGAAATGCTGGTACATCCCAAAAGGATAACTGCTATAGGACAAATGTAACATTCTCTTCTATTTCATGAGAATATAAAGGATAGTAACTTTAAAATTCCTCAATGACATGATCATTCCTCCTGAATTATCAATCAGGACTTTTCCAGAACTAATTGTTTCAATAACCTCATTGAAAACAAAATAAAAACTTAATTCCGTGTCATCTTCTATTTCATGAGAATATCATGGATATTAACAATAACTGCTTTCTTTCACTAATATGATCAATATCATGTTACCTGAATACTCATAGTTTGTATTCTTCTATACTTATTTTTATCAGATTTACAGCCAACCAATATATAGTGCTGCTGACAGATGGTGTTCAAGAAAGTACCCTAATAGAGGCTTTGTGAATAATCACTACAAGTTGAAACTGCCTTTGTTGCCAGCTTTTCCTCTAAATCCTTTCAGGATATGTTTTCGAACAGCCTATGTAATTTCGACGACCGGACTTGCAATCCTTTTTCCATACTTCAATCAAGTTCTAGGAGTGTTAGGAGCTATAAGCTTTTGGCCATTGGCTATATATTTCCCTGTAGAGATGTACTTTGTGCAGAAGAAAATTGGAGCTTGGTCTACAAAATGGATTGTTCTTAGGATGTTTAGTTTTGTTTGCTTTCTTGTGTCAGTCATGGGCCTTGTTGGATCCATTGAAGGAATCATAAGCCAATGGATCCATTGAAGGAATCAAGGTTTATGCCAGTCCCCTCATTGGTACTGAATTTGTTTAGTTGCTTAATCTTTCATGTAATTCAGATCATATTATAGTTCTATAATTGTTATTCAAACATGGGATACTATACTAGTAGCTCTGCTTAGTGATGAATTTCCTTTTTACATATACAAAATCTTACACTTTGTACATGGCACTCACAATATTGTTGATATTAAATTTCTTTGTAGATTGCACATGTCCTTGTTGTTGGTGAGAGAGAGAAGACAGTACAAGTGAAACAATAGTTCCAAACTAATAGTTATGTGTCAGATAAAAACTTAGCACAAAATGGGCACACATAGATCTCAGTCATTTTAGGAACATTACTACAATAAAAAACAAGTTGGCAGTTCCTTAAATCAGGTTAAGATCATTATTCTTAAAAGATCATTTCAAGCCTTAAAACCCACATGCCACATTTTATTGACAGGCCATCTTTTTTATGTCTTGTTCGTAAATTTTAAGAAGGATGGAATGGAAGATATAAAGGAAAAGAGGAATCCTATGTTGGTGGATGGTGTGACTTGACTCTTGAATAGATTCTGAAGTTCAGTGGGTAAAATAATTAAGAAAGACTAAGGTGGATACAAGTAATATAACTCATAACACATTTATCTTTTGTCGTATTGGTGTGTTTAGAAAAGGTGGTGGATATCCTTTCACATGTAATGAACTATGAGTCAAAAAGAATGAATCTTCACCATTGGATTCCCCTTTCATTCTCTTCTTTATGCCTTCCATGGCCCTCTTTTTAATTTGTTTTATCACCAAATATATTAAGGTAGTTTTATATTGAAAATGAATCAACAATTAAAGTGTAATTTTTATAAGCTTGATCTTATTTTTCTAGTAGTAATAATGGAAACATAAAGAAACATTTGAAAGCAGTATTAAGAATTGAAAAGCCCTGGAGTGATGATTTAGCAATGAAACATAAAGCAGAAAAGGTGTAATTGTACTAATTAAGTTGCTGTTTGACTTATAACATTATTAAAACAAGTTAAAGATATTGTTCTCTTGCTAAAGAGCTAGCAACCTTGGATTCTATAAAAGTTGGCATTTAATCAAATTTGATAAACCCTAACCTCCTGTGTCATCAGATATTTGCATCACCGGCATTAGAAAAAGGACAAGACTTTGGAGAGAAGCATCAAAGTATATTAAAATGTGTTTGTCTATTAAGTGCTGCAATTTAAAAAATATATAAGAAATAAATATTAAACTATTTAATGTTTTACAAACTTTAACCATCTTATTTTTTATGTTAATATTCTTAACAAATCATTATTTCAAATCTAAGATGTCAATTCCGTGTTTAAAATTAATAACATTCTCCCATTTTTTTGTTAATATTCTCCATTTCATAAATCAAACCTTAATTGTTAATATCAGACATCATGAAGTATATAATGTAGGATTATGTATTAAATTAAGTACTTTATAGTTTAAAAGAGTAAGTGAAAAAATGATGAGAAATATCTTGAGATTGTGATGTAATGTTGCATGGCATGACAAATAATAAAGTAATAGTAGTAGTATGTCAGAGCCGCACGATACTCTCTTCATTGGATTCTTACATATGTGGGCCAGAAGCCCATGAGTGAGATTATTCTTCTACATACCGTATAAAACAAACCAAAATGAAATAATAATAATAGTTATCATTCTATTTATACTCCTACTCCACATATTATGTATCAACTCTAGGGATATGATTTAGATATATCTATAATATAAATCATTATATTTTCCTATAATTAATGACTAATATGTTGATTAAGTTTAAAAAACTTATTTTTTGAGTCAATAGATCTCTCCTCTATTTGTTATGATATTTTTATTAGTAAGATTAAGAATAAAAATAATATTTATCTCTCTAGTAATTAAGAGAATACTTACTCCCAATAGACGCTGACAAAATGATTTCAGTTCCTTAATTACATTCTTAAAACCCAAATACACCGCTCACTCCTTATACATGTTCAGAAAAAAATGTATATGTTAGTTACATTTACCTCAGTATACAACATTCATGTATATAAGCATGCATTAAAATATAAATGTTACTGCCATCTTAATTAATTCATCCAATTGTGTCATTGCCAGTTTGATTGATGGGAGGAACTATGAAGGAGGAGGCCTCCCACGCCTCTCTCATTTGCTACTCTTTTCAAAACTAGAATGAAAAGCACTTCAAAAGCCCATCTTCTAATTGTGTCACAAGCTCTTTATACATTACATTACATATATCAGCATTTAAATACAAACTAGGCCTAATATGCTACCATGCTTGATGTGTAGCAGATTTTTAAGTATGATTTAGCTCAAATGGATTATTTATTGACTATATGTTGCTTAGATACAAAAAAAATAAATAGATTTAAATATAATTTACTTCCTCAAAATATAAGAAACTTTGATTTAAGCCCCTCAATATTTGGGATACATAGGGATCAAGATTGAAACAAATAAAAGTATAGGAACTAAAACCAAAATTTGATATATTTTCAACAAGCAAGATACATTAGCATAGAGATGGAACTGAAACTTCTGGTAGCACAATGGAGAAGAAGATGTCCAATTCCAGTGGTGCAAAAAGTTGTAAAGGCGATTTACGCAATGTGCAATTACTTGAAAGTAGTCTTGGTTTCTTCTTTGGTGCTGGTGGACATGTTGAAACTTTTGGTATCCTAAACTTTTGACCCTTTGGTGTGGAGCATGTAGTGCACATGGTAGAGACTTCAGCCACCTTAGAATCTATGCAGCTTTCAGATAAATCACTGCATATTTCTTGTTTTTGGCTCTCCTTTTTCTTCAAGTTCCTTCTTCTTCTTCTTCTTGTCTTCATTTCTTAAGATGAAGAGAAAAATATTGTAGAAGGGGTGTAGTTAAAACTTAAAAGAAGTGGGAAAAGAAGAAAAGAAGGTATATAAATAATGAAAAGATTGAGAGGTAAAGAGGACACAAGATTATTGGAGAGTGCTTTGAAATGATTATGTAGAGAAGTGAGATAATGATTCCTATAGGCCAAACTAGTGAAATAAGGAATCCAAGACAACAATTCTATCAAAGTCCCACATTCCCTACCCTTTTCAAAACTAACTCAAAGGGAAATATATACACACTACCAATAGTAAAGAACTACATCAATAGACAAGCCAATAAGCCCATGCTTGTAAATATGCCACGACTGAAAAGGTTCCAAGCTGCTAATTATGATGGGTTTAATTAGAACAACAACAAAAAATCATAATAGTTGAATTTAAGTACTTTACAGCAAAAAGTTTAAAAAATGCAAGTGTACGAGGCTTCATCAATTAATCGAATCTATATAGGGTATAATATATATATATATATATATATATATTAAAGCACATTCTTATAAGTAGATAAGCTATTTCCAAAATTTAATATTATGATTATTTTGTGAGTAAGAAGCAATTATGGTAACAGTGAGCCTTTAGTCTCTTTAAAAGTTGAAGGGGGAAATTGTAATAAAAAAAGTTGAAGGGAAAAGTTAAGCCTATAACAACAAATTGACTCTTCTAGGCTGTGGCAGCCTCATGGGGGAGTTTCACATCTTCGTTCTTTCTTGACGGCTTAATGTAGATGACCTTTTCGTCCTATGTAAAGTGCATTTTACCCTTCCACATTTTTTCATTGTTTGGTCTCAAAGAAAAAAACAAACAGAATGAAAATAAGTTTGTGTCAATTGAAATTATGTATTATTTATAGTGAACATACTAAACATTTTTTTTAAAATGGAAGTAACTTTTAGAGAAAATGTTGCAAAAAGCATAACGTTTTCCAGTATTACCAAATCAAGAGTACATGATATAACTAATTCAATTAAAATGAAGTATTAGAAATAAATGGTTGATTAAGTATAGACAATTATTTATTGAAAGTCCTGCAAGGAGATTAATTATTGAGGACTTAGATGCATGCATACGTGTGGACAATGACAAAGATTCAAAACCACGTGTCGGATCATTCATTAATTAACCAAACTGAAGAAACCGTCCAGGTGAGTTTGCCAACTTAAACAAAGCAAGATTCCAACTCGATTTGAATTATAGAATCCTTCGCTTTTTCAACTCAAATTATCAGCCTTAGAAAAATTGTCTGGTTAAGGTTCTCCATTCACACACACCCTTCAAAACCTCACCTTCTTTCTCAACAACACCGAATGCGTCTTCCACTACAACACTTGTTAAATTTCCAATTTTGAAGGATACCCACGATTCCTTGCTTGATTTTACTTAGTGGGAATCTTTCAAAATCTGAAATTGCCACCATTTATTTATTAAACTTAAATTTCCAATTTTGTAGGATACCCACGATTCCTTGCTTGATTTTATTTAGTGGGTATCTTTCAAAATCTGAGGATGGTGGGTGTGTTATCATCTGTTGTGGTGGATTGTCACACTTATCGATGTTTGTGCGTGGATGCTATGCCATCAATCAGTGTGAACCTGAATAAGCATTTGGTGAGGCGTGGTGGAACCATGGAACTAAGCAGTTCCTTCGTTGAACCTGTGAGGGAGTGGCGCAGGTTGTGTGTTAATAGAAGCTTCAAGAACAAACAACGCAGAGTTCCCATTGTCAACGAGCTTGGTGGCCAGTATGATGACACTTTTGATGATGTTAAAACGGTAAACATACTACTTTCTAATTTACCTTTTTATGTTTTTATAACAAGGTCTTATATAAGAGTTGGTCAATTGAATTCAACATTAATCAATTGTATTCTAATTCCAAAATGAATTGACCCAAAACATGAAAGCAACACCACAAATACTTAAACAAGAATGTTGCTGTTCTGCCTTTTGAATATAAGCTAAAGTTCTTGCTGATTAGTCAATCCTTCAATGTCGTGAAACAGTGGATCTTTGATTTAATTCCACTAACTATTTTTGTTTAAAATATAACTGACTCATATCTTTGGATACAGCAAATACTCAACTATTTCACATACAAGGCTGTGAGGACTGTTCTTCTGCAATTGTATGAGATGAACCCACCTCAATATAGGTTATTATATAAGTAAGTGAAGTTCATGTTGTAGCAAGTATGTACCCACTCAAACTTCTATGCCCTTGTAACTATTTTTGCTTGAAAATGATGATTCTATTCAATCACATGTTATGTTTCTAATAAATGCATGAACTTGACAAATGATGATTGTTAAACATTAGTTGTATTTTTCATGTTTGCAGTTTCGTTACAACAAACAACCCTACAGAAGGGAAACGTTTTATACGATCCCTTGCGAAGGTAGTCTTCACTCTTGAGCACCCCTAGTTACTAGAATTTTGAAAACAATCATATATTTAATTATAAAGAAAATGGTACACTGAAGCTCAACATTTGTAAGGCAGATAATTAAGCTGATTCTACTCTCCATTTTGTTGATAGGAGCAACAAGGCCTGGCGGAGAGAGTGATGGTAACAAGGCTTCACCTTTATGGTAAATGGGCCAAGGTATTGGAACTCAACTTGCCATTTTCTCAAATTGGTTCTACCATTTCATTTATATAACCTATATATGTATGTGTATGCA
The DNA here is from genome assembly GCA_009771035.1 of Lupinus albus. Lineage (NCBI taxonomy): Eukaryota > Viridiplantae > Streptophyta > Magnoliopsida > Fabales > Fabaceae > Lupinus > Lupinus albus. Next base: position 301,876 of record CM020002.1, on the reverse strand, counting down.
GAAATGTAATCATGGTGAGATATATAAAGAAATATCAGATGAAAACTTGGAGCTGATGAGGGAAAGACTCATGGAAACTGTAATATGGCCCTCAGATGACACTAACACAGAAAAAGTGGGCTGATCATACTTCTTTCAATTTTCTCATTTTCCCTTACTATTATTACATTCTGTAAATTCATTGCTATACCCTTTATTTTTAATGGAACTTCATGTGTTGATATAAGACCAATATTTGTCAATCACTACTTAATGTAAACAATGAGAAAATGAGAGTTTAAGGTGAATGAGAAAGTAATTAATATAACAGTTCAAAATTCAAAAATATTCACACAACAAATTCTTTATAAATATTTCTATTCTAATTCTTTCTTTATGAATACTTTTTAGATATTAATTAATATCTTATGTGTGAAATTTATGAATTTTACATTGGAGAGCCTTTCAGTTTTATTATTTTATTTTATTGATAAACCTTTGAGCTCTGCTTAGCGTTAACCTACATTAAACATAATTTTAATGTAAAATAAAATGGTAAGAATAATAGGAAGGAGGAATAGTGTTTTGAAAATAAAGAAATTGTTTTGGTTGTAAGGTAAAGTAAAGAGAATGGAGGAATACACTTACCTACGTCATTAATTTCGTACACCTACCTCTCACTCTACTTCTTCTATTATTATTTCATTCCTTTCACTCTACTTCTTCTATTTCAGGACTCACTCACTCACTCACTCACTTCTCTCTCTCTCTCTCTCTCTCTCTATATATATATATATATATATATATATATATATATATATATATATATATACACACAAACACATACACAACCCAATACTCTTGTTTTTCTAAATATCGCAACTTTACATCTGGCTGGTCAGAATCTCAATTGCTCTCTACTACTCTATTTTTTCCCACTTATTCAATACTTTCTTTCAATTTTTGTTTTCCTTCATTCATTGTGAAATTAAAGTTCATTGTTATTTAATCATGTTCATGCGTCGGGGGTTCTCAATTTTCAATTTTTTTGGTTCATTTTCTTATAATTAAAATCTTTGCAGGTCTATGTTATTTGTGACGAGAAATCAGAATAATTGTGTGGAGAGTTTTTGAAATTTATGGTTCATTTTTTTATAACTCAAGTTTTAAGCTTAGATTATTTTAGAAAGAACAGTTCGTGTGGAGTTTTTTAATATGCTTGTCATATATTCTTAAAAGTTTTACTTCTGGACTCCCTAACGCCACCTGCTAACATCAAACACACATAGAAAGTGAAATTGTGGAATGCTTTGAGTGCCATGTGATTGGGACTGAATGTTGGACGATAATAGAATAAACTTAATGTAGTAGACGAAACTATTGTGTTGGATGAGTGGCTGGACAAGATAAGATTAATAATGAATGCATTAGATACAAGATTTGGGTAGCTCTTATTATAGAAATGATGATAGAGCTGTATAGGTTTGGACATGTGTGGAGGAGATCGTTAGAAGCCTTAGTAAGGAGAGTAATCAAATAGAGGTCAGCTCAATTTATAGAGACAAAAGGAGGCCAAAAAAATCTTAGGCAAAACAATTACAAAATACTTAGAAAGCGATGCTTTGTCAATAGACATGATTTATGATCGAGCATTATGGTGTCATTCTATCCATGTAGCTGACCCACCTAATGGGACCAAGGCTTGATTTTGGTTGTTGTTATATGTTTGTGGTCGTGGTTGATTGGTAAATGGAATTGTTTGTTAATCATGCATAGCAAGTTCTGAAATTTCAATTTATGATTTTCATTTTCTATAATTGCAATTTTTGTAGGTGTGATTTGGGAAGGGAAATGTGAAGAACTTGCTAAGCTTGAAAAAAAATTGGCCTTTTTTTTACTGTGAACTTTGTTATGATGGAGTTCCCTACCGTTCCTTATTTGATGCGAGTCTGCACCCTTTTGTTGCTTATACTACTAATGAAGAGTGGTATTGCCGTATATTCCAATTTTGATTACTTGATCGGTCTTGGAAGCTATGATATAACGGGTCCTGCAGCTGATGTTAACATGATGGGATATGCTAACACAGAACAAGTTGCATCTGGTGTTCACTTAAGGCTGCGGTCTCGTGCTTTCATTGTTGCCGAACCACATAGTAACCGCGTAGTGTTTGTAAATCTTGATGCTTGTATGGCTTCACAGCTTGTGACCATCAAAGTACTTGAGAGGCTCAAAGCAAGGTACCAATCATGACTAGTTTTATGTTTGAATATGTTTGCTGATAAGTGATTTTAAGATGCTTTTTTTTGTGCTGAGTTGTGTAAAAAAACACTTCCACATTGTAAATTGCAAAGAGTGGTATGAATTTGTTTGTATAGTTTAATAATATTTGTTTGGTAATAGGTTTTGCAGGGCGAAATGAAAAAAATGTGATCGGTTTCAAAATACTTAAGCTTTTTAAAATAAGATTGAAACTTCCAGCTTCTCTGAAAATCACTTTTTTCTTTAATAAAAACTATTTTTTTGTAATTTAATCAGGTTTTGCCCAAACATGTCAGATTATACTCTAAACAACTTTCTTCTTGGATGTATCAAACATGGTAAAAATGCTAAAACATATTTTCCAAACTTGCAGAAACTATGGTAGGTTGGACATAAAGGAGATTTTTCTATAATTTCTGCTTGTAGTGGGTGATGTTTCCATTTAAGAATTTATTTAATCTCATTAATTCTGTGCCTAAGGTCATGACTTTATTTTGTCTGACAGATATGGTGACCTATATACTGAAAATAATGTAGCTATTAGTGGAATTCACACTCATGCTGGTCCCGGGGGTTATCTTCAGTATGTTGTTTATATTATAACATCTCTTGGATTTGTGCGCCAGTCATTTGATGCCCTTGTTGATGGCATTGAGAAAAGCATTGTCAAAGCCCATGAAAATCTCCGACCAGGATCAATATTTGTCAATAAGGGTAAGGAAAAGAATTTGCATTCTTTCTTTGTCCTCTCTCCCTCAGCCACTTATATACAGATGCAAGCATGCAAGTTCACATGCATACCTTCAATCTTATTTTTAATTATGGTAGTTTTGCATATTGTTGGAGCATGTTAGGAAAGATGAATATTTATAGGAAGCAAGTTGCTTAGTTTTAGTTTTCCTTTACATTTTTGGTTCAATTGTTTTTTATGTTTGCACCACTTTATTTTTTCTTTTAGAGATGAAAAGATAAGGGATTGTATATGAGTGGCACTGGCACATGTTCATTGGAATTAAATACACTAACTCCAAAGCATTTTCACACTCATTGCCTCTGTGGGATTGGCTACATGGACCAAACTATAACACTGTGTCTTGTCAAAAGCCAGATCTTCAGAGATGCCATTTGATTTAAATTATTTCTAATGGTTTCACTTAGGTTTTTCTTGGTCTTCCTCTACCTCTAATAATTGGGCTATCTTCCAAATGATCAACACTTCTGACTGAGGCTTCTATTAATCTTCTTCTCGAATGCCCAAACCATCTTAGGCCTCCTCTTTAGTTGCTTACTAAAATCAATGTGATTGTTACCAAGTGCACAAGTTGGTTAGGAAAATAGTTTGGCTGTTATGTTAAGTTATCAACTTTAATCCTCCCTTTTATGATATCACATAGTTATAATGCACTTATCTTGAACTTGCAGGGGAGCTCTTAGATGCTGGTGTAAATCGTAGTCCTAGTGCTTATCTTAATAATCCTGCTGCAGAGAGAAGCAAATATAAATATAATGTTGATAAAGAAATGTCTCTTTTAAAATTTGTTGATGCTGAATGGGGTCCCGTGGGAAGCTTCAATTGGTTTGCTACTCATGGGACTTCAATGAGTCGTACAAACTCATTAATTAGCGGGGACAACAAAGGTGCTGCTGCTCGATTTATGGAAGACTGGTTCGAGCAAAAAGGCTCTGTAAAAACAGATTCTGTTGGATTTGAAGATGATAGCATCCCCCGAAGAATTTCAAACATAATTCCCAGCCTTGGCGAAAATCGTAAGTTTGTATTTTGCTTTTGGTTGAATTTATTCATACATGCAATTACTAGTTTCTTTTCAAATATAGATTTAGGAGACAAGATTATGTGGTGACAAATGTTGAATATATAATTGCTCTATTATGGTTTTGATGCTTAAATCCATCTATTTCTCTTAGCTGCATTTGATGTGTGTGCCACATTGCTAACTGCCAATTTTCTTTTGTAATATGTTCTGGATTGTGTCATCTAATTAGATGGCTTATGATCTGGTACTTGTAAGTTTTACAAATGTTTTCCTCATAGAAGTCTTAATATTGACGGATCCTTGCAAGATTGTGCAAGATACATAATGATTTCTTTGTTTATACAAGTGATGTAAGAAGTTCATTAGTAACCGGGGATATCTGATAATAGTGAATTATGTTACTGTTGAAAGGTTAATCACACTTTTTTCTCTCAACAAAAAGTCTCCGGCGGCGCGCCATTTTGTTGAAAGGTTAGTTGGTGATTATAAGAGTAGAGAGTGATGATGATAAAAATAAAAGAATGACAAAAGAAAGAATTGTTAGTGGAATAGTATTGTTAGTATGTTAGCATGTTAGAAGTTAATAATATGTACAATATTACTCTTCACAAAGTTGCAATCCATTAATTGGGTTGAACTTATGCAAAATTACTCCTTACATAGTTGCAATTCATGAATTGGATTGTACTTATGCAATTGGATTTCTATTTCAACAAACAAAATTTGTAAGTTTCCTTTACTATATTTACTCTTAAATCCCTTTCAAGATTCGATTGTAGTATAAGATTCGAACCACATAGAATTGCTTAATAGAAATTTATTCATACTACATATCTTTTATCAATAGCAAGAGTTTACAAATAGTTGGTTTTGTGATTTTATAAAGTGATAAACATGAAAATTAAAGTAACTACATATTTATAAATTCAAGAGGAGAATATGGTTAGAATGATGAAGTGATTTCTTGAACAATATCAACATGATACTTTATGCAAGTTATGTGTTATACCTTGGTTAAATCACACACCGGGTTCTTAACTTTCCTCCCAGTGTCCCAGTCTAGGAAAGATGATTTTCAAACCATGTATAATACTATAATCAATAGTTAATTATCACTCGTCGGAGTAGGTTGTCACACCCTACTTCAGATTCATTAACATTGATTAGCCTTGAATACAAGTTGCTTAAAATAGATGCTAATGTGGCAAATGAACTAAGGTGTATGATCTACTTTTTAGTTCACTTGTCAACACTTTAAGAAGAAGCATTTTGGATTTTGAAATCAAGTTTTAGGTGATCAAGCTAAAACCACATTAAGAACTTTTTAAGGAATCAATATGACCAAAGTAATAAGTTGTATAAAATGAATCAAAGAAGATACAAAAGAGTTAAGAAATTACACCATAGTCTAAGCCATTTAGGAGCATTAGCCATCCAAATATTGGATGCTTTTGGTTCTAAATGATGTTACAAAATCAAGTTTTTGCATATCATTTGGCAACTCCATTCCCTTTGAATTTCCTAAGGGAAAAGAAAAAATACCTAAGCTAAGATTGCAGAGAAAAGTGTGAAGGAATTGATAATATTGCAATATATATCAAATGAGGGAAGGGGATTGCCAAGTTGGTCTGCTTTTGCCGCCTGACCAAGCTGCTGGTCACCTGCTGACCCACTGAGCCTACCCTGCTCTGATCCAGTCTATGACTCAGCCTATTGTGGGCTAAGCTAAGTTGCTTACACACCTAGCCTACCCCTCTACATGCACATGCATGGTGCCACCTCCTACTGCCGCCTAGCTTCCTTGCATCATTCGTGACATCACGCCTGGCTGACCTTACTTAGACAATAAGTCACGCTAGGCTTTTCCTTGGGACCGCCCTGCTGGTTTCTCCACGGATTGGTTTGCTCTTTCTTCAAGCTGAAGCAACCTTGGTTCATGCACAACCGCTCAATGCATATTTGGACACGCCTAGCGGATTTGTTGTAGTTTTGTTCCATGTTGGTTTTTGTTGTTTGTTTGCTTGAGACTTGGCTTGATTCTTCTTTTCTAATGATGTTAGGTATTTTATTCCCTGAAATTAAAATGGCTATAGACAAAAAGTGATAAAAAAATTATATTATTTAAGCACACGAAACTTATCTAAAAAGTGAGTTATAAGTTGGACTTTAAGTATGATTAATCAAGATAAGTGACATAAAAAGTGATAGAAAAGTGGTACATTTTGGCACTTATCAATTACCATTCTCACTTAAAATTCATTGGCACAGACCACAAATTATTGGAAATTGCTTCCTCGTTCCAATCTCCTCCTGGTTGCACAGCAACCAGAACTTCGAGTGTTGCTAGACGGGTGAGAGGTGCTGTTAGTCAGGTTGACAAGCCCAGATTTGTATCTGCATTTTGTCAAACTAATTGTGGTGATGTTAGTCCAAATGTACTTGGAGCTTTTTGTACAGACACTGGACTATCTTGTGACTTCAATCATAGTACATGTGGAGGGAAGAATGAATTATGCTATGGCCGTGGACCTGGGTAATTTAGCATGCTCATCTTTTTTTCTTCTCTTGTTCATGCAAATTTACCAAAGTCTTCGTGATTACTAAATTGCATCCTGTAACTAATGTGGCAGTTACCCAGATGAATTTGAAAGTACACGTATCATAGGGGAGAGGCAATTTAGGAAAGCAGTGGGTCTATTCAATGGAGCTTCTGAACAGATTAAAGGGAAGGTTGAATTTCGACATACCTACATAGATTTCTCCAAGCTTGAGGTAACTCTTTCCAAAGGAGGGGCTTCTGAGGTAGTGAAGACATGTCCTGCTGCAATGGGATTCTCATTTGCTGCTGGAACAACAGATGGACCTGGTGCTTTTGATTTTAAGCAGGGTGATGATAAGGTAACCACCGATTTTATACTTAATGCTTATCCATTATCCTAAAACTTGCATTCTTAAATATTTTTCGTACTCTATGCTTATTGTTTTAAGGTTGGTTGTTATATGGTTATTGTTTGTTTTAATTCATGACAGGGAAATCCTTTCTGGAATTTGGTCCGTGACCTACTTAAAACGCCAAACAAGGAACAAATAGATTGTCAATGGCCGAAGCCCATTTTGCTTGATACTGGTGAAATGAAGCTACCATATGACTGGGCAGTAAGTTACTCATCTGTCCTTAGTATTATGCTTTATACTCTCCAGGCTCAGTTCAGTTATATTCTCTATGTTCGCTGAATGTTGATGGCATAGAGACTGTCTTCAGCAGATTATTTACTTCCCTTGGAGCATTGCTAACTTGATGACTGTTTATTTATAATAATAACTCAATCACTGCTCTTAGCTAGTCCACTTTAGCTCCTTTGATAAATTCAAACCACTGTTACGACGTGCATTCTTGTTTGTTTTTGTTTTTTTATTTATGTCAGGGTTGAAGTCCTAGTATCTAAATGGTGGTCTCTCTGCATCTGTTTTCTTCGTTACAGATATAATTTATGCTAATAAAATGATAACTTTTATTTAACTGGAGATTTTTTTTACTCATATTCATTTGCAGCCCTCAATCCTTCCAATCCAGATCCTTAGAGTTGGGCAGTTTGTTATTCTAAGTGTACCAGGAGGTATGAACTCATACTCTTGTTTCTTATAATAACAATGTTGCTGCTGGAATTTCTATCCTTCACGTTTTGAAATGTAAGTTTGACTACCAGGGACCTTGGTTGAATGGGAAGTAATATATATAAGTCCATATTAACGAAAAATAAGCATGCCTGGATCAAGTTGTTGAACATATTTGAGCTTAAAAGAACAAAAACATGTTGACCTGTTTTTGATATGATGATATTTTGCTGCTATGGCTTCTTGAAGTAATGGTTATAATTTCATGTCTGGGCTATAATTACTTCTGGTTTCACTTTCTTATGTGTGTATAAATATTTAACATAGTCCAAATTTTGTTCATGATATGTTGTTTCGCCTTTGTGTTATACGGTTTTGGAAATTCATGGTTACTGTATTTTTATGAGACAACCGAATTGAACCTATGTATTTCTTTCGGTACATCATGCTTTTTGTAACTTCTTCATTCTGACAGAATTTACAACAATGGCTGGAAGGCGTCTTCGTGATGCAGTGATGGCAGTGTTAAGAGGCAATAAAGATTTTGGCAGCAACATTCATGTTGTCTTAGCAGGGTTGACTAATACTTATTCACAGTATGTGACAACATACGAAGAGTACCAGGTCCAAAGATATGAGGTCAGTTGTATTTCCTTTGTAAAGCGACACGAAGCATGTACATGGCAAAACGTTTTTGGATTGCTATGGCAAAAGTGTGAATGCACCATTCATGGAAGTTTAGGAAGAGGCTGATTCCACATGTCAAACTTCTGTGACCTCCATATCACTTAACAACAACTTTAAACGCCGAGGATCCTTTTTTTAATTGTTATGCATATGTGCCAATATACAGTGGTACAGAAAATGTTTCTGCATGTAGCCATTCTATGCAACTATCTAACTTACAGTTTTGGTGTTGTTATCAGGGTGCCTCCACACTGTATGGTCCACACACACTGAGTGCATACATTCAAGAGTTCAAGAAGCTAGCAAAAGCTCTCATCAGTGACCAACGTGTAGAACCAGGTCCACTACCACCAGATCTCCTGAACCAGCAAATAAGCTTACTAACACCGGTTGTGGTGGACGGTACCCCTCTCGGTGTAAACTTCGGAGATGTCAGCGCTGACGTACCGAAGAACACAACCTTCAAGAAAGGTGATAAGGTCACTGTTACTTTCTGGTCCGCATGCCCTCGTAATGACCTTATGACGGAAGGCACATTTGCCCTTGTGGAGTTCCTCCGAGGAAAGGATACTTGGGTTCCTGCGTATGATGACGATGATTTCTGTTTGCGATTTATATGGTCAAGGCCTTTCAAACTCAGTTTACGCAGTAAAGCCACCTTAGAATGGGGAATCCCATTGGATGTAACTCCTGGTGTATACAGATTAAAACATTTTGGTGCTGCAAAGAGTTTGTTAGGATCAATTCGTCATTTTACAGGGTCATCAAGTGCATTTGTAGTAATAACATAATAAAGGGGCATTGTAGTTTATATTTTACAGTTTACAATTTACAATTATCACTGTACTTATGACTTGTTGGAGTGAACTCTAGCAGAATACACTAAATCAAGGATCATCGAGGTGTTATCTACTATTCTCCATCACCTTTCCCTCAAGTATCATTCTACTAGGAATATCTGCGTATATTAGATTAGACATGCTAATTGTGTTGTGTAAGTTTTACATCCAACCAAGGTTTATTTTCCTTCCTAGGTGGAACGGTTACTTCCCATTAATATTACACACATAGATTTTGTTTATGAGTAATGATATATTTTCCTACACATTTTCTTATACATAAGAAAATAATATATATGTTTCATGTAAACTAATCATTAGTAAACAAAACATTATTTTGTTATATATATTACTCTTTTCTTCTAGGTAAGGAGATTTAGTTTATGGTTAATTAATTAATAAATTGAATTGTGACATAATAGTGTGAATATTAACTAAAGTATACCTTAAAAATTAATCTATATTGGAAGAATGGATTAAACAAGTATTTTTACGGTTTAGGGCTATATAAATTGAATAAATAATATTAGGTCTTCTTGTTATTCTTGTAAGTGGAAAGAAAAAGATAGCACAGTTGTGGATTCGAAAATGTCAGTGCAAGAGTATCTTGACAAATACATGCTTTCTCGAAAGCTCGAAGACGCCGTCAATGCCGCCGTTAGAGCCAAAACCCCCGATCCCGTTCTTTTCATTGTAATCCAATTCTTTTCTTTCATTTCTTCTTCTTCTTCTTCTTCTTATCTCAATTTCATTCATTCTTATTATTAATTATTATGATTATTAGTCGAATCACATGAAAAAATCAGTGCAATCGGTGATCACAAAGATAAAAGCTCGTCAGATCCTTGATAGCAGAGGAATCCCAACAGTGGAAGTTGATCTATTCACTAACAAAGGTTTATTCAGAGCTTCCGTTCCCTCCGGTAACTCAACCGCAATGTACGAAGCCCTAGAATTGCGTGACGGAGACAAAGGAGTATATCTAGGTAACGGTGTAGCTAGAGCTGTTAGAATAATCAATGATAAAATATGTGAGGCACTTGTTGGTATGGATCCAACACTACAGTCTCAGATTGATCAGGCTATGATAGACCTTGATAAGACTGAGAAAAAGGGTGAACTTGGTGCTAATGCTATTTTCGCTGTCTCTATTGCTGCTGCTAAAGCTGGTGCTGCTGAAAAGGAGGTGGTACCTCTTTCTCTCTCTCAATTCCATCTTTACTTACAATTATCATGAAAATCAAATAATAATAAAAAACGTATCAGGTTCCTCTTTACAAGCACATTGCTGACCTATCTGGAAAACCTACACCAATGCTTCCCGTTCCCGCCTTTACTGTTATAAGCGGTGGAAAACATGCTGGCAATAATCTTGCCATTCAGGTAGTATTTCTCTTGCACTTTCATTTATTAGACATGCTCATTATTCATAAGGAAGGGAAACTCACATCACATCTAGAGACTGGATATATCTCTATGTTTTCTTCTCTAATTGATGCCTTAACCTGGCAAAATTTATAAAGGTGCATCTCCTTAGTGTTTGTATAGAATTTTAAAGAACATTTGTTTTGCTATTTTTTAAACTAATTTATCTTGTTAAATTTCAATTACATTCAGCGTGTATAATAAGAACATTTAGTATCAATGTCTACTAAAGAAATTACCATTTAGTTTTACATCTGAGTGACTACTCTTTAGTGGAAGAAATCTGTTTGGAATTCTTGAGGAACAATAGAGTGTTTCCTCCCACTTTGGCAAGTGTTGAAGAGGAAAAACATATTTCAGTGAGCAGATTTTTGTTGATTGGTTGGAGCAAAAGGCTCGTGTTTTCAATTACATTTCTACGACTTTACGTTACATGATAGGAATGTGTTTATTGCCTCCCTTTGAGGCTTAGATCGTGGTTGTTTTTGCCTTTTAAGGGAATATATTCACATTTAACTTGCATTTTTGTGCCTCTTTGGCTCTCTCTCTTATCAACATATTGACAGGGCAAATATAAGGACATCTCCTTGCCCCTAAATTTGATTTGGAATAGGGCCATGATTCATGGCTCTAAAGAAACTTATGAACAACGAAGTTAAAATGGAAATGAACGTGGAAATTTGTACGTTTTATGTTGCAACCAACATCTATACAATTATTTGTTGTTTAACTTTGGCAAATACATTTATGTTGTTAAACTTCAATAGACCATGATATAGTTTCTCTTAAACAAATACATTTATGTTTTTCCCATGGTGCTTAATAGTGATTTCTATTCTTCCATGCCTGCAAGCTATTTTACATAATTCCTATCAGGAAATCATGATTCTCCCAACTGGAGCTAGCAGATTTGAGGAAGCACTACAGATAGGCTCTGAGACCTATCATCACTTAAAGGTGATTTCTATATTGAGACTCTTTGTCATAATCTCTCGCTCATTATTATATTCCCAAGTTAGAAACATATCAATTATCAAGTGTTGTTGTTTAGCTGCCCTATCATGATTTAGATTATATGCTATTATTACTATCGTCTTCAAGTTTTGTTGCTACTTACGGTGCCTAGTGGCTACAGCCTTGATGATGAGGTTTAAGCGAATCTGCAATCCGATTTGTTGTTTGTCTGCCTATATATGTGTGTGTGTATTTTTCAACATAGTTTGATTTAAGAATCCTAGCCGCCACTTGCAGATATCATGTTTAAGCTGATCTATTTGTATTGTTGATGATAAAAAGGCAGGCTGTTATTACAGAGAAGTATGGTGCACATGACTGCAATGTTGGTGAAGATGGTGGGTTTGCTCCCAATGTCTCCAGGCAAGCGTTTTATGTTAAGGATTTATTGGACTTCTACAGCTTTAGAAAATTCTTTTTTGCCATTAAACGAATAGTTTAAAAAGGAAAAGTGTCCCGTGCAGAAAAGGGAAAGAAATGAGAATATCTCCAAAACTGATTTGTACACTATCTGTTAATATAATGACAATCACAGACCTGAATAAAGCTTCTTGGCCTCCCTTTGCCTCTAGAAATTGGGCTAACCTCCAGTTGATATAATCTCTTCACTTGGGCTTCTAACCGTCTCCTCCAAAGATGCCCAAACCACCTAAAGGCGCCATTCAACTATATTTCTAATATCAAACATTTTTTTATTTATTTTTATATATGATCCATTAGTTTTAATGAGCCATGCTTATGTGATGTTGTAATACTAAATTATCTCCATTAAAAAATGATTAACTTTTGAGGTGTTTAGATATTCTTTCTGGTTCTTAGCTGACTTCATTTAAGTTTCTTCACTCTTCAGTTTTAGAGAAGCCCTGGATCTTGTACAGGAGGCCATAAGCAGAACCGGACATAGTGAGAAAATAAAGATAGCCCTTGATGTTGCTGCTACTAATTTTTGCATAGGTAATGATAATTTTATATCCCTTATGTACTGTCAATTTCTTGAGAAGATGCGATGTTCCAGTTCAAATACTGCTTATTGCTATTATAATGTGTGACTCTGTTCTAATATTGCTTATTCCTATCATTTATAAAAAACAAAAATGCAGTTTCTTTTACTTTGCTGTCCTTGCAAAATAAAAGTCTTGCTCAGAGCTATATAAAAGCAATCTTGTTTGTTAATAGTACTTAAAATGATGCTAAAACTACCCACGATTACCGCTTATGGTGATATCTCTTACCTTGGAATGGAATCCTTACATTTATTTTGGGTTTTCATATGGTTAAAATTTAGAGAAAACAAGGGATGGGCTTTTTGTTGCCTCTTCACTTTTAGAGTATCTTTTTCCTTTGACTACCTTTAACCAGTCTATGCTATTTGTGTACATGCTTTTTCCCTGATACAGGTACCAGATATGATTTGTACTTTAAATCACCTCAAAAGTCAGGACAGAATTTTAAGTCTGCAGAGGATATGATAGAGTTGTACAAGGAACTATGTAGTGGTAAATCAGTTTTTCTTATCCAATTCATAATTGTTAGAATATCTACAAATGTCTCATTATATTTTATCATCTTTTGAATTGTTTAGGGCTTATTTGTTATGATATTATATGTAACTATGTTAGGATCAATTATGTTATTATGGGTAATTATGTTAGTATTCTATTTGTCTTTTGTTATTGGCCTATATATAGGACCAATCTTATGCGCTTTTGAATTACCTCAATAATAACAGATTAATATCATTATATTATTTTGATTTTCTATTCTCTATTTTCCTCTTCCCTTACCTAAAAACTTCAAATTCAACAACAATGATGATGTTATAAATTATTCGGGCAATACTTCATGTTTATTTCGGAACTTTCTTTCTCAATTTGTAGACTACCCTGTTGTATCAATACATGATCCATTTGACAAGGAAGATTGGGAACATATCAAGTATTTCTCAGGTCTTGGAATATGTCAGGTGTAATTTATTTAGCGATTGATATTTTGTTTACTTAATTTGTATTTAATATCTGTCCTAGTCAACTTGTGCAGCCAACAACTGATACTATGAAGTATACCTTTACTATTTTGCGGATTACAAGATATTTTAAATGAAAATAATACAAACTGATTATTAGTTTATCAATGGCACATTTGCATATCATGTAAAAAATAAAGGAGTAAAAAATGTAATATGAAATCTTTTCTGCCACCTTATTGAGATCGAGTATTAGAACGGTTATTCACTTGTTACCACTGAGATGTTTAGTTCTTCTCCTGGCTAATTATTTGAACTTCTGTTCATATGCTTTCCCTTCAATAAATGATTTTGCAGGTAGTTGGGGGTGATCTCTTGATGTCAAATACAAAACGTGTTGACAGAGCAATAACCGAGTCTGCGTGTAACGCCCTTCTTCTTAAGGTAGGTGACTAATATTTAAATGAACTTTCAAGGGGTATCTTTGCCTAATAACGATTTAATATTGTCCAGTAATCTGTTTTAACTTCAACAGTTTTTTATCTTAAACTCCGATGTTCATGGAAGTGATCCTGTTTCATAAATAAGTGAGGGTGTTGGATATCCATACATTTTGGTAAAGACTATACCTTTCACGCAAATACAGTAATAAATTACAAAGCTAGTTTATATGAAAGAGAGAGAGAGAGATTAAACATTAGCTTGCCCGCAGTTTCGTTTTGTCACTTTTCATTTTAGTTTATATATAATCCTCCTATTTGTACTCATCTTTTTTCTTGAAGAAAAGAAACATTGATAAAAAGTGTTGATTTCTCATTGTAATATAGGCCAACCAAGTTGGAACTGTTACAGAGGTTATTGAAGTGGTGAAACAGGCAAAGGAAGCACATTGGGGCGTGGTAACTTCTCATAGATGTGGGGAAACTGTAGACTCTTTCATAGCTGATTTATCTGTTGGCCTTGCTGCTGGTCAGATCAAAGCAGGCGCTCCTTGTAGAGGAGAGCGGCTAGAAAAGTACAACCAGGTTTCTTTCTCATTCTTTTGCTCATGATGATTACTGCAAAGTTATATCTACTTTAGATATAATTCTTTTCCTGTAAAACAAGGGACCGAATATCGAATATTACAATAACCAAGTCCACAGTGAATTAGTTTACATGGAGCTTTCCTTAATAGCTGAGAGTCTTTGCGGGATGAAGTTGATGTTTATCTTGTGCGGTTGTACTTGTACATAATATTCGTTTGTCTCCTGGTAAAGTGGAATAAATGAGTTACAATCTGAATTTTTGTTGTTGCAGCTACTCCGAATTGAGGAGGAGCTTGGTGAAGAAGCAGTTTATGCTGGTGAAGATTGGAAACAATAAAACAGAACAAATTACTCAGACTGACTTTTGAGATATGCTTTTTTCTTCATTTAAATTGATAGTGAGGTTGGAGATCCTTAATATATACAATATTCACCGACTTGTGATGTGTTGGCTTAAATGTTTCTTTCATTATTTTGTGATTTTAGGCTTTAGCGAGTGTTTAATTGTGTATGAGATAGTGCATAATACTAATCCAAGACAGTAGTATCCATGTGGACTGTTCATCTATGCAAAGTGTGAAAAGTTAAACGCTATGAATCATATTTGCTTTGACAACATTGGGAATGACATAACCAATGAGTTTATAATAGTATACCTACCAGTAGTATGAAATTGTAACTAATGAAGATTATTATTATTATTATTATTAACATTGAGGTTGAAGAGGTAGATAAATAGTAAATGAATAAAATAAAAACATTTGCATGGGAGTGATATATGAAGTGTCTGCCAAAGGACATTGTGAAGAGTGGTAATTCAACCAAAGTTGCCTCTCTGTCCCTGTCTTTTCCTTCAAATGAATGAACGGTGCAAATTGCAAAATCTTTTTGGATAAACCAAATATCTCTTCACTCTTCCCACCAATAATAATTCATTCATCCTTCGTTGTCGTTTTACCAATAAAAACAGAATCTTCAATCACATATACTTTCATACATTTATTAATAATGTATAACAATTTTATTTTTTATAAAAATACAAGTTTAGCTTTGTTGCTTTCGAGGCTCATTAAGTCCGGACCAATTTTTATCATTAACATGTTTTGATTACTATTTCTTTTTGGATTAACAAATAATTAAGTTATTTAAATATGAAGTTAGAGGTTTAATTATCACGTAGACGAGGTTGCATGTCTACATTAATTGCCTATTGCATGTTGGATCTTGAGAGGAGATGAATTATGAATAATGAAAAATAGCGAGTTAAAACCATTGAGTCCTTGGTCTATTGGCATTTGTGGATAGGAAGATTATGTAAAGTTAAGTAATAAGTTTTGAGAAATTAAAATAAAAGAATATAGATATTTGAAAATGATTATTATATTAAGAGTTAGTGTGAATGTAAAGTTTATTATGATGGAGAATTAATGATGATTAATATATTAATTATAGAGGATAAATTTATACATATTAAATCCTTTGTATGAATGTGAAGAATAATGAAATGTGTTTATTTGATAGCATGAAGAGAAGAGTGGAGTGGTGATTATGATTAGCCTATTTTTGATGAGATAATAATAATATCAAACTCTGATTCACAACCACAACCACACGCTCTCTCATATTCCACACACACACACTCTCTCTCTCTTGATTCAGTTCAATGGCTTCTATGGCTACTCTTAAAGTCCCTTATTCTTCTTCTTCCTTCTTTGTTGGAAGGAAATCCAACCCATACCCATGCACCTTCCTCTCTTTCTCTGCATCAAACCTATCTGGTGACAAAATTCCAGTATGTGCAGGTCCATCTAGATCTACCTACACCCTCACCCTTCCTCCTTTCATTCTTTCTCCAAAAGCCGTTTCTGATTCTCAGAACTCTCAAACCTGTCTTGATCCTGATGCTAGCAGAGTCAGCACTTTTACCCTTTTTCATTTCTATTCTTATATCTTCATATCTCACTCTATTCTACTGTATCATGTCTTTTTATTTTACCATTTCTTAGGATTCATTTTTATATCACATCAATTCTTACATAAACATTAATCACATCCATGTCATTCATTTCGAATAAACTTAAATAATTCATTAATGCATCATTAGTTATGTGGTTGGAACCATTCATCTTCAACCATGTAATAGATAACCATCATAGATTATGTGAAATTTTGCTTGTTATTAGTTAAAAGACATGTCATAAAAAAATGCATAATTTTCCAGAGTCTATAAATTTCATTAGACCCATAGTCAGTAATTAGTTACCAGAATCTACAAAGTTAATGATTTGATAACCTTAATGAGCCCAACTTTATGAAAGGATTTTTGTGTATGGTTCATTTCTGAATGCAAACTAAGATGGTTAGATGATGATGATTTTCAGAGTGTGCTTGGAATTATACTTGGAGGTGGTGCCGGGACTCGGCTTTATCCCTTGACCAAGAAGCGGGCGAAACCCGCTGTTCCTCTTGGAGCAAACTATAGGCTGATCGATATTCCCGTTAGCAACTGCCTGAACAGCAACGTATCCAAGATCTATGTTCTCACACAATTCAATTCTGCATCCTTGAATCGGCATCTTTCCCGTGCATATGCAAGTAACATGGGTGGCTACAAGAATGAGGGTTTTGTTGAGGTTCTCGCTGCTCAGCAGAGTCCTGAGAATCCTAATTGGTTCCAGGTAATAACATAAACATATCATTAATCTTGTATTCTAGTGCTACCCTCCTTATATATGAGGAGTTACTTGTGTGATGTTAATGTTCAAGTTGAACTTGTATTCTTTGGAAAGTCAGTGCCTTACAGTTATCATATATATATCACTTTTGGGACTTATTGATGGCTTTTGTATTTCAACAATTATGATATCATCGTTGCAGGGTACCGCAGATGCTGTTAGGCAATATTTATGGCTTTTTGAGGAGCACAATGTTTTGGAGTACTTAGTTCTGGCTGGTGACCATTTGTACCGAATGGATTATGAAAAATTTATCCAAGCACATAGGGAAACTGATGCTGATATTACTGTGGCTGCGTTGCCAATGGATGAAAATCGTGCCTCTGCATTTGGTCTCATGAAGATTGATGAAGAGGGACGTATAATCGAATTTTCTGAAAAGCCGAAAGGGGAGCAGTTAAAAGCTATGAAGGTGAGCCCATATAATAGCCTTATATGTTACTTTTTATAGCTAATATTTCCTGTTCAATTGGTTAAAGATGCCACTATCAATTTTCTCTACTAGGTTGATACTACTATTTTGGGTCTTGATGATGAAAGAGCAAAGGAAATGCCTTACATTGCTAGCATGGGTATCTATGTCGTCAGCAAAAATGCGATGTTAGACCTTCTCCGTGATAAGTTTCCGAGTGCAAATGACTTTGGGAGTGAAGTTATTCCTGGTGCAACTTCCATTGGAATGAGAGTATGTGTTTCTTGCAATTGTTTAATTTGATGTTAAAACATCGTTGTTATTTTTGTGCATAGAGAAGTCTAGGAAGCATTCCCTGATAATATTGTAAGTTATAACTTCGAGAGAATTTAGTTATTTATTTGTGTTGAGTCAAAACCTTCTAAGTTCTGAATAATGCTCTATTGCTCTATATCGACTATCAGAAGCTGTGTAAATATGTATGCCCAATTAATCACATTTATATGTCCTCATATTCAGTGACTATTTTTTTCATGGAAACTACATGAAATTTTGTTTACTGAAACTTTGTCATAACAAAGGATATTGGCTCATTGCTTATGGTTTGTTGGAGGTTTCAAATTTTGGTGTTATATGACCTTGCTAGCTAAGCTTTCAGAGCTTCCATTTCCAGAGCTTGATGTCATGCTAATGAATATTCACAGGTGCAAGCTTACTTGTATGATGGCTACTGGGAAGACATTGGTACAATCGAGGCTTTCTACAATGCAAATCTGGGGATCACTAAAAAACCAGTGCCAGACTTTAGGTGACTAAATATCGTTATTTGATGCAAGCAGTGTATTATTAATGTATTCTAATGATATCATCTTCATTGTGACATTTGTATGATAATATTTTTTAATATGACTGCAGTTTCTATGATCGCTCATCTCCTATCTACACCCAACCACGATACTTGCCTCCATCTAAAATGCTTGATGCTGATGTCACCGACAGTGTTATTGGTGAAGGGTGTGTAATTAAGGTAAGCTTTTGTAGCACAATAATATATATATATATATATATATATATATATATTTGTATTGACAAATATGTTAAATATGAAACTAACCTTGTTTGCCATATTTTTGTTCCATAGAACTGCAAAATTCACCATTCGGTGGTTGGATTGCGATCTTGCATATCAGAAGGTGCAATTATTGAAGACACATTGTTAATGGGAGCAGATTATTATGAGGTAATAGGACTAATTAAGTATCCCTTATTGTTTTTGAAGTTTTAGTAGCCAAGGTTTGACATATTATAGTGGTTGTATCATTTCGAAGTGATTCAATTCATTGATTTGTATCGGCAGGTGAATAAGGTAGATGGGTTGAATTTAGCTTGACTAGCAGTTCTAACTTCTATATTGGTTTTCTGATTGTTGTGTCCCAGACGGACGCTGATAAGAGGTTTCTTGCTGCTAAAGGCAGTGTTCCTATTGGTATTGGCAAGAACTCTCACATCAAAAGGGCAATTATTGACAAAAATGCTCGGATCGGGGAAAATGTGAAGGTTATATTCTCTCTCATCTTTTATTGACAAGTTGTTGGTTCGTCCTATCATCTGATTATTCCCTAGATATCAAACATAAAGCCTTGATAAAAGTTCTTTATATGTTTGCTTTTGGTACTTTTAAGCATATACTTGAGTATGTTTTCATTAATGTAAAATATGTTAATTGGTTTTGGATGTTCAGATCATTAACAGTGAGAATGTTCAAGAAGCTGCAAGGGAGACAGATGGGTATTTCATAAAAAGTGGGATTGTGACAATAATCAAGGATGCATTAATTCCTAGTGGAACTGTCATCTGAAAACCCTGATGGTGACTTTGGAACAAGGGTTCAACAAGAGTTCTGCTTCCACCTCAATCATAGGCTTTTTCTGCTTCATGTTCTATTTATTTTGGCTAATAATAGCTTGTAAGTATTAGCTGAAGAGAGGGATCGTCCTCTTTTGAGTAGCAACGTTGTAAAGTTCATTATTCAATCTAAATAAATCTCTCTTTATTCTGCATTCACTGCTGCCTTTGGATTCATTTTGGCACACACAAAATAAGTCATACAATCTGAACTTGAAAATTACTTGTCATTTCATTCATTCATTCAATATCAAAATCCAATCTGGTCTAAAAATGTGTTGGGTTCAGTTTTTTTATTTATTAATATTATTTTTTCTATTTAAAATACAAAAAATGGTTGGATTTCATGTACTAAATTTACTTTTATATAGAAAAATATGATATAATAAAATATTCTTTATGTGAAAGAAATGCAAAAAAATAGTGTCATATATAATAAAAATCGTATCTATAGTCTATGATGTGCCTAACAATTTGGCTACAAACCGAATCCAGAACTATCTAAAATTTGTGGTTTAGAATGGATCTGTGATATTATTCAGTTGGAGGAGAATAGGTCTACTTCCACATGTGCATTTTCCTTTCCATTCGTTATTGAAGGTTGCTAATTTCATCTCTTCTCGTTGCAAGGGTTGTTTATAGTTAGCAAACTTCTGAGACTAGAAGATGCATAAAATAATTGACAAGTGGTAAGGGTAGAATGTGTAGGATTTATCTATCACCTAATTTATATTGAACCTTCTCACTGAAATGGAATCATATATTTACATAAACTTTAGCACAAGTGATAAGGGTAGAAGAATGAAACAGAAGACTTGATTTGAATATTGTCACTCATTGTTATCTCAAACAACCCAACTGAGAAGACTTGATTTATTTTAAGATAAATAATAATATTTACAGTACGAATGTCTAAATTACAATGAGGAAATGAAATAGCAGTAAAATAGTAGGGAGTAATGCAAATCTTAGCAACTGGTATAACCAATCTGCCAATTGATTTTGGGCATTAACTGTGGACAAAGTTGCAGTGACAACCGTTGCCGTGTGTGCTGCCAAAACCATAACCATAATCATCCGCAGTTTTAAGCAGTAGCATGCTATGTAAAGATCTTACTTAAGCAAACATCAATAGTCATTCACCTAAAACAATGCAGGGATCAAATGTCAGCACTAAGCTAGTATTCTCAGCTTTCTTGCTAAAGATCAAGGTTAATCCAGTTGAAGGATCATTACAAATTATAGGGTAGTTGAAAGCCTATAAAATAATGAAAAATTATGTAATAGATGTAAAATGACATAACTTCCTATCTTATCAAATACGAGCTTATAAGCTTGAACCTTATTGAAATAAGTTCATCTACCAAACACAACAATCTTGGACAAATAAACTAATTTACAAGGTTACAAGCCACTTGATTTTGTTACCAAACACAGTCTATATCTTATGCTGATAACTGCTTGCTTCTACAATAATTTACTAGCTTGAAAAAATATACAACTACAATAACCCTAACTATGAATGGTAAGGGTTCCTGCCTCAAACTAAACGGCCAGTTCAGCACCAATAAGTAATCAATGAACATAAGTACATGCAAAATACCACCGAGATAAATATGTATCATTTTTATTTTTATTTTTTTCTTTTCAGGAAAAATGTTGGAGAAATTGAGCAAATAGGTGAGGTAGGTGAAACAATCCATAGGTCATTACTAAATGAATGAAGATAGTATTAACTATTTTATATTCTCAAGATATTGAATGCTTTTACAATTTTATTAAATGCTTTATTTTTGAAGTATTGAGAGGATTTTTAGAAGGATATAGCACAACGCAATTTGAAAATGTTACCAAGGAATTCTCCATTTGCATCCCATGGGCGACTTTCAAAAGACTTCCCAATGGTACTTCGTTTCTTATTGTCCTCATCGCAGCAGTACTGTGGAAAATAATCACTGAACTTTTTGCTTCCTAGTTCATCAACTCCATTGAAGAGAAAGTTTCTCAACAAATCCTATGGGATAAAACAATAAGGTGAGGATCAATAAAACTAGATTTTAGAGGAATTATTAAACCAACCGCAAATTTGGGCTACCTTTGCAAGTGTGTCCCCAATCAGCTTCTTCAAAACACCTTGTCCTGGGTCCTACATCCCAAATGTTTCCTCAAAAAAGTTAAAATTAGAATTGAGCTTTACATTATAATTTAAGTCCTTAACTTGGCTGTTATTTAGTTCAAAACTTCATCTCACTTTTCCATTGTAGAAAACAGCTTTTATAAGATCTAGGAACAATAAGTAACTAACTCTTTTGAAGATATTCAATTTCACATTGTATAACTGAATAATAATTGGTGCTAAATGAGTGAAGTTTCTCTGTGAATTAGAGAATCCTAAACATATTATTACTACAAGAAGCATGAGCGATTAATCATTATTATGGTCAGATCGCCAATCATATGACTGAATATAGGGGGGAAATGAGACAGATCCGAATTACCTTTTCTGCTCTCCATGTCAGATATCTATGTTGCGCTTGAAGATTGCGTAAAATTTGAGATTCATCTGTCTCCTTAACTGCACTCCCTACCATTTCCAACCATACCTGCAAGAATAACAGTCATAAAGAGGGGGGAAATTACAAATTTATAGGGTCAACTATTTGAAAGTTTACTAAATATACTACCCTAGCAAAAAATGAATAGTTGGGTTATTTAATACCTTGTAATAATCCCTGAATGCAGAATACAGAATATCATAATTTTGAGGGCTCGAAGTAAACTTTGTCCAAATGACAATTGGTGAAAAGAATTTTATAGATTCACTTGTAAGCTTCCCTCCCCAGGGAAAATGCTGCATGAAGTCTTTTGTCAGTAAACACATAACTGAGATATGTCTCTTAAAGAAAGAATTACTATAATTTCTAAGACAAAAACAAAGATGCACCCGTGAATGTGACAACTTTAATAAACCAATATTAACATATCATGATGGGGGAAACTTAAAAAATAAAATAAAATTCTTGGTTAAAAGCATTTCGAGTTTAAGAACAATCAGTCACCCGTGTAGTTAGCCAGGTCAAGAAGTAGTCACTAATTAACCAAACTGTAAACATTGCTAAATACTTGAGTAAGCTATTGTTAAACTGAGAAATGCTTTTACATTAATTCATTCATTATAATTTTCCCAAAAATAGTTGCAGTTACCTCAGCATACTTAAGACCAAGAGGAATTAAGCTTTTAAAGTACTTTTCCTTGTAATCGCCCTGGTTGATGATATCGTGCAAGGGGTTAAGGTCCCTGTCATCATTAATGCAATGCTGAAAGGTTAGTCTTATTGGTCTTTAACGTTTGCAGCTATAAATGGCACAGTAGGGAAACCTTTACTAAATTGCCAATGCCATCTATAAAAGAAAATTATTAATAAATTAAGCTGTAAAATATAGGGGGAAAGGTGACCTTGGCATGCTATTACATTATTCTTCACAGATATGGTTCATGTTTAATTTCTGAGTTATTGTCTTTTCTGAGTTATGCAAAGCACATGCATTGGAAAGAAGACTAGACGCATTTTTAAATTGAGAGGGAAAAGTGCAGCCTAATGAACTTTAGTAGATATTTTGCACATTAGGTCCTCATGTTTACAGTTAAAGAACAAGAAAAACATATCCTTTTCTCATCCTCAGTGGCTTCATTTAATACTCGTTCTAAGATGAACTTCAATATGGATTGGGAGGAGTCAATACCAATCAATGTATCAAATTCAGCTCTAAAACTTTACTGTAAAGCCATAAGCAAATAGTAAAAATGAAAAGTAAAGGCCAATGTGGATGGATAATAAGGATGATTTCAGTACATATATCTTAACTTTTAACAGTCAATCAAAGATCTCGAGATGAGAGATCAAATGAATCTTATTAAAGTAACTTTTCAGGGTCCCATAATTGCAAAAACACATTTTAAAGAGAAGAAATTAAGCACTGCAAGTAAAGATAATCGGTCGTAGTTCTGCTTAACAGCAGCATTAAACTTCATCTTCATCAAGGTTCAACAGAAATGTAGTAAAGGGAAGGGTCATTCACTGACAGAAACATTCGAGGTCTTTTCAATCAAGAACATATCAGAAAAGAGACATGAACCTATTTCACGAAAGAATGAAAGATTCCCTTAAAATGATTGCTGATTAAACTCAGACATGCAAATATGGTATTTTATTTTAGCAAGGTCAACCAAATACGATAAAGTAACAATTGCAACGATAAGCCACATTGCTAGACTTTTTCATAACTAAAAGTACAGAGTTAAAAACAACAACATTCATGCAATTATAGAAGCAAATTGCAATAGATATGAAGAAGATGCTTACTTACAACACAACAATGTTTGTTCTAGCAGTGGTGAAAAAGTTAGCACAAAATATGGGTGTATCATATTCAGCTTTTGGAAAGACAGTAAAATCCAAAACCTGCAATAAGAGGTTCAAAAAGTAGTAAGTATCTTGTAAAACCAATCTTGAACTTTGACATGAAGAAAGATTGCAGAATACTTCATTAGTGACTAAGATTTTTTATTGTTGAAATTGACTGCACAACATGATCAAGTATAAATTTAGATGGAAAAAAGTTACATCAAAAGGCTGGAGTCATATGCCTTGTACACAAATGAGGAGAATCAAGAAATATAATAACAGAAAAAGAGCGGCCCAATGCATGAGGTGCCCACCTAGTAGGGTTTGGGAGGGTAGATGTGCGCAGTAGAAAAAATAAACCTTCAAACACTTGGGTGGTATTTGGTTTGTTTTCTATTTTCACTTTCAGTTGACACGTTTTAGTTCAAAATTAAGATGGAAATAGTGATAACAACAAATTCTTGCTTTCATCACTCCCTTCACAAAATATTGAAAATATGAAAGAAAGTGAAAATAAGATGCCGTTTTTTTCCTAAGTATGTGTGCAAAAATATCAGCTGAAAATGAAACCAAAACCAAAATACCTCTTACTTTTCCTAGTGGATACTAACTACTTCAAAATAGCAGCAACACAATTAAGGATGGAAATGGTTTATAGGAAAATTAACTAAGCCAGAAAATGATAATTTTGAAGTGTAGAGCACTACACAAGATGTTTGATGCATTGAAGTCAACATGTTTATAGAAAATAATTCTGCCATGGATGTATTAATAGTTACTACTATGATGGATCACAGATTGTGTCAGTGATACAACTCCTGAGGATCAGAGATATCATTTGAAAACAGACATAGAGGGGTGGTTACTGGATTTGCTAAAATGCATAGCTTTAAATGAAAGACCCTTCATCGATAAAAGAAAAAGAATATACTAAGATTGTCAGAAACATGTACATATAAAGTTAGAATTTGAAGTGACTATTGCAATAGTAAATTGCCAGCAAAGGCAGTTGTTAGACAGTAGTGGAAATCATTTATATGATGCTTGATAGATGTTTTAAAAAGACACCTGCATTGTTTCTGACTTGATGATCAAACTTCGTAGAAGCCTGATCTTGGCAGCTTGGAATGATAGCATACTAAGCTCTCCTTTCCCATCCTTAGAATTCATTGAATTATACTTTTCCTAGTGAGACAACATAAGAAAATGTAGATTGAAGATCTATACACACAAATACTAGGAATAACAAATTAAGCAAATAAAGCGGAGGAGAGGCAAATGATAAGTGGCAAAAAATCATGACTAAAATCTGAAAACAAGTGTGTTACTTAAACTAAATTAAAATAATACCAGGAATAATATATAAATCAAATGGAAATTTGAATAATGCAATAGCAAGTAAAAGATAAACTATGAGATTTGATGGTTTATTAATTGAGGAATTAGCTATTGTTCACAGATATACTTCTATGCACAGAAGCAGAAACTTGAATATTGGAAAAGTAATTCACATCCTCAACATGGTGACACAACAAAGTGTAAAATATGAGAAGATATGACACATAATTAAAAGAAAACCCTTTTTATCTTCCATACAAATTAGATATAAGATTATTTCATCAGGTGTGTTTGAATATTATTGTCGTAGTTGCTCATTTTCATGACATAGTGTCAGATTATCAACTAGTATTTTTTTCGATATCATAAGTACTTGAAATCCATCAAGCATTCCATCGTGCACTAAATGCTGCCATCGAAAAGTTCAACACAGCAGCTCAATGAAGTTTAAAGCTTTTAGTTTATACCCCAAAAGTTAACTTCCCCCAATTCTAATAAGCAGCTATCAGTATTATACATCATAATTAATACTCTCTTGATTTGCATAAGAAATGAAAAGAGAGTAATAGTTATAAAGAGATAAATGACATGTTGAGAAAAAAAATACAGTAAATTTAATGAAACTCAAAAATAATAGGAAAGGAGTGAGTAAGTAGTTCATTCAACTCCCCCCTCTATAGTGAGCATGTAGAGAATCTAGAGATACATTTCTAATATTGGTTCTGAGATTCCTGCAACTGGAACTCACATTGTTCTTCACAATAGGACTAAAAAAGGAGTATTTTTTTTTAAATAATCCACTCAATTGTTTCTTAATTAAGATTACAAAACTACTGAAAGAATGGATAATGAAATGGTAAAAAAAGAAATAATAGAATAGCCCTAATTAAGAAAGATTGAAAGAAGAATAAAAAGGATAAGATAGGGTAGATACCTGCAAAGGAGAAGGGAGCAAGTGGGTGTGAGTTGTGGTTTGATCCAAAGCAAAATCCACAAATTTTTTATAAGAAACTGGATTGCAGCACCTTACAATGTTACTGTAACCAGTTTTTGTTGAACTCCTCCTCCTCCTCCATTCACCACTGCTATTGATACCTATTGTTCTTATGAAAGGGGCAACTCTATGTTGTTGTTGTTGCAAACAAAAGCTTGAAGATGAACCACCAAACTCCATTCACTCAAACCTTTTTACTGCTCAACTCTTAACAAACTCCTCAATAAAACATTCAAACCCTTCCCTAACTTATTCTAACATATCAATCAATATTAAAACCTATCAACTTACTATCATACGGGTACATATGAACAAAAATGTGAGTTTCAATACAAGATACGTTATATAAAGGAAATGTCTAAAATGAGGCTGTTAGAAACCTTAAACAGAGGTTATAGGTAGAAGGATTAAGGGGGGAAAATTAAAGATCATGTTTTGTGGAATAAATAATATGGTTTCTAATACAGCATTATCAAATTTAAAACTTGCTCATTGTTGTTATAGTATGTTGTCTTTCTTGAATATCTATCTAGAACATAGGTTAATCTAAAACTCATGGCCAATATTTGTCCTTTTCAAGATATTATTAGTTCTTCATAGATTAAAACCAATTTAGGTGACTTATTTATAAAAAAACAGTGGCATTTGAGCAACTTGCAACTCCAACTACATGTTTCACATTTGGGAAACTTTGAGTTCCATTTTTTGTTACAACATGTTTTGATGTTTTAATAAGTGGTGTTCCATACTATTCATCACCACAACATATCCACATAAAGTATCTATATTGTCTTGTTTCCACTGATTTTGGGCCTCATTCCTATGCCCAAATGTGTGTGTATGGACTCGTTTATATTTTTTACTATAATTATTCTTAATTATTTCCCTTCTAGTCCACTCCCTATACTTACCATCATATTGCACCCTCCTTCTCCTTCTTCTTCTTCTTCTTTTGTTTTAAAACCATAAATAAATAACTATAACAATATGTATGACTATGAGATAAGTGAAGTGATGTGAAAGGATCCAATTCCCATTTTTTATTCACATAAGCAATTAAATGGATGTAAACAAACATCCGTCATAAAAGTGGATGATAAGAAATTAGATTATGATAAATATGTATTTGAAAACTAATTTCACAATTTCTCCAAGTATTAAATGCATTTTTTCATAACATAAAACTACTTTTTTGAACTCTCTATCCTTGACCCTAAGGGCTGAGTTTAATATCTACTCATGGTACATATTATTACTTGTTTGTATCTTACGAGCTACATAGTTATTTGTTCCTATGCTTAAATATCACTGGCCAAAGATGCCTTATTCGGAGAGTTTCTCAAAAAAATCTGATACATGTTAGAAACTTGGTGAAAAGATTAAAGAAGTTTCTTCCCCTTAAAACAAGGAACAATGATATTCAAGATGCAAATTAAAAGGCAAAGACACAAGGAAAAAAATAGAATCCATTAGCTAAAATTTCAAAGTAAGGATGAGATTCTATAGTTACATACTTGTATCTAAGAGAGTAGTTAGATAAAATATGTCATAATATAATCTCTATAGCGTTGATTTCTGTCAATATTAATGCATTCTTTGATTTCTGCTCCTTCTTTCTCTTTACCTTTTACTTCCTTGTTTTTTCCTATCTGGATATGTTGTTTATACTTTTTAAATCACAATATATACATTAGCTCCCTCAATTCTTATACTTTGTCCAGCTGTGTTATGATATACAATATATACATTGAACCATATATACACAAGGTCAGTGAAAAATGGAATTATTTAAATAATGGAGCATAGATGATTGGATTGGGTGTATATATAATTCAACCTTTGTATATGGGCATGCCAATGGTAGAATCTGTGATAATATATACTGGCCTAGCTAGCTAGCTAGTTGACCAGTTAGTACGTTGGCACAACTTTACAAAAAGAAAGTACAAAGGATAATTGTTGGGAGAGAAAGAAGTGAAATGATTTTGTTGTTGAACTTAAGGGGTATCTCTTTTTGTAGTTTTGCACTTATCGAGTTGCTAAGAGCAAGAATAGGAAATAGTGCTTTCTCTCAAGTGTGTCCAACCAACAAGTCCAATTCAATAAAAACAACACCTTATCACGCACTCTCTAACATTCAATAAGTAAAATATCGAAGAGAAAATAATAATTCAATGTCTTGTAATATTTTCTAGGTAATAATAAGTAACAGAATTAATAGGATAGTTTGATTGGAACTTAGATGGATTAAGAGTTATTGTGTATATTGTGTTTTCTTCTAACTAAATCGTCTGTTTTTAGTTTGAGTCACTAAAAATCCAACGTAAATGTATATTATTATTTGGCATAGAGAGTTTTGCGGTATATAGTGGTCTTATTCCACTCAAACATGCTCAACGTAAATACAGTGGTCTTATTTCTCTGTATGCCTTCGTAAAGAGGTTTTGGTATGATGGTTTCCTCAACCAAATCCTTAATTCCTTTTGGGACCTTTGTTTTCTCTCTGATGGGGAGAGATGAAAACTATGTTTGATTTGGTGTATTGGGGACCATAACCTTTCTGATGTGTTAACTTAGGTTCTCATTATTCCCTATGGGTTAACTACTTTGGGTATCCACTCATGAAGCACATATCCATTCCCAGTTTATTTTAGAAGTCACAATGGTTGTAAGTAATAAGATCACTTATTTTATAACCCAGAAAATAAATAGTCGATATAATTGTATAAATATATGATGCTCACCTTAATTAGAAATTATGAATTTCTAACAATCTCTCACTTGAGCTTCATATTTTCTTGAACAAATTATATCACATATTCTTTAGGCACACTTTCATATGCTATTTATATTTAGACTTCTCCTTAATACAATTTGGTCCATCTTATATATCAATTATGGAATCACCGCAATGTTCATCGCATATAAGCGTGACTTAACCACAATGATCACCACAACAATATACTTAATGACATAGATCAAATATGGATGAGTGACATGGAAAATTTCATGCAATTTGATCTCAAACATGTCTATTTCCAACTGATCTTTCTTTAATCTTTAGTGAGATCAAATCAAAAGTCTTTAATTGCAACACAACAGTTACAATAAACACATTCAAAATGGAACAACAAACCATCAACTTTATTATGCATAAAAAATGTGTATAACAACCAAAGTAAATCATAAAACATATAGACTCCCACTTAACTAAGGTATCTTAAGGAACAACACCCATATGAGTAACATGCTCGTGAAAGACTTTAAGTATCAGACCCTTAGTCAGTGGATCAGCTAGCATACAATTTGTCTCTATATGTTCTATGAAAATTTGTCCATTTTGAATACTTTCTTTACCAATTAGAAACTTGATGTCAATAAATATTGACTTTGTAGAACTCCTATTATTATTGGAGTAAAGAACTGCGGACTTATTGTCACAATAAATCCTTAGTGGTCTTTCAATACCATCGACCACACATAAGCCAATGACAAAATTCCGCAACCATATGTCATGTTCTGATGTCTCAAAACAAGCCATAAACTCCACAGCCTTGGTTGAACGAGCTATGAGTGTTTGTTTAGCAAACTGACAAGAGATAGCACCTCCAGCCAACACATATCTAGAGGTGGAGCGTTTGATGTCTTGACATCCAGCAAATCGGAGTCCGTATACCCAATGATCTCTAAATTCTCAGACCTCCGATAAGTGAGCATGTATTCCTTTGTTCTCTTCAAGTAACGCATAACACGTTTGACTGCCTTCCAGCGATGCATTACAGGATTGCTCATATATTTTCCTAAAACTCCCACGACAAATGCTATGTCGGGGCGTGTGAAAACTTGAACATACATTAGACTTCCTAGTGCCGATGCATAAGGAGTCTTTTGCATCTCGTATCTTTCAAGGTCATTTTTGGGCACTTTTCGAGACTAAACTTGTCTCCCTTAGCTATAGGGGTATCTTCTGGTTTACTGTCTTTCATACCAAATCTATCTAGGACTTTATCAATATAGCTTTCTTGTGACAACCTTAGGATACCTTGAGAGCGATCTCTTAGTATCTGAATGCCTAATACAAAAGAAGTTTCCTCAAGATCTTTCATTTCGAAATTCTTTATTAGAAATCTATTGGTCTCATACAATAGTCCTATATCATTGCTCGCAAGCAGTATATCATCGACATATAATATCAGGAATATAAATTTACTCTCACTGAACTTGTGGTACACACAATCTTCAAATTTATTTGCCTCAAAACCATATGAGGTAATAACTTAATGAAACTTGTGATTCCACTGACGAGAGGCTTGTTTAAGGCTATAGATGAATTTCTTTAATTTGCACACCATAGATTTTGAGCCAATTGATTCAAAGTTTTCTGGTTGCAACATATATATTGTTTCTTTAATGTCAGCATTTAGAAACGCAATCTTAACATCCATCTGATGTAGCTTTAAATTAAAATGAGCTACTAATGTCAATATTATTCTAAAAGAATCATTCGAAGATACTGGAGATAATGTTTATTTATAATCAATGTCTTCTTTATGAGTGTAGCCTTTAGCAACTAGACGCGTTTTATATCTATCAATATTACCTTTTGAATCCCTCTTGGTTTTAAATATTCATTTGCAACCAATAGGTTTCGCACTTTCAGGTAAATCGACAAGATCCCAAACGTCATTATCATGCATAAACTTTATCTCATCCTTTATGGCATCAATCCACTTTTGAGAGTTAGCACCTTTCATGACTTGACAGAGGATCAATGGATCATCCCCTGTTAATCTGATGTCATCCTCATGTTTTTGAAGAAATACAATATAATCATCTAAAATTGCATTTCTACTCTCTCTAGTGGATCTCCTTAATGACACTTCTATTTT
Organism: Lupinus albus; assembly: GCA_009771035.1. NCBI lineage: Eukaryota > Viridiplantae > Streptophyta > Magnoliopsida > Fabales > Fabaceae > Lupinus > Lupinus albus. The sequence continues at coordinate 270,610 of CM020002.1, read as the reverse complement.
TTGAGGTTGTTGAATTTGCCCCGAAGGTACTTCAACGAGAACCTCATTGTTGTCCTGCTCTGGAATATTGTCAAGAATAATATTCTGAACATTTTGTTTTACTACCGAAGTTGTTCCTTGAATGGTAATAGGCACAAGAACTTGTTCACCATTAGTGGCATATTCTTCCTTAAAGACAATATTCCTTATGTTCTCTTCCTTCCCAAAATCAACTTTCTCAAGAAATCTCACATTTCTCGTCTCAAAGAAAAATCTTGTTGTAGGATCATAAAATTTATAGCCCCGTGAACATTCAGCATAGTCAACAAAGTAACAGCTAACTTTTCTTGAGTCCAATTTTATTTCATGAGGCCTATAAGGCCACGCCTTAGCTGGACAACCCCAAATATGCAAGTGCTTGGTATTTTACAAGTCCAAAGCTCATATGGAGTTTTGTTAACTACTTTACTTGGCACCCTATTAAGGATGTAAATTGTGATCTTTAAAGTTTCTCCTAAACAGACTCTGGTAAGGAAGAATGATTAATCATACTTCTCACCACATCCTTAAGAGTTCAGTTTAGTCACTCAGCAACACCATCCATGATAGGTTTGTCTAGCATAATGTATTGTAGAACAATTCCATTTTCTTTTAGAAAAAATGCAAATAGCTTTTTCACAGCATCCTTATTGTTCTTTCTTTTCTTATTCTGATAGGTCATAACCAAATGAGCACTTTAAGTCTTATCTATCTGCAGCATCTCTCCCTCTTGAGTGTTATAGCTCACTTTGAATTTTCCAAAGTATGCAGGAAGCGAGATTAAAATCAAGTGCACGAGCAAGTCTTCACAAGCTCTAACTTTTGTGACTTGAGTTTCAATGCAAGATTAGACACCTCCATAATGTACACCCTTATTTTCCCTTTGCTTCATACCTTATGGAGATGAGTTTAGCCAAAAGGCTACTCCTCTCCGCCTTTTTATTTTTTGGCAAAGTACTGTTCTATTTCTTCAAGGAATTTCCTTGCATTTTGACTCTCAGAAATAGAGCCCCGAAACACTTTTGGAATATAGCTTTTCATGATCATTAGACACATTCGATTAGAGTGTTCTCATTTCTAAATTTTAACCTCATCGATGTTTTCCGGAGTAGAAATATGTTTCTCCAAACGAAGTGTCAGATCTAAATCCATACAGCCGAGAATAATCTCTACGGCTTCCTTCCAGACCTTAAAATTTGTCCCATCTAGCATTGAGATGACATTAATTTGAGCATAAATATTTGCAGTATTGGTAAAAGACACTGACTCCAGTAGAACAAAGAACAAAATAAATTGCAATCATTCTTGCAATAAACTCACATCAAGTTTAACCCTTAAAATCCAATGGGATACATCACGAGTTACCTAGTACAACATTAATATTCAGTCTTTGGACAAAAAATATTAACTTGTAAGTGATACACTCAATGTAGTAATCAAATATTGATAAGCAGTCATGTAAAACAATAAACCTTTTTTTGGACCGACTTACTATTAACATGGGAAGCTATATGATTATCACATATTTATTACCACATGTATGTTTATAATTTTGGCCAAATAGTCGTCTTCCGTTGGGCGAATCATTATTCGCATAAAAATGCAAACATACAATTAGTTTGATATTTCATATTCCTTCATAATAAAATTCTTGTTGTAATGGTCAAACATTGATCCTAATGCATGTCAAAAAATAAAGCATTCTTTGGACTGATTTATCATTCACATTTGCAACCTTATAATTATCACATGTTTACCATCACATGTGTGTATATAATCCGGCCAAATAATAATCTTCCTTTGGACCGATTAATACTCACATGAATATATATACGCACTTGCATTTGACATTTATTATGAACAATTTACACAAAAGATGTCACTTTGGTGACGTCTTATTTCTATAGGTTCACTTAAAAAAAATGTCAAACAATCTTATAATCCAAAAAAGACAGTCATGTAATATATATAAAACAAGACATGTTCACATAATAGACTCATCACAAGATACCTAGCACAACATCAATTTCTAGTCTTTGGACAGAGAAAATCAATTTGCAAGTGGTACTCTCAGTGCAATGATCAAATATTAATAATTAGTTCTGCCAAACAATAACCTTTCTTTGGACCGACTATTATTCACATGGAAAAAAAACTTTACAATTGTTACACATTTATCATCACAGATGTTATTATTTGGCCAAATTATGTCTTCCTTTGGGCCGAACACAATTCGCATAAATAATCGCATACTCATTTGTGTGACTTCAATCAATTTCCATAACATAGGTTACTTTGGCAACAAATTGTATCAACTGATTCCAAATAATTATCAGACAAAACAAAATAATATTAGTCCATTATAAAAAAAATACAATCTTGGAATTAAAACTTTCAGATTTGATATCTTTTATGATTAACAAATCTAATAACATAATATAATTCCAAATCAAATATGCTCATGCATATCTTAAACACATATAGTATATATTTGATCAAATCATAATTATATATATAACATATATATATATCAACTTTAATCAGTAATTCTAGACATCACAACAACCTCAAGCTGGAAACAATTATATATGTATATATTTACCTTTCAATTCGCAATATGTATACAAGGCCATGAATTTCATATTGTATATGTATAAAAGAAAAAACACGTCTTAACTCATATATACCTTAGAAATATACTTTAACAAATTACAAAAATTGTGAAGTGACAAAAGTCAATGTCCAGCAATAAGTCGTTAATGCACATATAATATACATACTGCTTGATAGAGTCATAAAAGTTAATGCAATGTCCATGCACAGATCTGAATATATACTTCAACATATGTTACAAGGGTTCATAATACAAATTACTCTTGATTCAAATAAGTGGAAGTATATAACAGTTATTCTCATTATTCATAAATACCCCAAAAAAATTATAACCATAGAGGAAGCATAAAAATCTCTCAAATTTGAAATTAGGGTTCATAAAAAATTGGGGAATCCTTCGTATAGAGGTTTTGGTATGATGGTCTTCCTCAACCAAATCCTTAGTTCCTCTTGGGACCTTCGTTTTCTCTCTAATGGGGAGAGATGAAAACTATGTTTGATTTGGTGTATTGGGGATCATAACCTTCCTGATGTGTTAACTTAATAGGGTTCCCATTATTCCCTATGGGTTAACTACTTTGGGTATCCACTCATGAAGCCCATATACATTCTCAGTTTATTTTAGAAGTCACAATGTTGTCAGTAATAAGATCACTTATTTATAACCCTGAAAATAAATAGCCGATATAATTGTATAAATATATGATGCACACCTTAATTAGAAATTATGAATTTCTAACAAAATCACCCTTAGTTTTGTACATACATTACATTAACTACCCTCACATGATATATAAGAGTAATTTTTTAAACAAAAATGTATTATTAATATAATTAAGTTAAAAAAATATTTATATTGTGTAGACAAGTCCAAATAGTATAAGTGTCGATGTTTTATCATTATTTTTGTTTCGTTACAAAAAATATAAGAGTTACATTATTTGAACATCTTTTTAGAATGATTAATGTATTTTATAATGAACCAAATAATAATATAGACACATTGATTTTATGTTATTTGGAATTGTCTACACAATATACAATATTTTGTTTAGCTTAATTATACTCACTACCTATTTTTTGTTTAAAAGATTACATTTATATATTATGCATAAATAGAGGTGATTTGTGTAAGAACAAAATATTAAGAGATAGTTTGTGTAATTTTAAGGGGTATGAATGGAATTTACTTTACATATTATGGTTTGTGTCTTAGGGTATTTCCTTTGAGGGAGAAAATCCAATCCCACCTAAATATTTGAATAGTGAGTGCCTGACCTTGATCTTAAAGTTACTCCTTTTTTCTTTGTTGGTATTCAAATTCACAACAATTGTTTGAAGTAGAAACATAGTGACTTATCTTTTGGTTTGCATAGCTAAGGAAGGAAAAAGTTTAGAGACTACTTTGGTGCAACATTATTCATTTTCCTTTCATAGGCATTTATTGAAAGGATTCATATATATTATAATATATATTCTCCTTTTGTTTCATAAATGCACTGTAGGTACTCAGTTGCCAACTCGATTGGAAGGGGAAATAAAAGCTCATCTTATTGTCTTTAAGCAAATAGAGCATCTTTCTTTCTTCTCACGAAATTGTTACCATCATCACTATATATATGTTGTTGCATGCTACGTATACATTAATCACTACTCTATGTATCTTATCAAGAGTTTCCCCTACCAGCTAATTATATTTACAAACTGTGCCCATTAGTTTTATATATTTATATAAATAAAAATGAGCATGATTAGGTAGAATCAGTGAAAGAGGCTAAAATGATAGTTTAACTAAATATTGAAAACTGGTGGAATCCATTAGAAGAAGAAAACAAAGTTATACAAAATATACGGGGGTCTCATTATACTATGACCATAGAGGGTCAACCCTATATATATTACTTTTTATTTGACTACAATGTTAATCCTTAAATATGTATTCCAAACTTCAAATTTAGCCCTCGTTTGCAACTTCAACTGAAATCTAATTACCATGTCCATCTTGAAAGTATGCAAGAGTCAAACCAGTTGGTAAAGTTGAGTACTTATAATGTAAGTACACATGTTCAAATCCTACATCATCAAAGTAATGATTACTTTTGATTAATAATGACTAATCAGAAATTGAATATCATGTAAGAACAATCTCTAAAATAATGAGATAGATAGTGTAAGACTTAATTTGAATTCTAAGAGAATGAGATAGATGGACTTAATTTATTATCAATAGCTGTAATACATTAACTTTGAACAGTTGGGTTGAAATTCATTTGGTAAAGTTGCAAAAGAGTACAAGAGTAGTACTGTAACAATGTAGTTACAGTAGTGAAATTAAACAACGTACGGTTATTAGTTGGGTCAATTATATTATAGACTACGTCTACTACTCTAGTGTGTAGAGAATTTGGTGTATGAAACACGCATGCCCAGACAGTGAGGAGTTGCATATTTGACCTCTTACACACTTTATCATCATATGGTCCAAACTCTCCACAAAAAACCACACAACTTGGTGACATTTCATTCAAATACACGATCATTCATACTCTATCTTCAAAGTTATAATGAACTCTTTCTCATATATATATTCTCACAACGGTCCTCATCTAATAAGGTACATATTCCAAATAATGCAATCAAAAACAAATACACCAAACACCATATTCTGCCTTACCCTCAAACCTATATAGAAAACCAACAAGTGGAAAAAAGCATAGCATTGGTTCCAGTTCTTTGCTTTGGACCTTCCTTTTGGCACCTTCTCTCCCCTCGATATTCACAACTCTCTCTCTCTCTGCATGCAAAAGTCCAACTATAACAACAACTAATCTAGCAATGTAAACGTAACGTAGTAACAAACAAATGAAATATCCCTTATATTATTATTAACGTCTTACCCTAGAGAAGTTCACGCTGCAAAATTGTATACCTCTCATATTTAATTACACTTGTCTAGATATACAAAATGATATATAATTATTATATAGTGAGATGCCAAAAATAATACAAACATGTGAGTGTAAGTATGTATCAAGACTTGCTTTAATATGCTAAGTTGCCAACTAATATTCTAAAGAAATTAATTTTATAAAATTGTTATTGGAATGTAATGTTCGATAATCGTCCAATATATTGTCCCCGTGTGTAGTTTAGTTGGTAGAGATAAGAAACATAAATATGAAGACAGATCCAGAAACCATAAGTGGGAGGGGTCCAATTTCTCCCAAAATTTAAACTCACTTCTTTACATATTGTCTTATAAGTATCGTCAGATATCAACTTACTCTAAGACTACATTTTTTTAAACATAGTCCAAATCTTAGTCATTAATTCTAGGGAAATCCAATGATTTAAATTAATGAGTAAATCTAAATTATTGAATTTTCCTAGAATTGATGGCTAAGATGTGAAGTAAGTTTAAACTTGGAGTCAATGTATCACTCATCATCATCAATTGATGTATTGTTTTTCTCTCTCTCAAATAATATTTTGCCCTTAAAAAAATACCCATACTAGCCGGTATAATAATAGCCATAAGACTTGTAAGTAAAATTTCATGATTTTAATTTCAAGAACAAAATTTGTTATATTTCATTGAAACAATCAAAGAATAACAACTCTTTATTTAAGAGTAAAGTAGATATTTATATTCTTCTTACAAAAATATATGTAAAAACACAACTTTTAATTTTTTAGGTAACTATAATATAGAAATGCATTCCTCTCCGCTGGCAATGTAAGAATGAGTCATTTTTCAAAATATTTAATTTAAATGTTTTAAAAATATAGACCATTGAAATTTTATTTTTAACATGTTTTATGATCCTATCTACGCATCATAAGGATGTAATTGAGAGGAGATGAGTCAGACTCATAAGGATCATATGACAAGACCAATAATTAGCCAATGATAATATACTGAGGAGGAGTTTGGGTCCTCTCCATTACAGGATAGGATAATACATAATTATAATGTTGACACATGACAAAAATAAGATTTAAATAATCCAAGATTTTTTTATTTTTTTTTCTAAATTAAAATCTAAAAAAATTACCCTATCATATTTCGAATACTAAACTCTCCATGAGGGGAATCATTTCCATTTTCATAGATGAGACTGGATCTTCTATAAACTAATCTCTCCCATGTAAAAATCTATTTTGGTGACTCTCACAAGTTAATATATTTAAAATATTAATAAATAATAATAAAACATTATTTTTATTATGTGTGTTGACATACAAGAACCTAACTTAAAACCCCACAAGCTAAGGGCTATGGTCATTCCATTTCTTGTTCACCTTCTTCTTAAACCCACTCCTTCTTCCACCTTCAACTATATACAGTTATACACAATAACACAACCTCTCTCTCTCTCTCTCTCTTAGTATAACTCCTCCTACTATATGGTGCAGCTACACCAGCACCAGCTTCACGAAAAGATGCAGAACGAGAGAAGAAGAAAAACAAGAAGCGGTTCAGAAGAGAAAGAGAAACGACACAAGTTCTTCATAAACGACAACATCGACATTCTCACCGAAATCCTTAAACGACTCGACGGTCCCTCGTTGGGTGTATCATCCTGCGTGTGCCGCCTATGGTGCAACCTCACACACAACAACGACTCACTGTGGGAGCATCTCTGTTTCCGGCACCTCTCCACTCCTCCACCACCGTCGGTGAGGGCGATGGTGGCGGCGCTTGGAGGGTACAAGAGACTGTACATGGTGTGTGTGAGACCAGTGCTGAGTCGACTCGGTGAGTCAGAGGGAGTAAGGAAGCGAGTTTGGACTCGGCATGATGAGGTTCAGCTCTCACTTTCATTGTTTTGCATTGATAGCTATGAGAGTAGCAGTGGTAGTGACAACTCAGCATCTTCCCTCATGTTCCTATTCAACCCGGTCAACGTTTGACTTTTAATATTATTCCATCCTCAATCTTATTATTAGTGTTACTAATATTAGATTATTAATCCAAGCATTGGATATGAGATTGTATTTCAACCCAATCAAACCCCGCCATATATTTATTAATGAATTCTTCACATTATGGACCATTATTGGATGAGTTCAATTTTAATAAAACTGCATTATCCTTCAATTACTCTATTCTTATTATCATTTCGCCACATTTTCTCTTATTTCTTTCCCTTCTCTTTAATTGTCTTCACTTTGATATATATATATATATATTACCTATAATATATCATCATCCAACACATCAATACCACTTTCAACTAGTTAGTATGGGTTAGTTTTTAATATTGTAATCTTTGCTGAAGATATTAGTTGAAGACTTATATTTTTTATGTATGGTCTGCTATAACACACATACTTCAACATATATATTATGACATGAGCATGAAATATATATATATATATATATATAGCTATCCTATACTGAAAATGAGTAAACCATTATGCAATTCTATAAATGTTGCCAAGAACATTACTGTTAGAATAAAATTTGTATGACTGCCAAAAATAGATTTAGAAACATAGTTTGCATATCCTTCAAAGCAAATGTTGTTGAAATTAATCAAACTGTAGGGCAAGTTTGAAGTCTTCCATTGAGGCATTTCCTTCAAACGACAATAACCATCCATTAACCTAATTATTTCTTGTACGTTATAGCTGCTGCCATAAACTCATCATCCCAAATGCAACTTCTACAGTTGTTCAACATCCATCACCATCGTCACATGCATGCACTCTCATTTACCCTTCTCACTCTCCCATGGATCAATGAAAGACAAACTTTACTTAGTCGTCTTGTAAAATCATCATTTCAAAATGCACCCTTTTTGTTTCTAATAGAAATTGTAATCCTTTGCTACACCATGTATTCCGCCGAAAATTATTGAGATGAATAATCATACATTTATAAGCCAGGTAAGTAATACTTCCATAGTACAAAAGAAACGGTAGTTTAATTTTTTATAATGTTTGAATTCAACAAAAAATAAAAACAAAAACAAAATTGGCATGCAAAAAACCCACTTTCCTGTTTTGGGATCCAAGAACCCATTCATTGAAAACCCACTTTCCTGTTTTTCTATTAACTGACAAAGTCCTCACCTTTCTTCACACACCCACTTTGTCCTTTCAAATCGGGTTTTGTGCACTTACTTCTCTCAATTCTGTTTTTCTACTATCTGGCTCTACTTCAACTACTCATTTATAATTGGGTTTATTGATTTTGAAATCAGAGTTGTTGCCAGGAAAGTAAAGTTTCTATTTTTGCAGCAACGTTTTATGAATTTTAAGTGGAATATTGGAAAATTTTGTTGCAATCAACTGAACATGATGATGAATGATTCATGTTGTTTCTAGATTTATTACTCTCTAATTAGGGCATTTTTGGTGTTGTTGAATCTCATATGAAAGTTTTGTGTGTGAGGTTTGAAACTAATATTACTTACTTTTTTGTTTCATTCGAAAACAAGGTTGTGTGTGATATTGGAAAGTCTGTTGGGCTGGTCATAGCTTTTGTTGCAAGAGTTTGATTGTGAAATGGTTTGGTCACTACATGGAGACAAACAAAGAGGAGGCACTTAAAGCAATAGAGAATGGTGAGAAGCTATTCGGTCAGAGGGACTTTGCTGTGAAGGCTAAAACCCTTTGTCCAGGATTGGAGGGTATATCTCAAATGATGGCTACATTTGAAGTTTACATTGCTGCTGTTAATGAGAAAGAAGAACCACAAGGTGGAGATGGCCAAGTCAAAACTATGCTGTGAAGGCTAAAACCCTTTATCCAGGATTGGATGGTATATCTCAAACTTGGTGTTTGTGTTTCACCCCTTGTTATGTTAGCTGGATTTAAAACAGTGTATAAGACAAATACAGACAAAAGTGTAATTCAATGGATACCAAGAAGAGAAATGTTGTGTTTTTCACACCAAGTTCCTTCTTGGTTGCTGGAGGGTGAAGTACAAGAAGAGAAACTAATACAGACAGGATACATCACCCTTTTATGTATAGATAACATGCCTTAATCCTCTAATTATCACATCATCAATTAAATAACACCAACAACTATTCCACTTAACTAACTAAGGAGGAGGTTTAATTTACCTATATAAATCTTAATAAGGAGGAGTGTTGTCAAACATACATGTTTAACTAAGTAGTTTTAGATTTTCTCCACGGTTTACCAGAAATGACCATGAAATATGATAATATATACTAGAGGAATTAAATATGATACTAGTTTTATGTTAGATTTTCATATGTTATGTAATAAAAAATGAGCATGTGTTTTTTCAATTTCATTCAATGATTCTTATTATTATGTAATGGCTAGATGGGGGTATTATGTAACAACAGCTGACCCATAATGCAGATAGAGAGACATATAGATACATGCATAGAAGAAGAATGAGATAGATTATATTGATTATGGGTTGGCGCGTGGCACAACGAAGCATTGGAATCGCGTGGAGTTAACACGTAAACATGAAGCAATGAGTTACTCATCCAAAAACTGAAAAAGCCACCACCTGCTCTTTCATTACTCTCTCTCTTCTTCATCTCAATTATCAAATATACAATTCCCTTTTTTCATTTTAACTTTTATTTATTAACTCACGCTAACAGGTAATAAACCATATTCGATTTTTATTATGTTTTTACTATTATTGTTTACTTTTTGTGTGTGTGTGGAGAAATGAGTATTTTGAGATCTTGCATCTAAACTTCTATGTTAGTTCGACCCTTTTCATTTTTCTAAACTGGGAAGTTTTTTCTGGAGAAAAGTTTGTTGCTTTTTTGGTTTCTGATGAGGTGCTTGATCTGTGATTAGGTGAAGTTTGATTTTTGAAATGAACAAAGGACACTCTCCTGAGCCTCTTGATTTCTTCATCTGGACTGTTGAGGTTGGTTTTTCATTTCCCTATCTTCATAATATATATATATATATAGTATATGTACATATATATTCTTAATTGTAATTCATAGCATTAAACAAGAATTTTGACACATAATCCTGCCCTTTTCTTCACACACACACACACATATATGATTTATACTTTTAACATATAATTAGATCTTGTGTGACAGTTAATTTAAGTGAATTGTTTGGGTACATAACTTGTACTCACTCTGTGGCACTCTAGGTTGTGAAACTCATTCGCTTCAGTGATTTTATGATGGAATGATATATCTGGTCCTATATAATTGTTGTTCAGGGCTCGTTTCGTATACATGACATGATAGTATGTTTATGTCCTATCTTGTTGCAATCCGGAGTTAGTAATCCGGAGTTATTTTTTATCATATGGGGATGGGTTAGAAATGAGCAAAATAGGATATTGTAGTTTTCCTCCTCGTACCCTCACGCCTCTATCATCAACATACTACCACCACCACATTAATGGTACACACCAAACCAGGATAAGAGTTTATCATGCCTTTATCCTATCATGCCCACCATTCGACCCTTTAAGCTTTGTGTTGGAATTGGATACCTATCATGTTATATAAGGTCTTATTTTATCATTATATTTGTCATATATTTCAGTTTCCTTTCTATCAATTTTTCAATTCCGGTGAATTTGAAGTACTAAACGGTTTATATTTCTATAAGACATGAGGCTTTGCTTAACTAGTAAAAGTGGAAATTAAAGTGGTTATTGTTAATTAAAAATTCACTATAATGGAGAGTTATATGACTTATATCCACTTCCTTTGAGGTTTAGCTGAATTCCCCACAACCCTCTTGTTTCAAAAGTTGCATTTGTCCCCCTTTTAGAGAGATTGCTGTAATTTCAATATTGTACTTTAGTGTAGGTGAGTGTAATGGTAACATAAGCATAAGCCTCAAGAGAGGCTTGTGTAATTTTTTTTTGGAATAAGAGGGGTTCTCAATGTTATTAAGTCAAACTTCAGGGGAGATTAGTGTAATCTTCCCAGTATAATATTGTCACATATTTAGGGTACATAGTTTAAATGTATTGAAGCTCTACTCAACCCAGGGAAATAGTTTGTTAATGAAGCTTTTGATGGCACTTACCTGTGAAACTCATCACCTTAGTTGGACTATGACTCTTGTTAGTAATCATTAGTTATTTGGCTTTTAAATTAAGTTTGCAATTCAGGGAAGACAACTTTGTTTGGTTCTTCAATTTAATACCTACTATTTCTATTGTCATAAAAAAGTGAAGTGTCTAAGTGTCGAATATTATTTTCTCTACAAAGACTCAAAATGTTGTTCCCTAAAAAATATGTAGTCCCACGCCAAATGTTTATGCCTTCGAGCACAAACGTATGTGAAATTTGATTTTGATGAGCTCACATGATAAAGCTATCTGAATGAATCTTTCTGGATTATTATATTTTGAGTTCTGTTGTAGCAGTTATGTTTTCATTGTTGTTGTTGTTGCCGTTATGTTTTGTAAATATGGCATCTGGCAGTGAATGTCCATTTGATAATTTATGTACGCTTTAATGTCCCTTTATCATTGATGTGACAAATTTGATTTACCATTGTCTTCATTTGCTCAATTAAGTAAGTTGTTAAAGCCATAGTGTCAATCCAAAGTGTAAAATTATCAATAGAGATTATAATCTTGTTATTCTACTTTGATATATCAAGATAACAAGACTGCATCATGATTGTGCTTATGTATAGTTAAAGATTATCTAAGTGCTCACTTAGCACTGTTTTTAGGTCTATACTATACAGTGTCATTGATGCACTGCTATCAATAACTGATAGAAGTACTACACTCGGTAACGCTTTTATGCATTTTTTTAATTTACTTATGTTGCTGAGTGTGTTGTAAATTGTGAAAATTGTCAGGATGTTGGCATGTGGCTGGAGACTATAAATCTTGGTAGTTACCGTCAGATTTTTAAAGAAAATGGTGTTAATGGAGAATACCTGGAAGGAATGTCTATGTTCACAACTGAACAGATCCTTCGCTTCATAAGACGATGCCACATGAAGTGGAGTGACTTCATGACATTGTGCAGAGAATTAAGACGGATTAAAGGTCTCTCACTCACTCCCTTACAAATAAACCCGCGTTTGGTATCCTCTTTGCCTAGTGAGTTAAGGCTTGGTTGTTTTAATAACATATCTTATGCCACTTGAACAATCCAATGGAGCATTACTATACTAGATTTAAAGACTAAAATTGAAGTTTGGTAGTTAGTGCGAGATATATCTTGAAATCGATAACCTGCATCTGTTATTGGTACACTTTTAACTTCATTATAGCAACCTTGAACGGGTCTCATCATATAACATAGTTTCAATTATGTTATATCATATCCGAAAGAAAATCTGTGAATTACATTTTCTTGAAGTACCCCTTCCCATAGAGTCCGGAAACAGTCTCTTTGCTTGTGAGGGTAAGGTTACGTACAACTATACTCCCCAAACTTTGCTACGTGGGTGCCCTGTGCACTGGTGGACCCCTTCCCCATAGATGTGATGTGACATGTGACAATTAGTCTGCATTATATTCTTATTGCTAGATTAAAAAGTTTGATTATTTGAAACTGTTGTCAAAGCACCATTTCATTTTCCTAAACATGTGATGTGTTTATATATAAGGAGACATGAAATGTGCTTAGGTTATGTTTTTTTCTGTTTGGTTGTTATGTGACTTCTCTGGCAAGATGATTTTTTAGCCACAACATTTAAGAATGGGGAGGGGTAGTTTTACCACCAACAAGTAAAAAAAAAATGCTTAAATATGTTTTAGTTCCTAAAATGTTGTCGATTTTGATTTTAGTCCCTCAATTTATTTTTCTTAGTTTTTAGTCTCTACTTTAGTGAATTGTTTGGTTTTAGACCTTGTTGCCAACACCACAATTACCCATGTTAATAATTGGGATGGCATATGTCACATGTTGGTACTAGGCTACTAGCCACATCATTAAGGACTAAAACCCAAACAAATAAATCATAGGGATTAAAATCAAATTTCTGTATATTTTCAGGGACCAAAAATATATTTAAGAAAAACAGGCCCATCTATAATGTGCCCCTAACTTGTTGTGTGTGTTATTGTTCATGTCTCTAGTGGCTTGTCTGAAAGGGGAGCAAAACGTCAGGCGACCTTGGTGGGCACCGGCGTGCCTATCCGCGGTGTTCCAAAAGGTTGCAAAATCCAACAGACAATCAAGAGTTGTTTCCTTAAAGCTGGAACCATGATGATACAGCAATACTACTACAACCTGTTCTTCCATGTGTGTACTTAAAAACAATTTATTTTTGCTTAGAAAACAGAAGTTAGGGATGCACTGTTTTAGTCCTTTTTCTATTCTATATTGAATTGCAAAGGGTTGTTGTTTCTTCTCCTGTGGAGGAGTCTTATTATGTAGAAGGTCTGTGCACTAATTTCCTCGTGCTGTGTAATTATGTATTCTCTCATGTATGAACAAATATACATATATACAGTTTCTCTTCAACTTCAACTATTCCTTTATCTCCAACTTTATAGTTTGACTAGGAGCTGAGAGTTTTGTTCTAAAGTGAAGTGTAATTACTGTTACATATTCATTCCCTATTGCATGTTTGGATCTGTATCAATCTCTTTATACGAGCAAAGTGAGTTTGTAATATTAACTATGGAGCTTTTTTGTAATATTAACTATGATGCTACGAATTTATATGAAGTAAATCAGTGGTACATGTTTTTTTTACAAATGTAAGTTGTCTATTAATGCACTGATGAAAAGCCCTTTAAGTCTTCAAACAAATGGCATATACCCAAAAACATTATTGGAAATGGTTTTTACTTGAGCGTCTAACTATGTTTGGAGAGATTGAGAACATTGGATACAAAAACAGAAGACACCATATAAAACCCTTAGTTTTTTGGTACATATTTTACTTTTACTTTACCATGTTAAATCCTATGGGTGAAAGGATGTTATGGAAAAACAAACTCAACTAAATAGATTTAGATTCAGCTGTTATAATTGATTTTTAATTTGGTAAAATATTACCGGCTGAGTAAATTATGTTAATATTCTGTGAGGTTTAGCTTGATCACAATGACTTCCTCTTTAGAGTTAATTTATAAGTGATTTGTATATGTATGAAAAATAATAGGTGATTTATATAATTTATTTGATGGTAAGGGTGTTGGTCTAATTAATTTCAGAAAGTTGATATATGTTCTCGTGCTATGTTATCATTTCTTTTTTTAAACTAAAGTAGTGCAATGATTGAGAAATTTTATAAAATTGAAAGCATGAAATTACTATGGCTTCTTTTCTCAACCCCATACTCAGGTTTATGTTTTCTACTTAAAAATCCTTGGTTGAGCTGATTTATGTGGCTTACATTGAAGCTGTGTAATCTGTATGAGGAGTGAGATATTTGCATCCACATGGCAGAAGGAGAGCCACTTTATTATTATTATGAATAGAAAATATGAGGTTGGGAATCCACATCCAACATCACCACCAACCAATGAGGTGCTGCTGACTTGTGCATATCCTCATCCACAATATCATTGACACTTCTATAAACCTTTGTGGACTCTTCACTTCATTCTTCACAACACTAGCTAGCTAGTAGCAGCAGCAGCAAAGACAGAGAGTTTAGTAAAGAAAGTGAAAGAAGACTAACATAGTCATGGCCATTTCTGCTATCCAGCAATCAGCCTTTACTGCCCAGGCTGCTTTGAAGGGAAATGAGTTTGTCAGGAAGGCTGGTGGCTTTGGAAAAGGTCGCATTACTATGCGTAGAACAGTCAAGAGTGCTCCTCAGAGCATCTGGTACGTACTTCAATTGCACTTACCATTATATTTCTATTTCCATCTATTGGGTCAGTAATGATTTATGGACCTGTATAAACATCATTACTAATTAAGATGGGCCTAACCATAACATAAAGCCGCAGACTTTGCAAGTATATTAACATGGGGTTAATTAGCTCATGAGTCATGATGCAGCCACGTATAGTTAATGTCTTGTCAAGGTCAATAATAACAATGTATTAAGAAATTATCATTAACATTTAATAACATTCTCTACATTATGTTCAACTGAGGTGCTGATAATCTGTTTAAGAATCTCACTTTGCATGAGCTGTTGTTAAAAACAGGTATGGCCCTGACCGTCCAAAGTACTTGGGACCCTTCTCAGAACAAATTCCATCATACTTGACTGGTGAATTCCCTGGTGACTATGGATGGGATACAGCTGGATTATCAGCTGACCCTGAAACCTTTGCCAGGAACCGTGAGCTCGAGGTGATTCACAGCAGATGGGCCATGCTTGGTGCACTGGGATGTACCTTTCCAGAGGTCCTTGAAAAGAATGGCGTCAAATTCGGTGAATCAGTGTGGTTCAAGGCTGGTGCTCAGATCTTCTCTGAGGGTGGCCTTGACTACTTAGGCAACCCAAACCTGATTCATGCTCAGAGCATCCTTGCAATCTGGGCTGTTCAGGTTGTACTCATGGGATTAATTGAAGGCTACAGGGTTGGTGGAGGACCACTTGGAGAAGGACTAGACCCACTATACCCTGGTGGTGCCTTTGACCCACTTGGTCTTGCTGATGATCCGGAGGCATTTGCAGAGTTGAAGGTGAAGGAACTCAAGAACGGCAGATTGGCAATGACCTCAATGTTTGGTTTCTTTGTTCAGGCCATTGTTACTGGCAAGGGCCCTATTCAGAACCTTTATGACCATGTTGCTGATCCTGTTGCCAACAATGCATGGGCTTATGCCACTAACTTTGTCCCTGGACAATGAAGATGATGCTGACTTATGCCTTTTGTGACGCTATCTTCTGTTCCCTTGTGCAGTTCCATTGTCACTGATGTAACACCAAGAACCTGTATGAGAACAATTATATATTAGAAATGTCAACTCTTATGCATGATTTTGGAATATCCGCTGGGGTGTGTTTTTCATAACTTCTATGGGTTTCTACTTTTTGCATAACCTAAACCACAAGTGTTCATGGTCTCCACTGAAAACAACAATGCCTGAACCATATGAAGTAATTATACAAAAACGAAGTAAATGCCCATATCTAAAACTTTGAACATCTTTTATCTTCTGTTTGACTATCAAAGTTAGATCCTTATGTTCAAACTTTAATATCAATATGAAAATGTAGAAACATTCAAATGAAAACGACTTTAATTGTCACTTCTGGGGTTATTGTATGCCTGGATAAAGAAAATGAAACTGGGGGTGATGGGAAATTTAACTACTTGTCTGTAACCATATTTGAATCCAATACCTCAGCAGGGAGGCTACGAACTCTAGAGATGTGTGTTCAAAACTGCATTTTGAATATTTTTTATCTTGTATTTGACTATTTAAAAATGTAGAAACATTCAGATGAAAATGACCTTAATTGTCACTCCTGGGGTTAATGTATGCCTGAATAAAGAAAATGGCACCGGTGATGATGGGAACCTGTTCATGAAGATCATCTTCTTTATTAAGGGTCATAATAAATTTAACTACATAGCTGTAGCCATATTTGAAGCCAATACCTTAGCAGGAAGGCTATGAACTCTAGAGATGTGTCTTCAAAACTGCACAAGGATCCATCACATGCAGCAAAAATGGAGAGGCAGTCACCAAAAGTCATTGCAAGAACATGATCCATTTTTGAAATGATGGAAGCGGCTATTATCTCTCACTATGATTTCATGATTGTAGATAGCAGAGAGGAGCTTAGTGACTACATGGCAATCATTACAAACTCTAAGATTCTTCATAATGCGAATAGGTGTCCTGCTTTCCATATTGATGAGGCCAAAAGAGATGGCCAGTCTCTCACTATGAGTCTCTAATTCAGCTTCTTTTTCATTCTCCCCTTCAATGTTCAGTAGAACTTGACTTGTATCAGGAGCATGTCCAGCCAACTTCAGTTTCTCCCTCATCTCCTTCAACTTAGCATATATAACCTCAGTTTGGGGATGTGATCTATCTCCGACAATAAACCGATGAATTTGGCTTCTGTGCTCAATGAAGCTGCATCCAGCATCCTTTATAACTCCTATCTTCTTCATCACTTTTCTTATCTGTGAAACTTCATCCCACTTCCCAGCTGCAGCATACATGTTAGAAAGTAAGGTATAGCACCCAGCAACATCCGGATCCGTCTTCATCAAATTATGAGCTGCATATTCACCAATTTCCAAATTCCCATAGTTTCTAGAACCACCCAGCAAGCTCATCCAGATGAATTTGTTTGGTTTCATAGGCATGCTCTCAATTGTAATTTTTGCCTGTTCAAGATACCCAGCTCTGCATAAAATGTCAACAAAGCAACCATAATGTTCAATTGTGGGCTTGATTTTATATTCATTTATCATCATATGAAAAATTCTGCTTCCCTCATCTACCAAGCCTGCATGACTACAAGCATTTAACACCCCAATGAAAGTTATATAATGTGGCTTCATTCCAATTCTGTGCATTTCCTCAAAAAGCTCAAGAGCTCGATCAGCCAAACCATGCATTCCTAATCCCACAATTATAGCTGTCCAGTGCCCTAATTTTTTGTTGGATAATGCTTTAAAAACTTCTAGAGCACTCTCTATACTCCCACACTTAGAATACATTTCTATCAGTGATGTTCCGAGTACGCCATCTAATTCAAAACCATGTTTAACCATAAACGAATGAATCCACCTTCCATTACTAAGAAAAGATAAACCTGAAACTGCAGAAAGAGCACTGAGAACTGTAACATGGCTAGGCATGAGGCCCTCTTTTAACAACACATCAAACAATTCCAAAGCTTCAAAAAACTGCCCATTGAGCTCATGTCCAGCTATCATGGAGTTCCAACTAACTATATTCCTCATAGGCATCTGTTGAAACAATTGATGGGCCAAATTGACTTTACCAGCCTTCATATACCCATTAATCATGGCATTCCAAGACACCAGATTCTTACTCGGCATTCGATCAAACATCTCTCTTGCAGCATCAATCTTGTTGCATTTTGATAGCCCATCAACCAAAGCAGTCCAAGTAAAACTATCCCTGATTGGCATTTCATCGAACAGCTTTAACGCAACTTCCAAGTCACCATTTTTTGCATACCCATCAATCAAAGAGTTCCATGCCACCAAACCACGGTCCCGCATTCGATCAAAAACCTCTCTAGCCACAACCATATCACCCCACTTAGCATACATACTCACCAAGCTACTCTGCACAAACTTATCCCCACCAAACCCAACTTTCAACGCCAACCCATGAATCTGTTTCCCTTCATGAACCGCGTTTAAACGAGCGCAGCCCTTTATCACACAGGGCAATGTGAAACAATCTGGCAAATAAAAACGAAGCATTTCATCGAACACGTGGAGTGCATCGTTAGAAAGGCGGTTATGAACGTAGCATTTGATGATAAGATTGAAAGAAATTAAGGTGGGTGGGTTGATGGTGTTGAAAAGGGAACGAGCGTAGTTGAGATCGTTGATGTTGGGGTGAGTGTAGAGAGATAGAAGGCGGGAAGAAAGAGAAGGGTGGTTCAAGGTGCCATTTTTGAGGTACAAAGCATGGAGTTGGTGTGGTTCTTGTTTTGGGAATTTAAAGTTTGGATTTTGAGAGGAACAGAGAAGAAAGTTGGCCATTGCCATGCCTCAGACTCAGAACTCAGCATCCGACACACGTTCTACACATTATCGTACCTGCCTTCACTGTATCCAATAAAGTTAGAAGATGAAAAATGCACATTATAAGTAAATTCATTAAGTATTTAGATGAGAAGATAAGGGTTGATAATTTGCAAAATATATGAGATCAAAATTACACACAAAAACATAGAACCAACAATACCACCCTATTTCTCTTTAACATGTTTTTCATCCAATAAAAATCAAACAAATGAGTCAATATCCGTTTCATTTCAATTTTGATAAAATGAAAGTCTCATAAAAGTTTATTTTTCTTATTTCCTTTCATCAAACTACAAAAGGCACACTATTGGCGAGTCTAGACTCTATACATTCAACATGACATGGACTGCAATTTAGAAATGACTAAAGTGTATCTTTGATCAAATAATATGATACTTAATTATTTTTCAATTTTAGAAATGAACCACACACATGACTAATTAATCATTGATGGCAAAGTCCAAAAATATTCCTTCTTAAATCCTTTTGTCTGTTTTGAACAGCATGACCCTCCCACTTCTGTTGAAATCATTCAACACTTTGAAAACTTTAATTTAGATGATTTAATTAATCTAAGAGTAAGTGAAAAACAAGCATACTTCACATTATAAGTATCTATTCTGGGAAAATTCAATAGATTGAATTGATGAATATATCTAAACTAATTAATTTTTCAAGAATGAATGGTTAAGATGTGAAATATGTTTTTTTATACGTAGGAACTAATAAGCATTGCTTGAGCATTTATTCTTCATGTCACTCCCTTCCAAATGCTACTATGCATCATCAATTTGGACACTTCCTCTTACCATTTTCTTCCATCAAAAACTTCATTTGGACTCACATCTATCAACATTGCCCTCCCATAAACTAATCCTTTAACCCCATCTCTTTGCCATCTTCTCAAACTGCACTCGATTCTACTCTACGTTGCTATCATTAGGGCTAAGATAAAAGGACCCAAATGCAAAAATATAATATTTATGAATAGTAAAAAATGATGATGATCTCTTTCATATGCCACCTCCTCTATTATATACCACTTCCAAATTACTACATGTCAAACTAGGATGTATACCATATAATTTATAATTCTCTTTAGTTCATGGAGAAAATATAATTTATAATTACTTGGTATATTATAAATTAACATTTTTACCAGTTAAAGTGACTAGCTGAATGGGTGACACACATGATGATTTTTTATATCATAGTTTGATGGTATTATAGTTTTGTTACACGATTCATTATTTTTTTACTTATTATTAGAAGGCTTAACGTGATACCCAATATGTTGAATTAGGTAAGTGGTACAAGAGATACGCAGTATGTTGAATTTGGTATGTGTGGTATGAGAAATCGATATAACTAAGAGTAATGTTATATCCTCCTACTAATTCTATTACCCACAAAAAAGTGACATATGTCATAGAATGACACTTTTTTTATTAGTGATTGGTTTGCACGTGACATATGTCACTTTCTTGTGGGTAGGAGGATTTAATATGAGAATATATCATTTTCTTATAATTAAATATAGGAATATACATTACCTCCTCCTCCATACCTTAGGTCACTAATAAATATAAGGCACAAAATTGAAATTTTAGTGACTAGTGGCAAATGGGTAGGCAAAATAATGATCCTAGAAGTGTGAACTCTTCCATTGCTCTACTTCAAGAAAGGTTTAGAGAGTTGGAGAAAGTGAAAGAAAGGAGAGAAGGGAAAGAATTTGTTAGATTGTTGTTGTCATCAGAAAAGTGTGTAGAAGAAGAGTCAAGGTTGATGGATCCAACACATAGGCCAAGTCTTGATGATTCTCTTTCTCTTGGGCTCAACTTGACAAGCAAGAAAGGTGGTGATCACAACATCATGAAGTCATCACCACCTCCATCATCCTTGAATTCAATAGATTTTGATACCTCAGAAGTTGATACTTCACTTCATCTGTAAATATGTTCACTTCTGCATAATTACTTCATCATTTTATATGTGCGCATTATAATTAAGGAGGTTCTGTATGGCTATGTTTTTTCTTCTTCTAAGTATCGATTAATGATATATGAAATGCGTAATTGTATATTTTGGATGTAATAAAAGGCAAAGGAGGGTGTGATAAATAGGTTTCTTTTGTTTTCATCGAATATGAAATTAAGATCTGTTACATATTGGATGTGTAATTTTATTTACCTGCAAAAAACACTCAAACCTGCTAACACCAACATGTATCATGACAGAATTTCACTTCATTGAGAGTATTTCGCTATACATGTAAATTATGTTTGAATAAGTATAAAAAATAGGTTATTTCATTACCAGGTTAATTACATATACATTTTATTTAACTATACAACTTTTATCTAATAATTTATTTTCTTTCTTAGTTAAAAAAACCATATTTATTTTTTAGAAGAAAATTTAATTAATGGATTAAGGGCTAGCAGACAGAGTTAGGCTTACTTTCTCATAGTTGAAAAAAACCAATAAAGTTAAGGGTGATTATGCAGAGTTGATAACTGGTTCACCTCTACATAGTAGAGAAGGCAGAGTTGTAAGAATATGATGCAACGCAAACACAATCACAATGAACATAACTATTAACTAAATGAGCCATATTATTAGATTGAATAAGGTGAGAGTAGTTTGGGCCGATCCAACATAAAAGCCCAGAGGTTAAAAGGAGATGGATCGAGAAGGTTCTGAAAGCAAAGCAAACCCCTTCTAAAACCCTACCTAGTTCCTAGTTAGTTTGAACATCATCAATTGCTCATCATGCACAGACTCTCTAGGCGTTGCTCCTCCCTCCTCCGCCACGCCGCCCCACTTTGCCGGCCACTCTCTTCTTCTCACTTCGCTTTGGTATTCTTTCATTATTATTTCTTACTATTAATTTCATTCCCCTTGTTTCACCCTCACTTTCTTATTATTACTTTATCATTATCATCTCAAAAATTAGACTCCACTCCTATTATGCTTTCACCCTTCAATTATGGAAAACACAAATTAGTTCTCAATCATTTCAATTGTTTTTATTTATTCTTCACTTTGTGGACCAAATTCCGTGTTCCCTTTATAACATATCATGTCCTTTTCAACTGTAACTCTGATGCTGGGATATATATGTTGCAATTTCCAATCATTGTTTTGTGAAGTAATAGTACGATGTTCTTGTTGTGAGCAGGTTGCTGATAATAATGACACCAATTCTAGGTGTTATTCTGTCTTAACCTCAGAAAAATCCATAAATAAGTTAGGATTGAGAAGGGATCTGTTTTTAGGCAAGCGATATGAATCGACTGCGGCAGCCTCCAATTCCCCACCAACTGAGAGATACGAGTACCAAGCTGAGGTACATGCCCATTTTTTGAACCTTCAATGTATGTGGATAATCATATATCAATATTATGAACATGATTTTGGATGATATGTGTAATTGGCAGGTTAGTCGACTCATGGACCTCATTGTTAACAGTTTATACAGTAACAAGGAAGTGTTTCTTAGGGAGCTTATCAGGTATATTCTATTAGACTATCACTCATGTGGATCTTTGAGTAATATTTGTTTCTTTCGTGTCTTGAACCACCTTTTTCACAGAAACAGAGTTATAATTCGTTCATTTGGTAGGCGATCCATGTAGAACTATATTCATAGAATCTCTTTGTTTGTTATGATTTCATTGACGTGGAAGATGTTCAACAATATTTGATAATAACATCTTAAGTTAGCTTTTATTGGCAAAAATAATTATTTCTGTTTTACTATTTAAGTTTCTATTTTTTTTGTTTCGGATGACCTTTTCTACAAGGGATTTCTAAAACAAAATCTAGAAGTGCATGTTTATCTTTGGTATCGATTGGATGCTAAATATTTTTTCATTTTTGTGTATTTCAGCAATGCAAGTGATGCCTTGGATAAGCTGCGGTTTCTAAGTGTTACAGAGCCTGAACTAATGAAGGAAACACTTGATTTTGATATCCGGATTCAGGCAGATAAAGATAACGGGATTATCACAATTACGTAAGAGAAATAGCTACCATTGGTGTTTGATTAAAGTTTTTATTCAGCTGGCACTGCAACTTTTGTTTTATGCAGTGATACAGGCATCGGTATGACTAGGCAAGAACTTGTTGATTGTCTTGGTACTATTGCACAGAGTGGAACTGCGAAGTTTTTGAAGGCTCTAAAGGTAACACCATATGATTTTATTGTTTTTATTTTGTTTTGCAGTTATATATCTTCTGTGCTGACAAAGGTGTATCATTTAAAAGGATAGCAAGGATGCTGGGGGTGACAACAACTTAATTGGTCAATTTGGTGTGGGATTTTATTCTGCTTTTCTGGTTGCTGATCGGGTATGCATTTGTGTAAAAGTAAAAATTGAAGCGTTAAAATTTTTGTATCCAGTAGTCACATTTTTTTGGGTTCATACTCCATAGGTGGTTGTCTCAACCAAGAGTCCAAAATCTGATAAACAGTATGTTTGGGATGGAGAGGCAAATGATAGCTCATATACTATTTCTGAGGAGACAGATCCTGAGAAGTTGATTCCAAGAGGAACCCGCCTTACTCTGCATCTGAAGGTATGTTGATGGTTCCATTTTTGGACATTTAGGTGATTTTTAGTTTTCTTTATTCCTTAGCTTACATTGTGTGTATTTTGCCTGCTTTCTTACTTTCAGAGGGATGCCAAAGATTTTGCTCATCCAGAGCGGATTCAAAAGCTTGTGAAAAACTATTCACAATTTGTCTCATTCCCGATATACACTTGGCAGGAAAAGGGATACACAAAAGAAGTATGTCTATAAGATCTTTTTAAGCTGATAGTATGATTTATGACCACATTCTTTGTCTCGAGTTAATTTTGCCCACCTCTGGAAAAAGATAGTGCAATTAACTTATCTCGGGGTCATGGCAGGTGGAGGTTGATGAGGATCCGGCTGAAGCCAAGACAGATAACCAAGATGAAAAGACTGAGGTAATGTCTGATTGTTCTGCAGTCAAACTGAACCAAGTGTATATTTCTCACATGTCCAATTGTTTATCTGCTCATTTTATTTCTGATTTATGACTCTGGCATTTTATGGCAGAAGAAGAAGAAAACTAAGACTGTTGTTGAGCGTTATTGGGATTGGGAGCTAACGAATGAGACCCAACCAATCTGGGTGAGTTTTATGATTTCCAATTGCATGTTTTGTGCTTCAGTCTGATTTTTATTTCTTGGACAAAGATTTGAGCGCTATCAATATTTGTGCAGCTTCGTAATCCGAAAGAAGTCACTAAGGAGGACTACAATGAGTTTTACAAGAATACCTTCAATGAGTACCTGGAGCCTTTAGCATCTTCACACTTTACCACAGAGGTAAGGATTTGTTATTGTCACAAGTCACAACTGGCATCATGCTTGGTGTGTTTTTGTATTTGGTAATCTGAATTCACAGAACATATGGCAAAATTGGCCTGATGCCCTCAAGTTTTATTTGAGTGAGATTCGTAGTGTTAATTTTGGTAGTTAATATACTGGTGGTTGTTTTAATAGACATGTGTTGGTGATTTTTTTTATTGCAGGGTGAGGTAGAATTTAGGTCTGTACTTTATGTACCTGCAGTTGCTCCTTCAGGGAAGGATGACATAATCAATCCCAAGACCAAGAATATAAGACTTCATGTGAAGAGAGTGTTCATTTCAGATGACTTCGATGGTGAACTGGTATAAGCACTTCACTGTCTACTACCAGTACCAGGGTGGCGTTCTCTTAATTTTATCCCACACTAATATGTTATTTGCTCTAACAGTTCCCTCGATACTTAAGCTTTGTCAAGGGTGTGGTTGACTCTAACGATCTTCCACTCAATGTGTCACGTGAAATTCTTCAAGAGAGCCGCATAGTAAGTATATCGGGCATGGACAAGTATTTAAAGTTTAAGCCTAGAATTTTCTCTGACGCAACTATAAAATTGTTTGAGTTTCATCTTCTGGCCTAATTTTTTCTACATGGTGCTTGAAGGTGCGGATAATGAGGAAACGGTTAGTTCGAAAGGCTTTTGACATGATTCTGGGGATATCCATGAGCGATAACAGAGGGGTATGTTCTTAACTTATTCAGAATATTTTTTTGGTTACCAGAGACAGGGGAAAAACAAAAGTTTTATTTAACATTTGTGACTTATCTTGTTAATGTGTCCTGACTTTGTATTAAGTCGAGTGAAGGCTTGCTTCACATGTTCTTACAGGTATACATGAGATGAAGTAATATAAATGAACACAGATGGCTATAGATACATAATAATTAATTTGTATATAGTTTACTCATTTGCCTACTAAATTATAGAACTATGATAGCTTAAGGTGGCTTCATTTCAGATACCTTTAAGTTGTATCTAGTGTACTCATTTGTTTTTAGTACCTTTTTATATCACTTATCTTCAGGGAAAGGATGACATGTTTCCCATTTGTGTTTTACCATATGTTGTATTCGGTATGCAGGACTATGAGGCGTTCTGGGATAACTTTGGCAAACACTTGAAACTGGGTTGTATTGAAGACCGTGAAAATCACAAACGCATTGCTCCTTTGCTCCGGTTTTTCTCATCCCAAAGCGAGGAAGAACTCATCGGCTTAGACGAATATGTTGAGAATATGAAACCTGATCAAAAGGATATTTATTACATTGCCTCTGACAGCGTGACTAGTGCAAAGAACACACCTTTCTTGGAGAGACTTGCGGAGAAGGATCTTGAAGTATAAGCTTGTTTTTATTAGAGTTTTTTACATTGTATTTTTATTAATTCATATGCGTATTGATTAGGTAATATTTAGATATCAATGTTTGTCAATGAATATGATTTATGATAGACGAGAATATGATTTAGATATCAATGTTTTGTCAATGTTGTTGTATAGGAATATTGATCTTTTTGTGATATAACTTTTTCAGGTGCTGTTTTTGGTGGACCCAATAGATGAGGTTGCTGTTCAAAACCTTAAGTCATACAAGGAAAAGAATTTTGTTGACATTAGCAAGGAAGACCTGGAAATAGGTTTGTTTCTACCTGATTGTCCCTTCTTTATGCTCCTTTCTGATTATTTGTTTTGGATTATGCTACTTTTGACAAATGCTCATCTTGGTTATTGACAAAGTGTTTGGTAGTACAACTATCTCTTTTTAGACATTCGTCATTATTGACAATTGTGTCGATTCATGGTTTAGTTTTTTACTGCTCAAATTTGTTAAAGATAGTTTGTTGTTTCTGCAGGTGAAAAGAACGAGGAAAAGGATAAGGAGATGAAGCATGTATTTGGCCAAACTTGTGATTGGATTAAGAAACGTTTGGGAGATAAAGTTGCAAATGTGCAAATTTCAAACCGACTTAGCTCCTCACCTTGTGTTCTGGTGTCAGGAAAATTTGGTTGGTCTGCAAACATGGAAAGGTGTTTTTTCTTTACTCTCAAGTATTAAAAATCATGTATTATGAATTAAGCAAAAAAGGACTGTGTATCTTGAAAAATTAAATAACGCGTATTATGTAATTGAATTTGCTGTAGGTTAATGAAGGCGCAAACTATGGGTGACCCCAGCAGCTTGGAATTCATGAGAAGCAGAAGGGTGTTTGAGGTCAACCCTGACCACCCTATTATCAGGAACTTGGATGTAAGATAAATGACTTTGCCCTATACAATAGGTCCAGTGATATAATAACTTGCAAATTGAAATAATGGCAACACTATTGAATGTTTAAATTTCAGGCTGCATACAAAACAAACCCCGATGACGAGGATGCCCTCAGAGCTATTGATCTTTTGTATGATGCAGCTTTGGTTTCCAGCGGTTTCACGGTAAAGCTCATTCGTTGTTTAATATCAATCGTTTTTTAAGTCATTCAAGTTTCATTGTGAAATTAGACTGCATGTATTTCGTATGACAAACTTATAGTTCATTTGATAGATTGTCATTGTAGCTTCTTACTAACTCGGCCAATAAACTTATGGCGCTGTTGGTGAACTATACAAATGGAGATTGCATCTTTCTAAAGCTTGTTGCTACAAGCTCTTCCAATCACATTTTCGCTCTTTACAGTCTTTACCACAAGCCAATATAATATTTGCCCCTTTAACTCATTTAATAAATTTTAGCTAGTTGCCCAACTAGCTATATAGTTATAAGCTTTTAGCTATAATCTCATAGCATTCAACTAGCTATGATCCCTTTTGGTGTGCATGATTGTCGCTCCTAGGGATCAAACCATGACCTTTGGCCTTGTACGATACGTGGGATCTAGTAGATCTTACACCAATGGATCAATTCCTTGTTGGTTGGTTTATGTTCTCTATTTTTGATGACATAGAATTATGGTGCAAAAATGCTCCATATGCTAGTCAATTTTAGCACTCATTTCTCTGAACTTGCATCTTTAGACTAAATTTGTTTGTTTGGTATGCAGCCTGATAATCCAGCACAGCTTGGAGGAAAGATATATGAGATGATGGGTATTGCTCTTGGTGGTAAGTGGTCAACTCCTAATCAGCCCCAGGCACAGCCCCATCATGTCCCAGAAACTGTAGAAGCTGAGGTGGTGGAATCTACTGAAGCTGGTTCTAACAAGTGAGAAGGGAATATTACTAAAGATTTTTTGTTCCCCCATAGAGTTCAACGTTTCAATGCTTGGTTATTGGCAGAAATTTGTTTTTAATGAACATAATGTGGGATTCATCGTGATATAAAGTAATTAAGATATCCAGTATTTGACATTCGAGTAGTTTTAAATTTGTTTTGGAAAGGTTTTTTCATATGATTTGGATTCATTGTATTCCATGGAAATTCACAATGCACTTGATCTAGTACTAGTATCTGCTTATTATACTTGTCTATCAGAAAAACTTGATGCCTATAACTGGTCAACTGGTGGTTTAAACGATTATCCCCTTCCCTCAATTCTAAGGCTTCATTGTTACATTATTGCAGTAAGTTCCATTCAGACCCTTATAAAACATATTGGATACTTTGGAAGGTGATTAAATAGAAAAAATAGTTATATTCAAAAGTGTTTCAGGGGAGAGAAGCAATCAAATTCGACAAAATAGTTTTGATTTGATTTAGTGTGCTTCATGTTTTGTGGTACAAAAATTTCTTATATGTAGTGTAATTTTAAAAAATTATAATTATGATCTTATATATAGTTGAATTATCAATGAAGTTGAACTTCTGAACTTTGTGGGAAAGATGGACTACTAAACTCAAGGTTAGCTATGAGTGACATTTAGAATGTTTTTTTTACAATTGGGTTCGGCTAAATAAAACCCAAAAAAAAATGTAGTGATGTTTGTATCATTGATTATTGAATTCGTGAAATCATGACTAAAACTGATTTTTGTTCAGCTTGGCTCAATTCAATTTAATTGGTTTCTTAGTTGGACCAAAATGCTTACATTTTATTTTTCGCTCTAATTTATCTAGTAAAAGAAAATGTACCATTTTGTTTCATTTAATTACCAAAGAAGGTAATACGTAATAAACTATTATTTTGTTTTCCATTTGATGACATTGGGTTTGTGTGTTATAAATGAAAATATGGTTATTATTAAATGATGCTCTGAATTGACTTAGATTATTACATGAAATGTGTATAAGGAATTTTTACATTTTTAATAATCTTATTTGAAAATGGGAATTACATGATAATGAGACAGAGAAGCACACAGTTTTGATATAGACCCAAAAAGAAGTTGACCGGTTGAAAGCGTGGAAGCATATAGGGGCAAAATGGTAACAACAGCCGTAGTTATTTTGACCTAAACCCCTTTCCTTTCTTCAAATTTGATCCACATCGTTTGAATCATCAATCGTTGACGGTGAGTTTCCTTCTCCTTTTTGAATCAAACTTATCTCATTTTGATTACAGATCTTTGATGTCGTTTCATGAATTTCAATTAAGCTGTGTCTCAAACATCATCAACTTCTATATTTTAGGTCAACCTTTTCTGTGCTCGCTCGTTTAAGTCTTCACCTCTAAAATTAGTTTCATCTTTTATAACTTCCTTCTGTTATGCGATAATGAGATCTTCTGCATATATACCTCTCAACCTTTAACACCATCAAACTAAATAAATCACTTCTCTTCAACTCTTTCATCTTCTGTTTATTATGATTATATATGATTATTCAGTTTTTTTTTTTGCGAGAGTTGATTTTATGCTTGTTTATTTAGGCTTAAATATGTTTCAGTGCCTGAAAATATAGGCAATTTTCATGAGTCTTTATTCCTTACTTTAGTTGATTGATTTGGTTTTAGTCCATGATAGCATCACAACGTCACCAATTAGTATAACACATGTCACCTGCTGGTGTTGGCCACGTCGCCTATTTACTCCTTGTTTTTTAGAAATTTGTGTTGAATGGGAGCAGAGGAAGAAAGGCTGTAACTTTACCTGATTATGAATGTTCTCAAATTCCTAGTTTCATGTGTGGTGGTATATAATGTATATATTTACACGTGCTAGTTATTGACAAACTAAAACTTTTCATTTGTATGTTGCCAGGCTCTAACTTGAACCAGAAGTCTAGACAAAAAAATGCTCCCTCCGCGTCAGCAATCACGGGTTGGAGGACTTCAAACCTCTCTATCTCTAGTTTCTTCTGATCCTCGTCTTTCTCCAGAGGAACCTCGATCTAACTCTGACAATCTACATGAATCTCCAACTGAAAGTGCAAGCTCTCGAGAAACTTGGCCTACTGGTGATGCAATTGCCGTGAAGAAGATGGAGAATGGAAAAGCTGAGATTGATATCCCTGAGCAGTCAGTTATTCGCCGTGTTTCCAGTGCAGACAAAATTAGTCTCCAGGACATTGCAAGAGAAAAAGTTGATATAATCTGCGAAAAAATGCATCACCTACCTGAAGAATTTCTGGAAGAGCTAAAAAATGGACTTAGAGTTATCCTTGAGGGAGGTAACGGCTCACAGCATAGAGAGGAGTTTTTCATTTTGCAGAAGCTGGTTCAGAGTAGATCTGATTTAACAGCCAAAACATTGATCAGAGCACATCGCGTGCAGCTTGAAATCCTTGTTGCCATAAATACTGGAATTCAGGGATTCTTACATCCTAGTATCAGTCTATCACAGACTTCCCTAATTGAAATATTTGTGTATAAGAGATGCAGAAACATAGCTTGTCAAAACCAGCTTCCAGCTGATGATTGTACATGTGAAACATGCACCAACAATAATGGTTTCTGCAATCTTTGCATGTGTGTAATCTGCAGCAAGTTTGACTTTGAAGTTAATACATGCCGCTGGATTGGATGTGATTTGTGTTCCCATTGGACCCATACAGATTGTGCCATCCGTGAGCAACTTATTTGCACGGGCCCTTCTGTGAAGAGTGGAGTAGGACCAAGTGAAATGGTTTTCAGGTGTCAAGCATGCAGTAGGACTTCAGAACTGTTGGGTTGGGTCAAAGATGTGTTCCAGCATTGTGCGCCATCATGGGATGGGGAGGCCTTAGTGAGGGAACTCGATTTTGTTAGTAGGATCTTTCATGGTAGTAAAGACACGCGGGGGAGGAAACTATTTTGGAAATGTGATGATCTCAAAGGAAAACTGAATAGTGGAAAAGTGGATGCTAAGGCAGCCTGCAGGGCAATATTGATGGTTTTTCAAGGTACTAGTTATCTAGCTTGCGTACAAATTGTAGTCTTGCAATATCTCCCATGATATAAGTCTTTGGTTATATAAGTAGTATGAATAATGCATTATAATGGATTTCATTTCTGTATCATATTTGATCATGCCTAAAATGGATGACAATTAAAAATTCTAGAGTTAGCATCCATGCTACCTCACCTAACATGGTGTATTGTGGTCTAGATAGCCAACCTCACCTAGTGCTTTAATTGTTGTATTCCCAAAGTTAGATTCATATGGGAATAAAATGTTGATGTACAATAATTAAAAAAAACCACGTTAATGCTATTATTGCGACTTTTGATGTTTGGCTGCTAACCAAATCTTTTCCTGGATAAAGAGCTTGAGATGGACTCTCCAAAGAGCCTGGAAAATGCAGAAAGTGAAAGGCTGATTGCTCCACAGGAGGCATGCAATAGAATTGCTGAAGTGGTACAGGAGGCTATAAGAAAGATGGAAATGGTAGCTGATGAAAAAATGAGAATGTTCAAGAAGGCTCGTTTGACTCTTGAAGCTTGTGACCGTGAATTAGCAGATAAGGCAAGAGAAGCAGCAGAACTCAAGATGGATAGGCAAAAAAAGAAGTCACAGATTGAAGAGCTGGAGAGAATTGTGAGGCTTAAAAATGCTGAGGCTGAGATGTTCCAATTGAAGGCTAATGAGGCTAAACGAGAGGCTGAGAGACTCCAGAGGATAGCCCTTGCCAAGTCAGATAAATCAGAGGAAGAGTATACTAACAACTATTTGAAACAAAAATTAAGTGAGGCTGAGGCTGAGAAGCAATATCTGTATGAGAAGATCAAAATGCAGGAGAGTTCTCGTGTATCACAGAGCAGTAGTGGTGGTGACCCTTCTTCAATGCTGATGTATTCCAAAATCCATGATCTTCTCTATAATATTCCTCCCAAGGGAGATAGTCAATCCAATGAGTGCCACCCTTTCCGATCAAATCCATGAGTACTGCTTCGGTGTATGTTATAATCTTTTACCTTATATATATAAGCTATGTCATCACCATGTTGAACAATTGATGAAGTGACAGTCTAATTTAATTCTACTAGGTTCAAGACAGTGTAAGCCTTTGTAGATGTAAGAGGTACTAGTAAAGAAGGCTTAAAATCAGTTTGAAACTAGGCTTGCTCCATGGATTGTTTGTATAAATGTATGCTTTTGTGATAAATTATGTATGTGTTGGTTAAAGTGTGGGATTTAATTAGTTGATTAATATATTTATGATTCATAAGGTGCCATGGAATCAGTGCTGCTTTCACCTAAGAGCTTATGAAAGAGCTTTATTTAGTGTGACGATTGTTTTGAAAAAATGATGAATGGAATGGGTGAGTAGCAGTTATTGAGAAGTGAGATAGTTGTTCATCACTCGGCAATTAGGATCATTGTTTTGCTGTTGAAGATTTTGAGAAGAATGACGAATCCATAGGTCATGGGTGCTTTCAGGTCACTTTATTAGTTAATCAAGTTACTTACTGCACGGCTCAAATATATCATGTAGTCAATTTTGATGGAATATAACTAACTATGTAAATTAAAATAAAGTTCATAAACTAAAATCAAACAATAATTAAAAATCAAAGTAAGCTGACCAAAATAGTATTTTTGGGTGAAACTTTAATACAGGACTATTATTGAGAAGCTAATAGTAACAAAATTGTGTGGACAAAAAACCAGCAGAGCAATGGTCGCTATGAAGACAAGGTTGTGTGTGAGGAAAATAGACAGGCCAACTAATTTATTGTATAATGTATTGACACAGTCTTATAATACAATATAAGTTGAATGGACAACTATTGTGTTCAGATCTTGGCTGAAGAAGCATAACTTATTAGGTACCTGCACCTATCAACTGTGTCATCAATTACATTATTTTGCTGGGAATGGATATTTCAAAGGTGGAAGAGGAATAGACATAAGGACACTTGTATATAAATAAAAATAATATATATATATATATAAATATTTATACCTATAATTGGATTCATACTCATATTAGATAGTTTTTATATACAATTATTCCCTTAAATCTTACTTTTAATGTTTTTATAAATATAAAAAAGTAATTCGAAAAGCACTGTGAAGTATGCTTTAACATCTGTTTGTTTTGAAAATAATTGAGACAGCAGTGATGACACCTTGGATCTTAGTCTCTAACAAGCAACAATGATTAATAACTTATAGTTTTATGTATAGTTCCCTATACTTGTCATGTTTCTTTGATTACTTAAAAACAATGTTTTTGAACCATTAGTAAAATTACATCTAAGAGGGATTTCATAATTAACAGCCACTCAAATCTGTTTCTTCTACAACATCAAATGAAAGTTTCATCTACTTGTACAAATATACTTCTTTATCAATTAATTGATCATTGTTGTTTAGGTGGAATAATTAGGCATGGAATGCATATTCTTCAAGACAAATAATAGACATTTTAGTGGGTCCATATACAACTGGATTGTGCTTGCACTGTTACTTTATGAGCCCCATAAACTAATGCACTTCCCACATCAACATCCTATTATTTATCTATTTCTAGATTAAGGTTAACTAAAATTTATGTCAACATACAAATTATGAAATCTAATTGTTCAATCATTCAAGTATAGGGTCTTTTTACAATATTTATCATGATCAAGTTTTTTTATGTTTTTCCATCATGATGTATTTTTTAAATTTGTTTTATTATCCAATATTTTATATTGGTTATCACTTTATTGCAAGGATTTTGACTATACACATATAATTTTAGATATATTTGAAGATAAGAATGTTAAATACCCAAGGACAAAATAATGATTTTTTATTGGTTAACATGTATTTAATTAATAATTTTCAGTTATTTTGTTTTGATATACAGTATGGTGATATTATTAATGTTGCGTGACATTGTTAATTAATTTAACGAAATCATATATAAATATTATTGGTACTCTTTATATGGAATGGCGAAAAGCACCATTCAAAAAATTTGTTTCATATGAGGAACACTCACACTCCTAAATTTAAAAAGATAACATATATTTATAGTATATGAATAATTAATGTAATAAATGTATATATAAATATGGATGATTCATGTAAGTATAAAAAAGAAAGAGATAATTTATATAATTTACAAGAGTTTACCTATCAAGAATCATAATATATGTAGTGTCAATAGAAACACAAACATACAAGTTGGGGATTACTAAACCCGTACACCCTTCTTCTATAGGTGTTAGTTTAATTCTATGATATTAGATCCAATATAATCTGATTCTAGTGGAAATAATTAACATCCTTTACATTTACTTTTTAAAAGAAAAGTTAAGGAAATTAATTTCTAGGAAAGAAAACTTTAGAGGAAAAAATTGAATATATTTTAATTGTTTGATAGGATAGAAAAAAAATGGAGACAAAATAATATAATTATCATCAGTAAGGATATTGACATGTATGTGTTGGTTTTTTGGTCATTTTAGAAAGTTAGCAACATTTATAAATATGATTAACACGAAATACGAATTTTCTTAAACGTATATTACTAACCTGGAAATTCATCACTAATCTTCTCTACTTAATTTTCCTTCCAATATTGAGGAAAAAAGAAAGGCATGTGCGTGCTAATAATATATAAAAAAGAAGTTATGAAAATATATGAGGTGAAAATGGAAGAGGAATCATAAAAATAAAAATAAACAACTATATATTTAAAGTCATAAAGTGTGTTTAGCATATCCAAATAATTATAACTTCTGAAATATTTAAAATATTACAAAAAATAACTATACTAGGGAATTATAATGTCATTCTATGAGTTTTTAGTAAAATTACACGAATCATTCCTCATTTTTTAAACGACATAAATCAACTTAATTTTATACATACATTATATTGACTACCTCTAAAAATAAGATAAATGTAAATTCTTAAACAAATAAAAATGATAAATGTAATTAAATGAAACAAAACTATAGAAATGAGTGCAATCAATATCTCTGGTTTCTTTATAATATTATTAATATGAATATAGTATACATAGAACTTTTCATGTAGTGTAAGTGTAAGTGTAACTTTTGACTAAGGGTGTTAAGAGGCTAAGGTGTTATGAAGATCCAATATTGGTGAAAAGGTTTTATTCAAAGATTGTGATTGACATTGTCTGCCACCAAAATTCCTTCATAATTTCAAAGTAGGCAATTAATTAAATATGGGAAAATTTATAACAAAGTTATAACCAATGATGCAAGGTTTAGGAACTTATATATGACAATGAAGAAATATTTTGAAATATAGTTAGCTAGCTTATAAGAAGAACGTAACGTGTTTGATAATTTGAAACAAGTAAGCTATTTTCAGCAGAAGCACTTATTCTGACTCTATTTGTCTTTTTTGTGTTACTTAGATCAATCACTATTCTGCACTCATCCCATCTTTAATCATTCAAATCAACAACAAAACAATTAAATAAATGTAATAATAATAATTGATATTAATAAAATCCTATGTTTTGTTGTTGTTGGACTTTTGTTTAAACCGATGATGAGATAATCATGATACATATTCAACTATCTAATGTAGAGAGAGAGAGAGAGAAAGACATTAACTTTGAGGTTGTCGTTGTTGTTCCACACTTATCTTTCCCCAGAGCCGGGTGATGCAGAAACAATTTGTTGTAGAAAAAACAACAACGATTCATTATATCATACTTATCGCTCTTAAACTGCTTTTGTTTTTTTGTCTTCTTCTGTGGTGTGTGACACTATTAGATACAAAGGTTGGACCACTTGGTTCATTCAGATATGACCTGGGTTTCATGCATATTTTCCATTTCGGTGACCAAAATATCATAAAGCATCAACCTTTATGACATTTTAGAGGGGATTTCTGAAAAAAAGGATTCTCTGGGGTTGCTTCAATTTTTGCTCACAACTTGAACAATCATGGTGGGTCACCGTGGCTTTACTTTGAATCTTCAAGACATTTTGTTAGGACAAGTTAGTAAATTTGGCAGAAGATGTCACTGAATCGAAGGTTTTATGCTTCAAATGGAAGATTGCAACAACAAAGTATGAAGTCTTTGAAGGCAAATGAGCCTTTGCGTGGGTCAAATTCTGCTAGGACATGTAGAAGGAAGCCCTTGCTTCTTTTGATGTTTGGTCTTGCGGCTATAGGAGGTGTTTTGTTGAGTTTCAATAGTAAGTGTTTGATGGGCAAGGAAAATGAAGCAGGTTGTGAAGAGAGAGCAAGAATCTTGCTAGATCATTATAATGTCAGCAAGAAGCAGCTTCATGTTTTGGCTTCTTTATTCTCTGGATCTGATCAGGTGGTATGCACTTTCTGCCACTCTTTTAGTTTTATTGGTTTCTGGTTTTAAATTATGGTTGTTGAGGACAATTATTTCTGCTTACAACCTTAAGTTAATTGTGAATAATTCTATAGTCTATTCTATGCTAGATGTTCTCTCTGTTAAGCCCTATTTGTTCATGGATAACTTTGAGTTGGAGTTAAAAAAATGTAAAATAATGCAACAAGTTGCACTCTTCTGATTTGTTTCAATTATGTTATTTTGGCAACCAAATTGTGACAGTGTGTCCTTTGGTTTTTAGATGAGTTTTTGGAGATACTTGTAAAGATAAAAGATGAAAAGTAAGAGAGATATAAATCATTTGATTTGTTGTAAGAGAAGTAGTTAAATCTGGTTGTTCAAATAACACTACTGAATTTGTTTTTCAAGGATCACCTTATGTTGTAAGACAGTTTTACTTAATAAAAGTGGCACATACTCTCTTGCTGTAGTTGTACAGAAAATAGTGGTGGTGCTCTTTGTCTTCAATCTTAACTAGTAGCCTAAAATGCAGATTTCATCCTACTGTATTGATGAAAGAAGACTACAAATGCTGTTAAGCAGTGGCATAGTCAACACTTCATCACAGTTAATTTGTCCAGAGAATCAGGAGTTACAAAAGGAGCATAAATGTGTTGCAGACACTGTAGAACCCATAGAACAATGCCCACTTCCTGATGATTATGCCCCGACGAGGCTTGAATTATCATTCCTATTGAAAAAACATGTAGCGTTGGCCTCAAACTCTGCACCTTCATCCAATTTGGTTAATTATTTGCTTTGTGGAATGGTAGAGATCACTTTACTAAATTTAAGGAATGTATATGTTATGCTCAGTTTAGTAGTTTAAAATGTCGATTCTTCTCAAATAGATGGTACCTATGAATTGTAGCCTAACTTATTATTACCATTTCTCACCTCTCAACCTATACAAGGGATCGTGATATAGTGACTGAGCTTTAAACTTCCTCATATCATTTCCGCTTATAAGTGCTAAGTTTGTTGTCATATGTGAGAAATGAAACTATTCATAATGCAACATGTAAATCTATAAATATCATCTGTGATAAATGGAACTACTCATTTAACCTATTAGCTAATAATATTATTATGCCGATCCATTTCTCAAGTTAGTTGTAATCTTGTGGAATATACTTCATAGACTCAGAATTAAGCTTGTGCAGTAATTGTGAAAATATGTGGTCCCTGAATGGTTATCTGAAACATACATCCACAATTTAGTTAATTTCCTAGTTCATTCTGGCTTTGCAGAAGATTTTGAAATTTGGGATTATTTTGACTTCGCAGAACATTTTGCAGTCATATAAACTGCGAGTATGTGAAATTAAGGATCTTATGACCTCATCAAAGTTGGTTAAAGGATGCTGGTGGGTTCTCATAGGAATTATAATGTGCTGCAAGTTGTCTGGCTTCTGTTTATTATGGAGGAGCCAAAAGCAGAAGCTAGTGAAGGGACAATCAGTTGTTCAGAAAAAGAAGCTGCAACTTTTTTCTCGAGTTCCTTCAAATAGTGCTGGGAGGTGGAGGAAAAAGTTTTTAGTTATATTTGTATCACTTGGAATAGTTGGGTCCATTTGGTTATTCTGGCACTTAAATATGAACATTATGCAGAGAAGAGAAAAATTGCTTGCTAACATGTGTGATGAGCGAGCTCATATGCTGCAAGATCAGTTCAATGTAAGCATGAACCACGTTCATGCCCTGGCTATTCTTGTATCTACCTTTCACCATGATAAACATCCTTCTGAAATCAACCAGGTAGCGTATTCAACATCCATCTATTCACATATTACGGATTTGCCTTCTTTATTTCTTTCTGAATCCCAATTCCTATTCCATTATATGAAGGATTAGTCAAGATCAATGTCAAACATTTTATATTTCTTCTTGTCATCAGTTTTTTTTCCAGTCATTCAGTGTATCTTAGGATAAATCTAAGTGACAGGTTTGCGTTATAGTTAAGTTGCCAAAACTGAATCTTAAAGGAAGATATGACTAAAAGTGTTAGGTTGATTTTTCGTTAGGTGCATTTACTGACTATACTACACGAAACATATTTGACAGCATTATGCAACATTGCAACATTATTTCCCTGTTAATGATATCAACTCCATGTCTGCTTTTCTGAGTATTTGTTGATACGCAAAAGATGAACAAAGTACAAATCGAGCTTTAACATTCCTTGTTTCATTATAATTAGATATGGCTTGTAATGTGATATTGGGTTAGGTGTAGTAGAGTAAGGTTTGTATGAGTGTGAAAATTGCATGGATGTAGGTCAAATTAAAACCATGTTTGCTTTACGTATCTTCATCTCTCCGTCCTTTAAGTATTGTTATTGTTGTAATATTATCCATCTTAAGAGGAAACAATTTAAAAAGGAGGAGTAAGTAAAAATGACATTGGAGCTCCTGTTTCACTGCAGAAAATATTTGGAGAATATACAGAAAGTACAGCATTTGAAAGACCACTTACTAGTGGTGTTGCTTATGCTATGAAAGTTCTCCACTCTGATAGAATGCATTTTGAGAATCAGCACGGGTGGACAATTAAAAATATGGAAACTGAGAATGAAGCTCTAGTCCAAGATTGTATTCCAGAAAATTTGGATCCGGCACCCATGCAAGATGAATATGCACCAGTCATATTTGCTCAAGAAACAGTTTCCCATATTGTATCTATTGACATGATGTCAGGGAAGGTTCGACTTGCTTACCTTGCTATCCTACTAACATATTTCTCTTTTTCTTAGCAAATTGTGAGGCAATGGCTGGAACTGATACTTCTACATTCCTGTGAAGGTTCTTATAATATGTATTTTATATACATGAAGTTGAATGTTTGAACTAGGACCTTACACTTTTCACTGGATCTTAAATAATTTATTTTGAATGATGAAAGTTAAAATTTGGGAAAACAAAATCAACTAGACATAGGAATTTCACTTTCCAAAACCAATGAGATGACTCTAAGGTCTGGTGGCACCTGCTTTTTTAGCCTACTCGGTATATTTACAGTCATATCAATGATAGATTAAGAAGAAATAAGACTGGGAGTTATTATCTATGGAAATGTTCATTAAATTCTTCACTTGTCTGGTTTTCTAAAAGAATATTTATTAAATTGTCATACAGGAGGACCGGGATAATATTTTGCGGGCAAGAGCATCAGGAAAGGGGGTTCTGACATCTCCATTTAAACTACTAAAATCCAATCACCTAGGTGTCGTACTTACATTTGCTGTCTATAACACAAACCTTCCTCTATATGCTACAGTGGAGCAGCGTATTGAAGCTACTGTGGGGTAATTTTATCTAATTATTGCTTAATTTTTATGACATATTGTCTATTACTCTACCAGTGAAAATTTAGATTGCGTTGTGTTCTTATCGCCCCCAAACTCAATGTAATGTGTGTGTTGGCGCGAAGGTATCTTGGTGCATCTTATGATGTTCCATCACTAGTGGAGAAGCTTCTGCATCAACTTGCCAGCAAGCAAACCATTGTTGTCAATGTTTATGATACAACTAATGCATCTATACCCATCACAATGTATGGTACTGATGTTGTTGATACTGGTCTACTGCATATAAGCAGTCTAGATTTTGGGGATCCTCTACGGAAACATGAGATGCACTGCAGGTTTTGCTTCATACAAAAGAAATTTCCTTATTATGTCTGTAAAAATTAAATCTCATCATCACAATTGTCAATTTGTTTTCCTTTTTCCTTTTTCCTTTACTTTTCAGGTTCGAGCAGAGGCCTCCATTACCTTGGACAGCAATAAGTTCATCTGTGGGGGTGCTTGTTATTACTTTTCTTCTCGGTCATATTTTTTATGCAGCAATAAATCGAATAGCAAAAGTGGAGGATGACTATCGTGAAATGAGGGAGCTGAAAGTTCGTGCTGAAGCTGCAGATGTGGCAAAATCTCAGGTGCTGTATATTTCTGGTATCTTTGCTTTATCTTATACAATATAATTGTTAGAGTAATAGTAATGATAAAGTGAATCTCATACAAAATTCATATTTAGAGTTTCATATGATGATCATCATTCAGCATCAGAATTATTTCTCATTTGTTATGTAACCTTTTCCTTGATAAAAAATGATAGTCCTACCTTGACCTCAAGCATTGATTTCCCCTTTTGTAGTTTCTTGCAACCGTTTCACATGAGATCAGGACTCCGATGAATGGTGTTTTAGGTAATTACTAGTATTTGATGCTATCTTAGATAATCCCAACTTGTCAACACTAGGTAATAATCATCAATGGTTTCAAATCATTTCCCAGGTATGCTGCAAATGTTGATGGACACTGACCTCGATGAAACCCAGATGGACTACGCCCAAACTGCCCATAGGAGTGGTAACGATCTTATATCAGTGATAAATGAGGTTCTTGATCAGGCGAAGATTGAGGCAAGAAAGCTTCAACTTCAAGCTGCAGCTTTCAAACCACATGCTATTCTAGACGAAGTTCTATCACATTTCTTAGGCAAATCTAATGAGAAAGGAATTGAGGTGACATCCTATGCTACCTTACTTTTACACCTCCCGTAATTTGAATGTAAAATATCAATTCTCACACAAACTTGTTTTCTCTTTTCTTTTGGGTGTGTTCAGTTGGCTGTTTATGCATCCAATCAAGTACCTGAAGTTGTCATTGGTGATCCTAAACGGTTCCAGCAAATAATTACAAATCTTGTTGGCAATTCACTCAAGGTTTGCTGAAGGACCTTACTAATTAATACCTTCAAAATAAATAAAGTAATCATAATAAAAGAAAAGGAATGCTATTGTTGATTTATAATCTCTATTGATTAGTTTACTTCATGCATTTCAGTTCACTAATGATAAAGGACATGTATTAGTATCGGTTCATCTGGTGAGTGAAGTGAAGAACCCTCTTGATATTATGGATGAAGTGTTGAGAGAAAGCTTAAACTTGGATCAAGACATCTCAAACAGAACATATAATACATTAAGTGGGTTTCCCGTAAGCAAGAGGTGGCAAAGCTGGGAAAATTTTAAACAGTTAGGTAGCTTAAATATGGATGACCCTGAAATGGTTCAACTGCTAGTAACAGTTGAGGATACAGGTATAGGAATTCCTATGGATGCACAAAGACGCATATTCACACCTTTTATGCAGGCTGATAGTTCAACCTCCCGGACATATGGTGGAACTGGAATAGGACTAAGCATTAGTAAATGTCTAGTTGACCTCATGGGAGGAGAAATTGGATTTGTAAGTGAGCCTGGAGTGGGCAGTACTTTTTCATTTACCGGAACTTTCAGAAAAGGAGATACCACATCTATTGATGCAGAGTGGCAGAAGTGCAATCTTTTTGCTTCACAGTGCCAAGGTTTGAGAGTGTTGTTGGTAGATAGAAGAAAAGTAAGAGCACAGGTTACTAGATATTATCTGCAGAGATTGGGGATGTCTGTGGATGTAACTTCCAGTCTCAAATCCGAATGCTCTTGTGTGTCTAGTACATGCAACATAAGGTAATTTGTATAAGCTGTCATATTCTTTATTGACATTAGATCACTACCCAAATATGTGCCTTCGAATATTTTATATGCACTAGTCATTTATTAAATAAGCAAATGATGATAGATTATAAGTTATCTGCAGTACTTGCTTTGTGGGAAATGAAGAAAGAACAAAATAAGTGACATGCAAAATGATAATGGAGTATACTTTTCACACTCACCATCACCTCAAAACTAGTAATTGCTTGAGTTCAAATGTAGTTACTTTAGAATGCATTCATCATACCTGTAGAAAGAGAACATAACTTGATTATGTTCACCATAAATTTGTTCTTATTTCAAGTAAATTGCATATTAGATTTTCTTTTAACCGTTTGGATGATTTTATTTACTAAGTTAATTTATTTTTTTGTCCTTTCAGTATGTTGACACAGTTGGCCTTGATTTTAATAGACAAGGATGTTTGGGATAAGGAAAATAGTATCTTATTCACCATCAAGAAACACGCACAAAATGGCATCAACATGGACCCAATAAAGTTTCCTAAGATTTTTCTCCTGGCCGCCCACCTTAGCACCAATGAACGTGATGAGCTCAAGTCAATTGGTGTTGTAGATGACGTGCTAGTAAAACCTCTTTGGTTCAGAGATTTGGGTCACTACTTCAGAGAGTCCCTTGGAACTGAAAAAAGGCAAACACATGGAAAGAAAGCATCAAAACTTGGGAATTTATTAATGCACAAAAGAATTTTGGTGGTTGATGATAATTCAGTGAACAGAAAAGTTGCAGAAGGTGTTCTGCAAAGATATGGAGCAATAGTTACTTGTGTGGAGAGTGGCAGGGCTGCTCTACAGATGCTTAAGCTACCACATCATTTCGATGTGTGTTTCATGGATCTCCAGATGCCAGAAATGGACGGGTAATTAATCTTCCTAGTCTAAATTTTGTAGATTGTTTCTGACTTTTGAGTGCAAATGGAGGCGTATTTAAGATGATATCAGCTTATTATGATCTATCTTTGCGATGATTGTTAAGTAGTGTTTTACCCGTTGGTTAATAAGCGTATTTAAGATGAATGGTAAATTACACAATCTGCATCCTTTTCTTGATGGGATGAATCTCACACAACAATGGTTTTTGCTAAAACAGTAAAGTAGCTATTAAAAAGAAAATATATATATATATATATATATTCTTGGTTCATCTTGATGAACTACTTTAATCAGAAATCTAAGCGGAAAATAGTAAGGCAACATAGCTATCCTTATGTTGATTTTTGGGCTTTAGGCGACTTATGCAAGAAATGTGATGGACTATGATCCCTAAATGCTCTGCTAGGTTAGGATCTTTACACATTAGAATTTATGACTAAGGCATAATTTACAAGTATTCTTTTAATCTAAAATGATACAGTTTTGAAGTGACGAGGCAAATCCGCAGTCTAGAGAATGAGGTAAATGAGAAAATTGCAGGTGGGAAAGCATCAGTGGAGATGTATGGTAATATGGCTTATTGGCACACTCCAATACTAGCAATGACAGCTGATGTAACGCGGGATTCAAATGAAGAGTGCAGAAAGTGTGGGATGGATGACTATGTGTCAAAGCCATTTGAAGAAGAGCAGCTCTGTATGGCAATGGCACGTTTCTTTAAGCCTGGTTCATAGTGTGGAAGTACACTATATAATCTTTGATTATCAGCGCATTCATGTTCTAGCATGCAATCAATGGACATGCCAAGTGTCGATTTTTGATCGACTAAACCGTTATTCAGTAGTTGGGTCCTTGAGAGATTTGTCACCAATTAAGTATGTGAAAGGTTTAAAATGCCATCACATGATGTAGTTAAAACTGAAACATTTAAAACTTTCAAGGTCTTATTTGGTTACACAAATCTTATATGACAAAACTGATGAGGACAACAAATCTTATATGACAAGAGTGATGATGTTCTCATCTTTGGAGGACTGAATTGACAGTTTACTCATTTTCTGTTACAAGAGCTAGCAGCTGCATCAATTTCACCAACATGAGCATCAAAGATTGATAATTCAGCATCATGGATCTCAGCTATGGCCTTGTGCAGTTATAGTAAGTTCCATGTTCATTTTAAAATTGTATTTCATAAATATTAAGATGAGTAGAAACATTTCAGTCATTGAAAGATACAACATTTGTTACAAATCTTAATTTGGTTTGGTCCTCCTAA
Organism: Lupinus albus; assembly: GCA_009771035.1. Lineage (NCBI taxonomy): Eukaryota > Viridiplantae > Streptophyta > Magnoliopsida > Fabales > Fabaceae > Lupinus > Lupinus albus. The sequence goes on along the minus strand of CM020002.1, from coordinate 226,615 downwards.
AAGTTTTTACATTAGTGCATGACAACTTTTCATTTTATAACTGTTGAATATATGAATATCAGTGCTCAGAGGCTTTTTTTCTGCTGCGTATCTATATTATCATTCACTTTATACTTTTTCCTCTCATTTTTCTCCCTCAGGAAGCTGATTTGGAGTGCAACTATCAACAGAAGACATAATTGCATTTTTGTGTACATATTGTTCTTTGTATGTGTTTCATGTGTAGAAAATAGATAAAATGTTGTAGTGATGCCATCATATTGTTAGATTGCTAAGATGGGATGAAATGACAAATCCCTGAACCCTCAGAATCTATAAGTAACATGTAAAGCAAAATTGTTAGATTGCATAATATTATAAATGTATGATGAAGTAGCAAACAATGCTTTATGTTTTTCTAATGAAATATTATCAAGGGCTAAATAAAATGTTCAATTCTTTAAAGTTGAATGAGGAGCATTGATGTAAAGGGAAAGTTAGTATATAACTCTTTTATGTGTTTCCTTCTTAAAGAGACAAGGTAACTTCGCCACAGCAAGTATATTAATTTCAGTATAAAGTTAAAACAATTCCTCAAATATCTTTAACTAAAAACATAAATTTGGTGAAAAAAGAATCTGATAATATTTAATGTACTTAAGGTAAAGTCCACTGGCAAGGGAATAAATATAAATAAATCAATTATTTGTAGTAAAGTTCAAATTAACCAAACCAACCTTACTATGTCAATCACTGCATACAACAAAACTTAAGCAACTCCTTTTTCTTTAGTAAAGTAAGGATTAAAAATAATAATTACTACTTTGATTCATTAATAAAGACACTTCATGGCTTTGCTAATAAGAGCCATGCTTAAAAACAAAAGGAAAAGTAAAACATAAATTATTTTCCAAATCTCTTTTCTTGGCTACTTAACCATCGCTTTTGAACAATAATTAACATTTTTATATACATTGCTGAGGGATCAAAAGAGTTAAGTTTTTTCCCACTAGTATTAGAATTTAGAATAAAGTAAAAAATACTACATATATTGGCTAAGTAATCACTTTCCAATAAAACTCAATTTAGGTTGTGTTTTTAATTCCAGAAGCATATATACTTATATATTAGTAATAATGTTTTAAGACAACATTAATTATAACTTAATCACTATTCTTAATCTATGCGTTACAACCTTAGATGGCACTTAAAAAGGAAGGGAAAATGAATTGTGACTAGGTGTAAGTTGAACCATTTATAAAGGAAAATGGTATATTCACCTACAAATTATCATGTTTTAGAGAGTGATTATTTGTTTATTAACATTTGGCTTATAAGTGACATATATCAATTTCTTTTAAGTAGAAGAATTTATAGAATAATTCAATAAAAAAATATATCATTCTTAAAATTGAAAGAAAAACTTCTACAAAAAAACTCAAATGAGCCTTAATAAAAAAAGTAAGGCCTGGATTAATGTACTCTACTTTATGGAATCTGAAAAACTTTTACTTGAGAATACCTCAATGTATAATCAAAAAATAAAATCCCAAAATAGTTAATTAAACTTATTATTGAACTTAAAAAATCAATTAAAATAAATCAAATCGTCATTTATGATTTATAGTGACAAGCAATGCCATCTACAGGTTTTCCATCTCAATTTTACCTAATGATCTATTCTCACTAGTCTTTTTATAAGATTATTTTATTAGGATTTTTTTGTTAAATATGATCATTTTGAAAGTTGTATGCATAGAAAATGAATTTATTATAAAAATATTTTTATTTACTAAAAATGGAATTGGAAATATAGAATAAATTAATTTCATAAATGGATGATAATTTTAATAAACTACATTAATTAATAAATTTATACATTGTTGAATTGATGTAAGAATGGATGAGTGATGAACCTAATTTCTTTCTCTTTCTTGAATATGAGTGGTCTCTCCGATATTTAAGGAACCAAAGTTGAGAAGCACAACAACATGCAATGCAATGACTCATCTTTAATATAGGCCAAGTATTTATTTTACCCTCATCATCATTTTTCATTGCTTACGAATTGAAATTATAATTAGATTTTTGAAGTAACATGGTATTTCCATTAAATTCAAAGTTATTGGTGGACTCCACAATTGAATAATTAAGCAAATATTCTGATTAAGACAACATCGTATAACAATGAGACCAGAAGTATATATTAACTGGAGTTATTCCTGCTAGGAATTTCACCAAAACCATGCTTATCTGAGGAGGTATTCTGGTCAGGATTTTCTCTATCGTTTTTTTTGTAAAAAATAAACAAAACTAAAACCCATAATCTCTATACTAAAATTATGCAAAATTTATATTGTTTTTTTTAAAGAAATAAATAAATTCAACACATAATTGTAATATGATCTATCATTTCTCTTGGTCCAGCGTATTCATTTGACTATCGAATGGAAATTAAGAAATATGAGATGAAAGGTTGACTTAAAAATAGCTTGTCTTATAAGTTAAAATATGACATTATTGACAAGTTTGTTATATATTTCCTTTCGTCCGCCCAATATTTCAACTTGGAATTCCCATTTAGAAGAAATAATGCACAGACCTTGCTCATCATTTTTTGGTCTTGTGTATTCAACTACCATTACCAAATACAGTAAGTATCAAATGAATTTTCTAGAAAAAAATACAGTAAGTATTAAATGGAAAAACTAATTTCATTACTATATTGGAGATATAAAAGTATTCATAACTCTTTATGTTTAATAGTTAGGTAAACTCTATTTACTCTTACAAAATAAATTATATGGTTTTAAAATTATTCATAAATAATAACCTAATTAATATGATACATTCAAATTATTCGTTATAAGTAACCTCTAAATTGTTTTTACTTAAACCAAAAAAAGAATTGTTCTTATTTTAGATGTACTCACCAATTCAAATAATTAGATTTTCCAAGAATGAATGATCATGGTGTGAAATAGAATTTTTACACTTACTCTTAGAATAAATGGACCCCTCCCCATTTTCTATTATACACTTCTTAATTTATTTCCTCAATCTACTCCATTAATATTTTTCTCTTCATAGTAATGAAGTCAATCATATAACTAATAAGGAAGTAATTAATATATATGGTCTTAAATTTTGAAAAACATAAGTAAACATGAACATTTTTTCCCCTGAAATAATGACACTTGCAAAGGAATGAATGTGATATGTTTAATGAGCTAATATTACACAACTTGTATATATTCATGACAATTGATATGATATTATGCAATGAAGTTTAAAATTAGAATGATGATATATCCCTATACAAATTAAGTATAAATCCTTCTTCATAAGCATAAATCATTTAGATAATTATAACTTTGTTTTCACAGCACCTCTTTTTTTTTGTTTCCTTTCACTCCCAGCAAACCTTTCATCTTCTTCATCTTTCCAACCTTTCCACCAAATTCATTTTTTTTCAATTTTCAATGTCATTCGCATTGTATACAGTATTGAAGAAGTATTGAAGAAGTATTGAAGAAGTGTTGATTTGTTCGTGCTTATCTGGTATGTGTTTTTGTAATTAATTTTTTTGCTGATACATTTGATGTTTGGATCTTATTCATATCTCCAATTTCCTATTTTCGTCTTCTCATTTGGATGAATTTGGGAAAGCAAGATGAACAATAACAAAAAGAAAAAGGTATTTAATTGTATAAAGTGAATTTAAGAACTTTTCACAACACACCAAAAGAAATGGATTGGTTTGTTTAACTTTTATTCTTCAAGCCAAAGATAAAAAAGGAGTGGGTGAAGTAGATGAAGGTGAAAGGTTTTGCAAGAGAGTGAAAGAAAGAAAAAAGGAATCGTTGTGGAGAAAAAAAATATTTACCAAAAAGATGATGTATAAATTTTATATAACTTAACAAATATTGGTGGGTTAGGACAGGGATAGAGGATCCTCATCCTAAGTGTTAATTACTTCATAGTGTCTTTATTCTTTTCTTACCTGAAGAAGGTTAATAACCATATATTAATCGATAAAGAAAAATAACTTAATTAAAAAATTAAAAAAATAAAACGCGCAGCAACTTTTCAAATATAAAAACTATAAATATTAAGATTAATTTGATTTGGGAATTGAAACCGGAATACGATATATTATTCGGACAAACGATTTTAATCAAAATTTCGTAACTGATGAAAAGTTAATATTTGAGCCATGTAATAATGAGCGTAGAATTTATGTACTGTTGGTATTATACATACTCATTATATTTGCATTATTATTATTATTATTCTAAAGAGTAAAAATTAATAATGATAAAATATAAGTGGTAAATGATATACTAGCAATACAAGAAAGTCATAGTATATAATAATTTAATGGAGAAGAAACACATTTCCTTGACCATACACTTCCCAAATTGCATCTGGCTCGTGAGGAACAAACAAAAATGCATAACCTAAAATATTGAGCAAAGAATATGTTCGATCGGAAGTAAAGATGAGACACATGTGATAAGAGGGACCCATATGTTACCCAACATGCATAGCATAATATGCTGTCCAACAATGAATGGTGCCCTTTAAAATTTAGAGATACTGCAACTTTGGTATTTGATAGGAATATGACAAATTCTTGAGGTAAAAAGAACAAAACATCATGCGGGGTGAGATGATAGAAAAATGGAATACAAAAGTGAAGCTCTCTCTTAATGGTTTTGTCATATGCTCCTAGGTCTTGGTAAAACTTTAACATAAACGACCTTAATCTTCTTATAAGCTATTCAATCACTTTATTTGTTCAATTAAATTGATGAGTTAATAGTCTCCTTTGACTAGACATAACCTATAAATAAAACTTTATACCTTAGTAATTGATTAACTATTTTTATGAAATATTTGCAATTAAATCAACTAGGATTAGAATTTTATATAAATTTGAAGTACATAACTTTTGAGCTCTGACTATCATGTTGTATAAATTAAATAGAGTCGTTATAGAACCAAATTTAAAGTCTTTGTATGAGTGTATGAAAATTGGGTACTCGATATAGGTTGGGTTGATTTTGGGAATGGGAGACAAGTATGGTTGAGGAAGTCCTACATTGTCTCTTTAAGGTATGCATGAGATTGCATCCAAAAGCACACTGCAAGGGACAACCTTTTGCTCTTTGATCAAGAAGTCTGCCATTGACTTGCATCTCTACAACTCCTCTTGATAGATAGATTTTTATGCACTTTAGTTAATCAATTAAGTTAAGAATAGGGAATTGAGCTACTTTAAAGTTTTTACTTTTTACTGTTTACCATCAAGTTTTAAAAATGCATGCCGACAAAAGTGTTCATGTTTATCTTATTTTACTATGACCAAAATTTGTATAATCTAATCGTCCAAATTTATGGAGTGATGATATAGCGAAGTGACCTATGATCTTATTATTAGCTGGGAATTCTGACCCAGGTCAGCAGCTTGGACCTAACCGAGACTCCCAGGACTAGATGCCTGGCCATGACCGAGACACGCCGAGTCAACTGTTTCATTGTGACCGAGACTAATCAAGTCACAGCCAGCTTTGACCCAAACACTTGCAACTCAGAAGCTAGGCCTAGCCTGCATCAAGCCAACTCAAATGCCATACACCCTAAGTCAATCTGGTTTGCTTGTGACTCAAGCAAACAACTTATACATATGTTAACTCATTCAAACAACTTATACTTTGTTATTTACATTTTTGCCATTGTATTTTTAGTTAAGTTAGTTAACTCATTCTTCACAATAAATGAGTACTCATAACTTCTTGTAAAATTCATTCAATTCAAATCAATAAAAGTCAATTCATTTTTCTCTTCATTTCATCTTCATCCTTTTAAGCTTTCTTTCTCTTTCAAAAGTGTTTATACACTTCAAAGAAAGCTCTTCACTTTCTTTTACTTATTAACCACTTCTCGTGTGTATAATTATATGGACACACAAGAAACTCTCCTAGTTTCAACGTATAGCCCAATTTAGTATATCTCAAGTTAGTCCTAAACATTATATTATATATACACATTTAGTATTTATTATTGAGATTGATAAAACATTAATATTCCACATGGAACAAAACTATACCTACACTATGCATGTAAGGCATGCAATGTTTAGTTATAGGAGTGTCTAGGCTGAGTTGCTATTTGACAATTGACATGGCAAGAGGGACAATCACTGTTGATTGTTGCCTATATGCATGCATGCATGCTCGAAAAATGTATTTGTCAATTATTTTAAGTGATCTTATGCATGACAATGTAAAATAATTTAAAATGTCATTTTATGTATCTAAAAAGAGGATGGATTAAATACCTATCGATCCTTTGGCAATTTTAATCTTTAAATTTCTCAAGTTAGTTCCTTAATCACATCATCATCCAAACTGTGGCAAGGAGAGAGACATGCACTTTTCTAAAAGCCTATTTAGAATTTCTGTTTTTTAATAATAAAAAATTAAAAATCAAATACAATTTAAAGCTAAATATTTATATATTACTCATGTATCTTCATTGAAAGCTAGGCGACACATTACATCACATGAATTATATAAATAAAATCGGGAATAATTGTGACGGGTGGTTTAATTTGAACCTAAACCTCGTAGAACAACCTACGAAGTATTTACTACTAATATACCTCTTGGATTCTTGTAATTTTTTACGCTAAATAAGTTTCACATGGTCATGTGTCACGTTGCTACTTTGCAAAAGGATCAGAATTGTGAAGAAAAATACATTTAAGTCAAAAGAAATTATGAAGTCATTGGTTTTTAAGCGCTAGGATTTGGCCCTTATCCAATACAATCATGGTGTCCTTCCAAAGACGTGAAAAAATATATTCAGAAAAAAAATTAATTAAATCTCATAATGATGATCCTAGGCATGCATGAATTTTCAGGATTGATATATGTTTATTGATTAATTTTATCATAAGGGTCCTATTAAACCAATTAACTTGTCAATTTTCATTTATTATTACCTCAAAACTAACTAAATCATCAATTACTTGTGCTCAATAAAGCTTATACATTGTAATTCCGCCCCAAATGATTCAGCAAGAATTATGGTATGCTATTAATACTATACCGGTCATCAAACCGATATGGATATTGATACAATGATATAATGGTTTAACCGATGGTTTAGAAATTAAACCGCATACCGGTAAAGTTAGATATACATACATAATATATTAATGTTGAAAAAACAATAAGTATTTTTATTTTCATTAAAAAATTAATTTTAAATAAAAATCGACTGGTATGACCGATACAGTTCAATTGAAAACCGACCGGTATGACCGGTTTTTACCAGTTTTGGCCAGTTTTTACCGGTATAATTGCATAACCGATATAATTATTGTATCGTACCGGTATTGGGAGTGGTTCACTGGTTTATTGGTTCAACTGTCCGACACGAAACGGTTTTAATAACTATGTTTTTTAACCCTTTCCTTTCAAGTAGAAATCATCTTCATTAATGAAGAGGCAAGTGAGGTGTAAAACAATGAAAAATGAAAAGACAACTCAATCATTCTATTATACTTGTAATGACTTTTTCGTCCTTAAACCAAGTGTAATAACCTATAATTAAATTTGGATTTATTATTTATTTGAACTATCATTCACCCTATAATCTTTTAAGCTATTTTTAAAAACGTGACAAAAGAATTTTGAAAACCCTATAATTAACAATTTAACACGGTGACGCTTTTCCCCCTTCCGGGCCCAAAATATAGGATTTCCTAAGATTTTTTAGAATACTTTTCATTTGTTTTCAATCACTTTCAGAGTTTCAGTATTAGTCCTTTCTTTAATCCACAGCATAAAACCCAAAATAACAAAGAGTTGTCCATGGATATAAATTTAATTTAGAAAATTATTTAAGCTTTCTCTTTTAACTTAAACTTAAATTCAGAGTCTTTTGGTGAATACATTGAATAGAGAAGAATAGGTTTCACATCAATTAGTGACATTACATCATGATTAATCATGATGAGAAATCATATTAGATCGATCTAACCAAGCAATGATGGTTAAATAGCTTATATATGTCACTTTAATTTTCTGTCCAACTACAACTTAGATGCAAAGGAAATTAGAGTTAGATTAGAGGTCATCATCTACGCTTGAGTTAAAAGCTAAATTAAGTACAAGCACAACAATATATAATACATTCCCACCCTCTCTTTCTAAATCTTATACATGATCTATAGTGATTACAAGAATAAACACAAAACTCCTAAGTGTACCAATACAAAAATAAAGGTTCAAATGAAGATAAGGGTGTGGGCCATGTGGTACACTCCCTTTGCTGAGGACCAAGTATTCACTCGATTTCCCCAATCTTTTTTTCCTTTTTGTTTCAACAAGGATCATTGGTCCCAAGAAATTGGTGTCCTCATGTTCTAAGTCAATCACATTACATCAAGTAATATAAAAAATGTTATTTTATGTTTTTTTAATTTTCTTTTCAATTAGATGATATTTTTTAATTGAGTTTAAACACACTTGATACACAAAAAATGAGACACTTAATCTCAATCTTTTTGTTTAGTTCTTTGGTATACAAACATATTTAAGGATAATATTATGCAATGAAGAGATAATTATTTTTTTTCTTATAATGGCAAAAATATCGTTTAACATATATAAAAGATAAACATATTTTAACACGTTATGTTTTCATTTTTTTTATATTATTTGCTTATCAATTAATGTAGAATATTCTTACTCATATTTAAGGGATGAAGATCATATATTTCCATTCATGTTTTACTTCGTGTACTAATCCAATCATAAAATTCAATTAAATTATAAAAAATAATAAAATAAGAAATTAATATATCTTAATATTATTTATGAAGTTTGATCGGTGGAACAAGAAAACATAAAAATTATGGAAGATAGCATCATTGTCCATATTTAAGCGGTAAAATGACTTGCTAAATCACATCACATGAATGGGCTATTCCACGCTATAGGAAAGGAGGTTTATCATAATTTAGAAATTGACGTGATTAGTAATGTAACACTCCTTCACATAACAAAGCATCCCACGTGTTTGTTCACTTATTGTTTTCATCATTCAACAAGAACATGGAGTAGCAAACTCAAGAGCACGCGTATACAGTCATATATGTGGGCCAGAATAAATAATAGGCTCACCTTTTTCTACGTTTTTATTTTCTTTTATTTCAAGTGTGGATTTTTTCCATGAAAGACTAATCCATCTTTTAGAACATAGTCAAACACTATTTAGGCATGCATAAATTTTCCCAATGATTTTTCTATGTAGATGATTGAAAGTCTATTGGACTAAAAGAATTACATTATGTCTTTCAAAAGGTTTATACATCTGCCCTTAAGTCAATAGTCAAATTATTCTTATTCTTCTGGAGGACGTGCACTGAACTCTTTAATACAATCAAAATGAACCTCCCCTTCATGTTCTATCACAAATATCTATTTCAAAGATACGTGACTTTTGTTTTAAGGACTAATTAATTAAATTTATACAAGCCGCTACAAATTATGTGCTTCGCATTATTAAGAACAATTTAACAAAATGGTTGAGATTTTATTACACTTTACCTACTTTCCATTTTGAAATAACCTGAATATGAATGAATATTAAGAAAGATATCTTCTAGTTCTTGGAATGTGTACTCTTCAATCATGTAAGTAACTTTCCATGTAACAAACACATCATCACAAGTCACAACACTGAGAGGTTACTTGTGTGAGAGATAACAGCAACACAATCAATATTGGTTTTGTGCAAAATAAAAATATCTTTGTTTTTAAGTATCACCGGTATTCTTAAAAACAAGAACGTTATTTAAACAAACATATTATCACGCCACAAACGAAAAGAGAGAATGTATAGGAATTTGATATATTGTAGTAAATATAAACATGTATGAAATGAACAAATAAAAATAAGAGTATGTTCTAAAAGATTACATTAGTTAATATAAACAGTCGAATTGTTTTGACATGAATATCACCTGTATGCAGTAGAAGTTTGGATCTTGCAAGTAATTAATTTGATATAAATGCAAGTATATACATTAATTATTTTTGTTTGATCACAAAAGACAAATAGAGTAAGGTATATATTAAGCATGTTGCTATTATAAAATACACTCGAATCTTAATGTATCATGGTCAAATGACAACGCTTTCATGATCCGTCATAGCCAATTATCTACGACAAAAAGAAAGAGAGAGAAAACTGGATTTAAAATAAATAATTTTATTCATACACATGCAATAATACAAATTTAAATAACAAGAGTAGAATTTATGGAGTGTGTCATTGAGATGAGAGCATGATGTCACCTCCCATTTATATATAAGCTTTAAATAAGTGCTTTTGAGATTTGATAATTGTTTTTATAGCAACTTGTCCTAATCCTAGTCTTAATAGTTATTTATCTGTGTAGATTAATGAAGTAGGTTTAAATAAAGTATTTTCATGGGTGAGAGAATAAGAGGGAATATACATATATACAGTATATGAAGATAAGTAGAATAGCCGTGTATTTCTTATCATAATCATCAAACCAAGTCTGTAAAATTCAATAGAAGAAAGGAAGTTGATGTGAAAGTGGTGAAACTCAAAGTAAGAATGATCATAATTCTCAATTGCCACGTATGCTTGTGAGACATAATTACAAGTTGTAGAGAGAGAGGCAATAATTGATGGATGTATGTACTATTATCAGACAAGGGTATTTTCGGTAATGAATGATTAACACGTGCTAACATAAGAATATGTTTAATATATTAAGAATATGTTTAATATATTAAAACTGTTATATTATTATAGGGGTTTGCTAACATAAGAATATGTTTTTTCATGTACATATTAGTAAGTAAGGTGTACATATCGACAAAAAAACCTTTAATGATTTTAATAATATAAGTGTTTATGTAATTTAATTTTGTCTCATCTCACACTCTAAACTTCAATTTTCCTCCTCATTTCACTATTTCTTAAATTTTAAATCCCTAATTCTCTTGGTATATGTTTTGGATGGTAAGGGCTACTTCAAAGTCAATTATGGAACTCATGGTTACAAGGGATAAGAGAAAGTTAGAGGATTTGAAATTTGAGAAAGAGGGAAATGAAGAGGATGATTGAAGTTTGGGGTGTGAGGTGATACAAAAATAAATTACATAAACACTCATATTATTAAAACTTGTTACACCAAAACGTTAAAGTTTTTTGTCCAAATCTTTTGATATACCTTATTTAGTAATATGTACTTAAGTGAAAAAACAATTTCCCAATATTAACAAACCCCATCATAATATCTAAAAAGTAAAATTGTCATACTATTTTGTGTTTTGATATAAGAGAATCTTAACTCTTGCTCTATTTAGTTTGCATGTATAGGGTACATACTCCATCATTATTTTATATATACATAGATGACTCATACTTTTTCTTCACTGTCATAATTAGCCTTAACCTCTCTTCTCTATCTCCCACGCCCATGCTCTCATATATATTATTCTAATCCACTTTGAATTTCCTCAAAACAAGGTAAGAAACTGGTTTTATGTTCATAATCTTTCTTCTACTCCCATGCTAGTTTCCCTTTTGGTGCCTGTAATTGATTCTTAATGAAATGTAGCATATGATTTCTAGTTTTATGGTATTTGTATAAGGGGTGAGTGTTTTGATTTTATTTGATTGCCTTTGTCTTATGTACTTGATATTGGCTAAAGAATATCTTGGTTTTCTTCATCAAACTCTAAAGTATTTTCCTATTTGATGTTGCTGCTTTTGTGGTTTCTGCATCGGTTCTGCCTCATATTCAAGGCCTCATCTTTTTCAGCTCCCACTTAATTGTAAAACTCAAATGAATTAGATTGTTTCAGATTATTTTTCTACAAAACTATCAAATATGTTTGGATAAGATTATCTTTATAATCAGAATCTAATAATATAACTTTTGAGTAGTTTTATATTATAATAGATTTAATAAAATAAAAGAGAGAGAAAGAGAGCCGAAAATCCAAAACACAATAAAAATAGATTATTATAATGATTTTAACCAAATAAAATAGTTTTATTTATTTATTTATTTTATACCTCAATTTATAAAACAAACTGGACCTTAATCATGTTGAATTGGTAAAGTGATCATTGTTATTCTATAAACATCATACTTTTTATGTCTCTTGTACAATATATAAGGCCTTAAAACATTTTTTGTGTCTTATCTTTGATTTTGTTTGATGGAAATTAGATGCTCTGTTTCCTTTTCTAGCATTGGAGATTTCTAAAGATTCTTTCTTTCTTCCCCTCTTTTTTTGGGTCAAAAACAATCAGTAATATGAAGAATTGGTCGTTTTTGCAGTTTCCTGGAAACCTTCACTAATTGACTTAGCCTATTTCTTCATTCTTTTTGTCTTACAAAGTAAACATAGAGAAATGATTGACTTGGTGTAGGAGTCAACTAGTTGAATACATGTTAGAAAAAAAAAAGACTAATTGTTCTATTGCACTGAATTTGCAACAGTGCCTAATTTTCTTAAGACATGAAAACATTTTCCTTGTATTCAGTTTACTAGTATTTCATTTGTGATTTTCTGTCTTTTTGTATGTATTGTTTGAAACTTGATGGCATGATTACACTGATACCATGATTCTTCCTTGCAGATTATGTGGAATCTATGATATCTGTTTTGTTGTCATGAATACCAATTCTGTAGATAACTATTGTTGATGATTGTTGTGCTTGAAGCACTTGATTACCTTTGAGACTTGAATTCTAATAATGCATGCATCAGAGAATTATACAAGTTCAAGCATGTACCATGAACCATTGCAACAAATGGAGGCATATTGTTTGCCTCAGTATCAGACTCTAAATCATCAGCTATACTACATTGACGGAGGCCATGGAACTACCAACTTCTCGAATCCAATTTCTTCGGAACTTTACTGCACACTGGAGTCATCGTCCGGGATTGAAAGTCTCACTGTTTATAACTCCACCTCAACTGTTAATTTCACACCTAATGGAAGCCCAATATCATGGCAGGATTCTCATTCTTATCCACCTGACCAGTATCATAATAATCATTCCCCTGACAATACCTATATCTCTTCGATGAGTGGCTCATGCATAACCAATGATTTGAGCAGCTTCAAGCACAAGCTGAGAGAGCTCGAAAGTGTAATGTTTGGCCCTGACTCTGATAACATCGATGATAGCTATGACACTGTCATCAAGGATGGAGCTAACTTTGTCTCACCTGAGGTGGAAATTTGGAGACAAGCAATGATGGGGAATTGTAGTAAAAACCTAAAGAATGTCCTCATTGGGTGTGCTAAAGCGGTAGCTGATACTGATTTGCATATGGCACAATGGCTGATGGACGAGTTAAGACAAATGGTGTCAGTTTCTGGCGAACCAATACAAAGGTTGGGTGCATACATGTTGGAAGGACTTGTTGCGAGATTGTATTCCACTGGGAGTTCAATCTACAAATCCTTAAGATGCAAGGAACCAGAAAGTGCTGAGCTCCTCTCTTACATGCACATACTTTATGAAGTTTGTCCTTACTTCAAATTCGGCTACATGTCTGCGAATGGAGCCATCGCTGAAGCTATGAAACATGAGGACAGAGTTCATATAATTGATTTCCAAATTTCACAAGGATGCCAGTGGATCACTTTAATTCGGGCTTTTGCAGCTAGGCCTGGGGGCCCACCACACATTCGAATCACAGGTATTGATGATTCAACATCGGCTTATGCCCGTGGAGGTGGACTGCATATAGTTGGAAAAAGGTTATCCAAGCTTGCCAGGCATTTTAAGGTGCCATTTGAATTTCACGCTGCAGCTATGTCTGGTTGTGATGTTCAGCTGCACAAACTTGGTGTTAGACCGGGTGAGGTGCTGGCCGTAAATTTTGCATTCATGCTGCATCACATGCCTGATGAAAGTGTGAGTATTGAGAATCACAGGGACATGCTGCTGAGATTGGTGAAGAGCCTGTCTCCAAAGGTGGTGACACTTGTTGAGCAAGAGTCTAACACAAACACTGCTGCGTTCTTTCCACGTTTCCTTGAAACACTGGACTATTACACAGCTATGTTTGAGTCAATAGATGTGACTCTTCCCAGAGAGCATAAGGAGAGAATAAATGTTGAGCAGCATTGCTTGGCAAGGGACCTGGTTAACATCATAGCTTGTGAAGGGGTTGAGAGGGTGGAAAGACACGAGGTGCTTGGGAAGTGGAGGTCAAGATTTGCAATGGCTGGTTTCAGTCCTTACCCTTTGAGCTCATTGGTAAATTGCACTATTAAGAAACTGCTTGATAACTATAGTGATAGATATGGACTAGAAGAGAGAGATGGAGCTTTATATCTGGGTTGGATGAATAGAGACTTGGTTACTTCTTCTGCATGGAAATGAGAAGTTTGCATTATGTGTGTGGCTCTTAGGAATTCAAGGGTGGATGGAAAGTAAAGCTGAACTTGGCCTTGATCTTATTCTTAATCTGTTCTGCAACTTTGTACAAGTTAATCAGAAAGCCAAAACTCAATCCAATCTGATTGTCCCTTTTTTGTTTCAATTTTGTTGTTTTGATATTTACACTATCCTGTCATGAAACACCATGTCCATTGATGTTAATAATATTAAATTAAAATTGTTAAATTTATGGGAATCTAGCAATCACTCAAATGATAGCTCATGTTTTAGACACTTCAATTTACTCTTAGTGCCCTCACTGTGAAGGATGATCATGCCATATTCAACCATATCACCACCCTTCAATTTAGAAACTGAATCACCATCTTCTACTAAGGAGGAAAATACATTATTTGCTTCTCATGCAATTTCCCTCATAACATCTCAATCACCCTCACCTTTTCTTTAATCTTATCGTTAAATATTAATAAGTACATTGCAAATCACTCTCCAAAATGCCAATTCCAAAACTCTCTCCTTACCCAAATACAAAATTCACATGCCTTAGCCTTCCATTCACTAAATTAAGTTTTTAACTTAATTATCAATAGTTAGTAAGGAAGGGCACTTCCTTTTAATATGTATGCATTGTCGATGTAAAAATTTATACACGTAATGATATGATTGAATAAATGATATAATAATAGTGTATAAAATTCATATGCATACATTTTTTAGTCAAGGAATTTACCCTTGGCAGGTAGAATATAGTATATTTCACTCAAACATTGGTTAAATGTGCGAATCACTACAATAAAAAAACCTATCCTCTAATTTCCAATAAGTTTTTAATAAAGCACTTATTATTAATTAAATCTTATAAATTCATTCACAAGCAAAGTACTTCCTATCCCGGCATTCTTAAATTTAATTATATTATATATATTACTTATTTATTTAATTCCTTTTTAAATTATACATTTTCTTAAATACTAGATTGACGTGAAACAGATTTTTCTTTTTAATTTGGCTACTCGATTAATGATTTTCTTTCTGTAATCTGCATATTCGATTAATTCCTTTTTTAATTTTGAGGATTTCACAATTCTTTCTTATTATTTCACTCTTTAGATTCTTAAAATAAAAAATATTAAATTTTGGTGCCTAATAATTCGTTTCTGAACTTTGAGAAAAGAATCAAGGATTTCACTATTATTACCTTTCTCATTATTTCACTTTTTCATTTTTTAAATAGAATCATTGCTTATGCAATGAAACATTCATATTATGTTTGACTTTGAATTTTAAAGTTATTTTGTTTTATGTATTTACAAATACTAATTTAAATATAATAATATAGGATAACACTGTTAAACAATGAATAATTATAATTAAAAATTAATTATTGGTCATATAATAATCATGTGTATATATTTTTTTAATTTTGATTATTCAAATAAAATCAAATAGTTCATATTAAATGTTCTTATTTATCGCAATAACTCGTATCTCTCTTAAATTTCTATCTATGCATTAGTTATGTTAGTCTTTCAACAAAAAGTTGTACAGTACATGGTTTATTGTAACCTCCGTTTGGGCTTAGGCCCGGTATTCACAAAAGTGATTTAATTATTAAAAAATTGATTCTATTGTTTTTTGTTTATAAATAAAAAATAAAGAAAATGGAAAATCTTCAATCTCTTCATCCATTTCCCAAGTCCCTATATATTTCTGAGACCAGACATCTCGCACCTTCTCTCTCTATTTCGCCCTTCTCATTCTAAAGTTTCAACCTTTCTCTCTCATTCTCTCTCTACACTTTTTTTTGTATATATAAAATTTCAATCGGTTTGGTAATTGAAATTGCATTTGGTAATCTAATACAAACAAATTGAGAAGAAAAAGAAGAGGAAAAGGGGTGGGGAGGCATTGGAAGACAGTATTGAACCTACCCTTTTGTTCTTATAATCTCATTGTGCCTCCCCTCAGATCTTAACCATCTTCCTCCTCTTCTTAAATCGGTGTGTTTATTCATTGAAGTTTTGATCTTTCTTCAATTGGGTATCCATTTGGATCTTTGTTTATTCAAAATGTTTATGATTTTTTTCAGGAGTGCTTTGATTCACTGTTTCATGAAGGATCCGATGTTTCATAATTGAATCCGACATATGTATCTATCTATATTTGCAACATCATCGTTAACACACTTTGTTTCTGAGATTGTTATAATCCTAAGGTGTTGTTGCTGCTTGTCTCTTTTTATTGTACTTGAACAATTTGATAAATGATAATCTACCAAGTTGTGATTTTATCTTTGTGGTGTGTGGTTTTGTCTTTTTATGGTGTATAGCATTATATCCTATAGTTGCGTGTAATGAATTGGATTGGATCAGTTAGTAACTGGCATTTTCTTTTAACCTTCTAGTTAGGTGCTTGATTTATATTCTTGGATGCTTGATTTTTTTTAATAATTTCTAATGATGCTGCTACTTACATTTGTGAGTTTTTGAGCTCAATTGATGAAGTGTATGTCTTTTGCTTGTTGTAGATAAAATGCAATCAGATAGTGGAAAGTTATTCATTGGTGGGATATCATGGGACACAAATGAAGAGCGACTCCGAGAGTATTTCAGTAATTATGGCGAGGTTGTGCAATCAGTGATCATGAAAGACCGGACAACAGGTAGAGCCCGTGGATTTGGTTTTGTTGTTTTTTCCGACCCAGCTGTTGCAGATATAGTCATAAAAGAGAAGCACAACATTGATGGAAGGATGGTAATTTCTTGTTATATCGCTTTTTATGTCTTAGACTTGCATTTTGACATTAAAGTTCTCTTAGATGTGCAAAACATGATTACTTAATTCCAAAATAGCAAATAGCAGTTTCTAATATTGAATTGTTCTTTGAGTTGTAAAGTTGTACTGTTCTTGTAATTTTCTAAGCTAGATTTTAGAATGGACCAAGACTATGCCTGTATTTTATGTTCTCTTATTGTATTTCCTTTTCTGTTATTTAATATCTTATCTTCTAAATATATATCTTAAGGATTGATAGACCTTCATGTATTTCCCTTCCTGATTTTTAGTTAATATTGATTCAACTTTCACTAGGTTGAGGCAAAGAAAGCTGTTCCCAGGGATGACCAGAACTTAGTGAGTAGGAACAGTGGCAGCAGCGTCCATGGTTCTCCTGGTCCAGGCCGAACAAGAAAGATATTTGTTGGAGGTTTAGCATCAACTGTGACAGAGAGTGATTTCAAGAAGTACTTCGATCAGTTTGGAACTATAACAGATGTTGTGGTGATGTATGATCACAACACTCAAAGGCCAAGAGGCTTTGGATTTATCACTTATGACTCTGAGGAGGCTGTTGAAAAGGTCTTACTTAAGACATTCCATGAACTGAATGGGAAAATGGTTGAGGTCAAGCGAGCAGTTCCTAAGGAGTTATCGCCGGGGCCAAGCCGCAGCCCGATTGGTGGATATAACTATGGTCTGAGCAGGGTCAATAGTTTCTTAAATGGATTCCCTCAAGGGTATACTCCAAGTACTGTGGGAGGTTATGGGCTTCGGGTGGATGGCAGATTCAGTCCTGTTGCTAGTGGTCGAAGTGGATTTGGTGCTCCATTTGGATCTGCTTATGGAATGAGTATGAATTTTGAGCCTGGCTTGAGTGCTTCTGGATTTGGAGGAAATGCAAATTTCAGTAGTAACCTTAGCTATGGTCAGGGATTAAATCCTTATTATATTGGCAGCTCCAATAGGTTTGCGAGTCCTGTTGGATATGACAGTGGTAGTGGCGGAAACAATTCTTTCTTCAGCTCAGTGACTCGAAATTTGTGGGGGAACGGTGGCCTTAGTTACGGAACAACTTCTGCAAATTCCAATGCATACATTGGATCAGGTAGTGGGAGTGTTATTGGAGGAAACACATTTGACAATACTGGAGTCAACTGGGGGGGTTCTTCGGCAATTTCTGTGCCGGGGGGAGGAAACACTGTGTCGTCACAAAGTACTGGCGTCAACCTTGGATATGGAGGCGGCAACAACAGCTATGGTTTGGGTACTGGAGGGTATGGAAGAAGCATTGCTACCACTATTGCCCCAACATCTTCTTACTCTCCATCAAATGGTGGTGTCGATGAGGCTTTTGCTGATTTTTACAATAATAGTTCTGTTTATGGCAACCCTACTTGGCGATCTTCAAATTCTGAGCAAGAAGGATCTGGTCCCTTCGGTTATGGACTTGGCGGTGCAGCTTCAGATGTTTCTGCCAAAAGTTCTCCTGGTTATGTTGGTGGTTATACTGTTAATAAGAGGCAGCCAAATAGGGGTATGAATCACCTTACTCATATTTATCTTAACTTTTCAATCACCTCCCCCCCCCCCCCCACTATGCTTCCTACTTAAATAATAGTGACTTTGTAATGATCTAGATGAATGTTCTCTGTTAGTTGCTTGGCTTTATAGTAAATGTCAGGTACATGGTTAATCATCACTGACTGATGTTTGTCGTTTTTTACTCTTTGGTGAGTCTATTATGCTTGTAACTGTTTGTTCACTGTTATTCTCAACCCTGTGATTTGTCGTTTTGCTTCTCTTTGGATTATAGAGAATAATATTTCATTGGGCAAGGTTTGCTTATAAATGATTAGTTAGGTGAAGCTGTGCATTCATAGTTTTAAAATGTTTGTTTCTGAAAAGGGTTTCAATGACATCCAATAATGTTCATTATTCTATTGCACTGCAGCTATTCTTGTATAAGGGAGTTAACGGACAACTTTTCTTTGTTCTAGTTCTTTATACTTTTGATCCAATTTCCTGTATTCCCACCTCCATCCCCATGCCCTTAATAAGAGTAATTGTTTTCTTTATTTCTTTGGAAAATTAAGCTCCTTTTAGCATTTCCTTTAATAAAAAATGAAATATTATCAGATATGCTTCTTGCAGTGTGAGGACCTCTTATGACTTGTGAGACATTATATCATTTAGATGACAGAGTTCCAATTACTTATCTGTGAGTGATTCTCCAAACATTTATATGGCTGTCTTTCTAATCTTGTATGAAATAATCTAGTTATAGGCTTTTAAAATAGCAATGTTCTATTAAAAGTAAAGATATTACTGAAACAAGTAAAATAACCTTAATAGGAAATCATGTACGTTCTTCCTATAGAAGCATATGGTACAATGATAACCAATTGCCTTACAGTGTGTTTGTTAACACCGACACGTAGCTTATAAGCTATTCAATAGCTTATTTGACCAAAAATAAGCTACCTGTTAGTGTTTGATATAGGGGCTTATTTCAATAAGCTACGTGCTTATAAGCTCGTATTTGATAAGCTACTTGAGGTCGCTTGTGACTTATAAGCCAGGGGCTAATGTCATTTTGCTCCTTTCAGCTAATAGTACCAAACATAGCCTACATTTGTACACAGTTCATGCATAAGTCTTATACTAAGTTAAGTTCTCAAACTTCTGTATTACTTCATTCATGTTGAACAAAAGTTGTCACAATGAAACTCAAAAATCAGTAGAAGCAAGTTTGGTAATGGAGGTTATCATAATTCACAATGATTCATTTGTAGTTCATAACATTGTGGATTCAAAATCAGCATCATTGGTGGGTGTACTTATGTGGGTTATCAGATGAAGAAAGCAAAGAAAGATCATTTAGTTTTTGAACATGTTAGTCATAATTCCATTAGTGTGTGAACTTACTATTTTAATATTCTATTTTGGAATTTTTTGTGTACTGTGAGCTCTCTTTTTAACATTATTACCAACATTTTTCATGTCTGTCTTTCTCAAAATTTGAAATCATGGGAAGAAAACTCTGACATTGGAGTAAAGCATAAGAACTTTGGATTATGATATTTTATACTTCATTCAAACTTCTCATGCCTCCGTAAGTTACTTGGGAGTGCTAGTGAGAGGGAGCTGATATGAATTTATCTTTGATTATTTGCATTTTAGTAAAAGTTGGCTTGATCAATTAGTGCTCTTCTGCTACATGTCCCTTTGTTGCGCTCCATTTTCACCGCAAAATATAACTTGGGTTGAAATTAAGATTCACGCTCTTTACTTGAAATATGTTTTTTAATTGTTTTCTGATACAAGTTTAGTTGTGTTGTATTGTAAGAGTGATAAAATTGTATATTTTGTTCAGGAATTGCTACATAGGAAGATCATTTGGATGACACGAACTTGTAGGTGAAGAAGATAAAGTCCAGCGAAGCAGGTGAATTGTGAATTTTGAGTGTAAGATGTTTGGTTATCTAGAGCTAACTGGAGTGCCTGCTTTGAGGATTCAGATATAGAGATAGAAGTTACAAGGGAATGTTAATGCTTCAGTTTTTCAATTTACTGTTTAGGTTTTGGGATTTGAGTGAGATGTAAAATCTGATTGCGGGATATAGCGGAAGTGTATCATGCCTTTCTTATGAGGCATCAATATAAAAAAAAGAACTACATGGGACAACATTTCTTTTTCCCTTTTTTGTTGAGGAATAGTTTTTTGCATGTAATGTCTTGCAAGGTTGTGAGTTCTGCTCAGGAATTGTTTGTTTGGTATCCACTTTGGTTTTGGTTTGGTTTGGTTTGGTTTGGTTTTAGAAGATTGTATCTCAGTTGATTACTAGTGTGAAACATTATTGAAGGGATACCCATCTAGGGTTCCCTTGAATAAGTTACAAACATATTCTGATTCTTTTCTTTAAGGGGACATGTCCTGTGAGAAATGGACTTTTGTTCTCCATTTGGCTACTTTCCAAATGCTATGACCTTGTTCTTTAAAGGTATTATATTATATTATAGTGTAGTTATTTTGAAAGTTGGTATCTTGGTTTTGTCAACAGTTTGTTGTGGATAGTCATCTAATCACATGTGTGCTTCACTTAGACAACATCTTTCAGATCTTCAACAGTTTTTATTTTTTGATGAAAAGTGATAGTTATAAAGAAATAGTCTTTTCATAAAAATGACATTGATTAAGGAGGGCATGTATATGAGTGTGATATTTCAAATGTAGAATTAAACATGGACTGTAATTAAGTGTGTGGAGCCCAGAAATATTATAAACTCATTATAATTACACACCAAGCTTGCATTGTAAAAGTTGTGTTTTTTACACGGTGAGCATAATATCATGTATCATTCATTCTTGTAATATGTAATGTATATATCATCATTTTTCAATTGTGACTGCCACTATTTCCTTTGTCAGAACTTCCTATAAGTCCTTCTCTCCTCATATTTTCTTCCTTTGATTTCCTACAGAAAACCACCCAAGAATTGACTTCCAAAGCTATACAAACACCAACCAAAGTAGAAAGTGCCAAGCAATAACTCAACTTAACATAAGACCTACTTGCCCCCATAACTTCAAACCCCTGAAACACATTCACAAGCCCAAGCACCACGCAGGAGTACCCTACAAAGTGGTGGTATGACTTCCAATACTTCCTGAACTTGTTTGTAGTATTTGGCCTAAACAACAATGCCAGAGTTTGAAGAGCTCCAAGGCAAAACACCGCGATTCCAAGCTTCCTGTGCAGCCCATACTCCACCCCAGGGGACAATTGCCCTAGCTGAATTCCAATTCCAAATCCCACAGTTCCAAGAGTGAAGGCTAAGAGTTGCATCCCTGCATGTGCATAAAACCATGCAGGGCCTAATGCTTCAATGTGCCTAAGGTAACGTGCAATTATGGCCCCCATTGGCAACATGATACCCCATGAGATTGCATTTATTGTGCCATGAACCATTCTTAATGTTCTCAGATCTTTGTGTTCAGGAGCTGATGATCCTGATAACACATCAAAGGTTGCAATTGAAGAAAGATCATTAGATGTAGTTGGATGAATTGTTGGTGAATAGCCTTGGACATATAGTCCTCTGTTCCAAACTAGGTGGATTTTGGTTTTGTTTGGTTTTAGTTTGATCGTTGAGTAAATTTGGATGGTGGCGCCATTGTGCACGGTGGCCATTTTGCCACCGTACATGGTCGCGGTGGAGGATATGAGGTGGATGTCAAGTGGACGAGATAGTAGCGGCGATTTTTGAAGCTTCACAGTCGGGTCGAGGATGTAAGGTAGAAGGACTATTTGGCCAGAGTTTGGGTCGGGAAAGGCAATTAAGGCTCGTGTCCCGGTCATCTCCGGTGTAGTAGGGTTGATGCCCCATCCAACCCAACCGGAAGGTGAGATGAAGCTGCCAAAGAAGACTAGTTCTAAGGTTAAGTTGTAAGGGTGGTAGGTCCAAGCTATGGAGGCTTCTTGTGTTGGAAGATTCATGCATTTCTGGAAGGTTTGTGTGGTGGTTTGAGTGGTGCAATGAGATGAGGATGCAACATTAAGAAGGGAAAGTTGGAGTATAAAGAAGAGATAGAAAAGAAGCATGGTGGATGGAGTTGGGGAATTAATTGGTGAGATAGAGAGAGAGGAGGGTTCAATGGTTTTGGTTTCTACCTTATAGTGGAATTGTTCATGATGAACATTGTTTGAGCATGTAAGTGAATATAGTGAGTGAGTGAGTGAGTAACTTAAAAGCAAAGACAACAATATGCGTTTGGTGGATAATAGAAATGGAGAGTAGTATCATATAAGATACTACAATGTCTAATGTGCCCACTCCCTTTAATGAGATACACAACACATATTATGCTTATGCTTGCCTTTCAAGATATGCCATAATCATTACAGTGAGGTAGTGCTTTTCTCAAACAAATTCACAAAAATGTCCCATCACAATTTAAGTTTTCCTTTCACGGTGAAAGGAATATGATATGACAGTAAATATCAATTCAATATTTGTTGAAACATCAACTTATTCCACCACATATTTTAGGAATCAATTTTGTCCAGTAATATAATGTAAAATAAACAAAAACTTCAACTAATGCATGATTCTATCAACTACTCTACAATACCCCAACTTTTTCGTTAATGCATCCGCTCCTAATCATATTTTGTGTAATATATTCAATTATCTAACACAACATCCACTTCGCTAATATATTGAATTATTTATACGCTTCTTCACATTTTACAACCACTTAATATTAGCTTTCATATAACATTAACTATTAAATGGATAGCATAGCTATATTTTGGAAGTCTAATCCACAAAAATAGTCCTCCCAGAATCATTATTTCAATCAGAACAGGATAAGATAATTGGTTAATAGTTATGCTGACTGCATATTCAGTGCCAATTTGATTGGACGGAAAGAAGGAAACAATTCAACTAGAATAAACAAGCATAATTGATCAGTTCCAAGTGTAACTTATTTGTAGGATTCCAAAACATGCATGTTTACTCTCAATTTATAATTGATGAAATGCCCTTATCCTAAAGTTGCAGTAAAAAACTCAAAAGTAAAAAAAAATCACCCTTTGAAGGTTCATTAAAGAACATTTTGCCATCTAAAAGAACATGATTGGAGGAAGTGAACCTAAAATAAATAAACCAGCTTCTGGACAAGGTTCTTTAATCTGTAACCATAAATGGATCCACATCCCCAAGATCAGCAATCAAAGGTTCCAGGTTTTCTGTATCTTCATTTTCTGGGACAAAGTAAGTTGGGAAGGGAAGTAGAGATATGTCAGGTTTTTCGTAGACTGCGTCTTTTATAAAAACAAAGTTCCCTGTAGCTCCTGGGACCTGTTGTGTACATCATACAAAGAGAAATAAGCAGTCAACGATAAAACCCAAATTCCAATTTTTTGATGAGAATATTCTCAACAAAGAAGTTGCAAATCAACCATAAAGAATACAGAATCCCCAATTGCTTACTAGTACAAGTAAAAGGCACTTTTCAGCAAGAAGCTTTGGCACATACTTAGAAATTTCCATGGTAGTAATATGAATGTGAATGGTTGGGATTCAATTATTTCTAAAATTTAAAGCATTCATATCCGAGTGACTGATGTATATATCACATTGTTTGTGCCCCTCAGCAACAATTTCGTAGCATAATGTGAAGAGAAAAAATAATAAAACTTACTTGGCCTTTCACCCACATCAAATTCCTTGCTGGGTCAATTTTGTAGACCCATACATTTTTAACTGTTACTTGATCCCCACCCATGCGCCCAGGCATCTTTACACCTTTAAAAACCTGAAGTGTAACAGTGAAGAAATTATTTCTTGCAACAACAATCACAGAACATAGTCATGGTAAATAAAATAAACTTATTCAAAACACCATATTATGGCATCTCAACATAAAAAACACAAAAGGTTGTGGTATTGAGAAGAACAAAATCTGAAGGAACTGAATCACCTTCCCAGGAGCATCCCTTTGACCTGTAGAACCACCCTGCCGATGTGATCGTGATGTACCATGGGATGCTGGCATCCCCTTAAATCCATGCCGCTTCATCACCCCCTGGAAACAAAGAGGATAATGGAAATTGACACTTCCATAACTTAACAGATTTGGATAAATAAAATTGGCATCTTCATGTTATTGTCTGCTTTACTAACTTGAAAGGATTCAACAAGAAACAGAGAAATATTCACATGCATAAAATGTAAACGAAGAAAAAAAAAGACCATGATAAGCCACCCCCAGAAAGCATGTAATCAAAATTTGGTCTTCCTACCCTGTAGATAGCTCAAGCAATGTAGGAGTGAGAAAAAAAAAACAATGCACCAAGAACTGAATTTGTACATGCAAGTTGAAAGTTGAAACTACTACACACAAATGCTGGCTACGGCAGAAGTAAATGGCATGGCATGGCTGATAAAGTAAATAATGCCACATAATATATGTATCAAAGTCAGTTGAAATGTTATGGTATTATCCGGACTTGGGCAAGTGTCAACTTGTGATATTGTTTGCTGTTAGCAGCTTCTTAATCCACATTTAAGAAATAATAATTTCACTATTTGTTATCCAACTAGGAGGACAAAAACACTTTGAAATACAGAGATCAAATATAACTTCTGCACCTACATTTTGGCAACACAAGTTTTAACGAAAAAAATTTGAGAACATAATTACTACTTATCTCAACATACATAGAAGGAAGACATACATCCACCAACTATCCTATGGAGATAAAATATGCAGACACACAATATTGATGGAATAGGTAGGTGAGTGGGGAAGAGAAAAGTACCTGAAAACCTTTCCCCTTAGTGATTCCGATGATATCAACATATTGGCCTGGAACAAAATGTCTGACATTAAGTGATGTACCAACAGGGAGAAGTGCATCCTGTGTGACTGGAAACTCCCTAAGCTTCCTCTTCAAAGGAACTCCTTGAGCCCTAAAATGACCCACTACAGCATTGGACAATTGTTTCTCCTTCTTCTGTCCACAACCAATCTAACTAGAAACAAAGTGTCAAATGATTCTATAATTAGACAGATAAACATACACATAAACACCCATTGTAGCATGATAAATTAAGAGAGAATGAGGGCACCTGGAGAGCACAGAAGCCTTCCTTGTCGGGGGTCTTGACCTGACAGACGATGTTATCGTCGACCCAGAGGACAGTAATAGGGACTCTAGCACCCCATTTATCCCAGAGCGCACTCATTCCACACTTGACAGCTATAAGCCCAGTTCTTTTGGAGTTAGGGGTCATCACCTGGGGCTTTGCTTCAATTATCACATCAGAGCTCATTCCCCTTAAAAAATGGAGCTGAGAGGCTGTGTCGATGTTAAGAACTCGTAGACGAGAAACGAGGCCTCTCGAAAGGGCCAGCATGGCTGGCACACCTATACATACAGGTATATATATGATCAATGATCAATAGTGTTTGAATTTGTTTCAGCTTACAAAATGATTTATATTACAAAAAACATCAGTGTTACTTGAACAACCCAAATTTAACAACTTCACTTGCAACAAATTATATAGTTTCTATATATCTTACATTTCATGTTTTAAGTCTATACACATCTAAAAAGACCATCTAAAAATAAATGTAGAAATTGAAGTTATCACAATTTGGTTGTGAAAATAACGTGATATTACATACAATAGGTGATTTTAGATTGCAGAAAAATAAGTGAGTGAGTTAGAGATTTAGGTGTAAAAGAGAAGTAAATTGTGTTTGGTTAAAACGAAAAGAATAAAAAATGATAGTGAGAGGGAAATGATGATATTATGAGTGAGTTGAAGAAATCTATGATACCTGGATGTGGGAAATCGAAATCTGAGAAGAGAGAAAGTGAAGTTCTGATTCGAGAGAGTCACCACCAAACACCTTGCTTATGGGTTTAGGGTTTTCAGCTTTCTACCTTTTTTTTATTTATTTATTTCTTCAAATTACACTCACGCCCCTCAACTTTCAATTAATAGGATATATATCATTTTCCTTAAAAATAATGTAAAATTTAAAAGAAATAGTGAAAGGGAGCCCAAATGAATTGGATCGAAGTGACCCAATTAGCGATTAACCTAACCAAAAAATGGTTCAAGTTTGGATGCAAAATACAGAGACACACAGTGACGCTGCCTTCCCTCTAATCAGGTTTCTTCTTCTTCTTCTCTCTATTCCCATTTCTTCCCAATCATCTCTTCTTCATCCTTTTTCATTTTTCCACACTTTTCCCCATCAATCTCCTCATTCATATTTTCTACCTTTTATCTTCTTCTTATTTGTTTCATCAATGTCCTCAATCATATTTTCTATCTTCTTCTTATTAGTAATACTTGCAATATTGTTTGATGATTCCTCAACCTATATATATATATATATATATACACACACAACACTAGAGTAGAAAACATTGAATGCAAAAATAAATGTCTGAACTGGATCTGTACATCATAACATATTGCATCAACAAACTTGTTGTTTGATATATAAGAATGAGATAGTTGTTGAGTTGTGTGATTGTATTGTAAAACAGGTATGGTTATCCCACCTCCAGTAAGGGCTGTAAGGATTATAAATTATCTGAAACCTTATGTTCTGAAGATGCATTTTAGCAATAAGTATGTGAGTGCACAAGTTATCCATACACCAACTGCTACTGTAGCCTCTTCTGCAAGCTCACAAGAGAAAGCATTGAGATCAAGCTTTGAAATAAAGCGTGATGTGGCTGCAGCTGGAAGGATTGGTAAGATTTTAGCTGAACGCCTTTTGATCAAGGACATACCTGCTGTTTCTGTTCACCTTAAGAGAGAACAGAAATATCATGGCAAGGTTAAAGCTATTATTGATTCTATCAGGGAAGCTGGTGTTAAGTTCATTTGAGTTCTTCTTCTATCGCTTTTCTATTATTTCATTCCAATTAAATCCATGTATTATTCACTTCTCTTTTCAAGCTCAAAACAATCTGTACTCAAATACAATATCTTTTGCCTACTTCTCTAAATATCATACATGCATCAATCAAAGCTATCAACAATTGGGTTAACTAATTTTTCCTTCTAAGGTATTATTCTGCTGTTCAACACAAACTTGTTGATTTGTAGGTAGTGATATTGAAAAGTAACAACTTGTGCTCAAATATATAAGAGAAAGTATTAAACACCAAATTTGCAAATATATATGTATTTTGTCAAGTGAATATGAATTTATATATTAAATATGAGAAAGTTGTATCATTTTCTTATTACATTTTTAGATTAGTTCTCACATTGCTCGTAAAAATCTAAATCTATATACGATAAATATATCATTATTTTTTATTATTTTAGTTTAAAAGGTAATAATTATTAAATATGAATAATGTACTGCATAATATAATATAAAAGATTTAGTACATATATTATACTTAATTCAATTGCCAAAGTAAATACATAATGATTTGAGCATAAATTGGTCCTTATATTATACTTAATTCAATTGCCAAAGTAAATACATAATGATTTGAGCATAAATTGGTCCTAACATATTTCATTCAGACGATCTATTGACTCAAATAGTAAGTTTTTTAAATTTATTTTACATCTTAGCCATCAATTAGTGGGTAAATATAAATCATTGGATTTCCTTAAAATTATATAGATCATTGGATTTTCCAAATATCATTTCACTTAATCCAAACATATATTATTTTCAAACCCTAGGGTTGAGGCAGATCTCTAACCCAACCAAATGTGATTGGGCTATTGAAGCCCAATTGGATTTCCCTTTTGATCGAAATAACAATCGCGTAAAACCTCTCTTCTTCTTCTTTTTCTTCTTCACTTGCTCTCTCTCTCCACTGCTGCTGTTCTCTTCTCTGTGAGTAACTCTTCTTACTCTCTTCAAATTCACTTTAATCTCGTTTCCTGCTCATTTTCATCACATTCTAACTTCATCTCTACTGTCTTCTACCTACCCTATTTTTTCAATTTTACATTTTCTTTTCACTCTTATATTTAACCCTATTTTTAATATTGTCTCTATCTATGTGCTATAAGGTGATGCAATCCCTAATCTAACCACCTGATTTTTGTGTACAAGGGAACTGTGCTCTAAATTTAAATGTTCAAAACCCAACATGTCACTTTGTGCATAGTTGCAACAAAAACAAGAGTTCCTTTAAGGCGAATCACTCCACCAAATTAGACAATGAGACAAGTTGAAGCTTCCTTACCAGTCTTGCGCTCCCATGGTTACTATACAAAACCGTCTTTGAAGGAGTTAGCGTCCCTGGAACTCGTTGACCCTGGTTATTGCACTCGTGTTCCTCATTTCACTGTTGGAAGGTTTTGCTATGGATCCGTCACCTATCTTACCAAAACTGATGTTCGAGGTTTAAATCTAGATGAAATTGTCAAGTTTCATAAGCATGAGGTAGTTGTATATGATGATGAAAATGATAGGCCTGAAGTTGGTATGGGCCTTAATAAGCCAGCTGAAGTAGTTTTGGTCCTAGATAGTGGAATATTCAACTCTAAAGATGTGGCAGTCCAAAGATTGAAACAAAGTACTGAGAGACAAGGAGCAGAATTTGTTTCCTTTGACATAGCAACTGGTGAGTGGAAATTCTTAGTTCAACACTTTAGTAGATTTGGATTTGGTGATGATGATGATGAAGGAGACATCGCTATGGATGATGCTGAGATACATGATGTTCAGAAGGAATCTCCTTCAAATGCCAACGAGATCGAGCTTTCTCATTCTCTTCCCACTCATCTTAGGCTTGATCCTGTTAAGACGAGAGAAATGAGGTTGTTGATGTTTCCTGACGAAGAAGAGGCAGAGGACTTCGGTCAAAAATCATCTTTCAGCAAGGAGTATGTAAGGCCTTCCCACAATTCCTCTCAGGCAATGAACCTTAGATCAACTCCACCGGTTGCACGAAAAACGCCATTTCCATTACTTGAGTATAAGCACGGGAGTTTTGAATCGAATTCTCCTGGAGCCATTTTAATGGTCCAGCAGCATAAAGGCACACCTCTTAAGACAGTTAAAACCCAAGGTTTTAAGCTAGACCTCAAGCATGAAACTCCAGTATCCAGAAACTATGCCCGTAATATAGTTGATGCTGGTCTGTTTATGGGCAAGTCGTTTGGAGTTGGGTGGGGACCTAATGGCATTCTTGTACATTCTGGTGCACCTGTAGGAAGTGGTAGCGACCACAGGCTATTATCATCAGTTGTCAACTTGGAGAAGGTTGCTTTTGATAATCTGGTCAGGGATGAAAATAAAAAAGTGAGTGAGGAACTTATTGACTATACCTTGGTTTCTCCGTTAAATTTTCATAAAGGATTAAACCATGTGAAGAAAGATGTTGAAATTGGTTCTTGCAAGCTGACACTTCAAAAGCTTGAAGCTAATTGTACAGCCCTGTCAGAGATTTCTCATGGGTACTGTGATATTATTGAGAGGCAATTGACTGTTCCGGAGTTATCTTCCTCTACCCGTTTGGGTTTGACACATCAAGTCATGACCTGGGAATTAATTAGAGTTCTTTTTTCTGAAAGAGAACCAAAAGGTCAAGTAGAATCTTTGGGCGCTCACAATGAAGAAGATATGATGCAGGATATGAAAGAAGCTTCTCAAGATGTTGAACCAGAAGCACTCCCTCTTATGAGGAGGGCAGAATTCAGTTATTGGTTGCGTGAGAGTGTTTCCTATCATGTTCAAAATCAAATAAGCTCTCTAAATGACTCTCATTATCTACAGCATATTTTTGTACTCCTGACTGGACGACAGCTGGATGAAGCGGTGCAACAGGCTGTGTCCAAAGGAGATGTGAGGTTGGCTTGTTTGTTGGGTCAGGCTGGTGGCTCTACTGTGAATCGCTCTGATATTGGAAGGCAACTTGATATTTGGAGAAATAAAGGGCTGGATTTTAGTTTCATTGAAAATGACAGGTTGAGACTGTATGAATTGCTCGCAGGAAATATTCATGATGCATTGCTTGGTTATTCCAAACTTGACTGGAGGAGATTCTTAGGGTTGTTGATGTGGTATAAGTTACCACCTGACACTTCATTGCCCATTGCTTTTCAGACTTATAAACATTTTCTTGATGAGGGAAGGGCCCCATTTCCAGTTCCACTCTTTATTGATGAAGGAACATCAGAGGAGGCTATCAGTTGTAGCGCCGGTAAACACTTTGACATTTCATTTTACCTCATGCTTCTTCATGCTAGTGAAGAGGCAGAGTTCGGGTTTTTGAAGAATATGCTTAGTGCCTTCTCCTCAACCCCTGATCCACTTGATTATCATATGATCTGGCATCAACGTGCAGTCTTGGAAGCAGTGGGTGTTATCCATTCTAATGATCTTCATGTTCTAGACATGGGGTATGTGTCTCAGCTGTTGTGCTTAGGGAAATGTCATTGGGCCATATACGTGGTCCTTCACTTGCCTATTCGTGAAGATTATCCATATCTTCATGTGAATCTGATTCGAGAAATATTGTTCCAGTACTGTGAAACTTGGAGTTCAGATGTTTCTCAATACCAGTTCATTGAGGATTTAGGCATTCCCACAGAATGGATGCATGAGGCTTTGGTATGCTTCATTTATTTATTTTGTTTTTCCATAAAAGATGAATTTCTATGACTTCCATGATTTGTTGCAGTACCCATTTTACTCCATCTTTCTCTGAGAACTATATTTTGGTTATACAATGAATCGGTTCAGTGTATAAATTATGTTTTCTCTTGGGAAGAGTTTACAAAAAATAAAACTAAGATTCATAGGGGCTATCTTTATGGTCAAATTCTTAGTAAAGCTGCTTTAATTTGTTGTCCTTGTGTTCTTCACTGATTAGTGGACTGTGCTAATGCTTGAAAAATGTTTTGGAAGTTCTGAGTTTTTTGTTACGAATTTGTTATTGTTTTTTTTGAATGATTTAATGCAGGCTATTTATTATAGTTATAATTGGGATCTCTCAAAAGCCCTTGAGCACTTTCTTCAGTGTGCAAATTGGCAGAAAGCTCATACCATTTTTATAACTTCAGTTGCTCATAAGTTATTCTTGCAAGGTAAGCTGATGACTCTATGGCTTGTTAGAAAAGATACTACTAAATGCTTGTATAAAGCTGTTATTATGTTACCTCCTTATAATTTCAGATGTGCTATTTTTAGATCAGTGCTTTTTACAATTAAGGTCTGAGAGTATTTGAACTTCTCTCATGAATACCCATAAGATAGTTAGTGCACTGATAGCTCTTCATCAATTAATTGAAAAGAATGATGCTCTAACTTGTATTCCATGGTTTTTCATAACATGTAAATGCTCAATTTAATAGGAGCTCCAGCAGGTGATGCTCGGGCTGTAAAACACTAGTCTTTGAAACTAAGTTAATTGACAACAAAGTTTGAACTGTTGTTAAGCTGGTACTATAATTAACCAAATATACAACAACCAAGCTAGCCCCACTAGGTGGGGTCGGCTACTGGCAGTATAATAACATATACTGAAAAGAAACATTAATTATATAGGCTGGCTTCTGTATTGCTCTACATAAGTACCTAACTGCATAATCTCTAGTTTTCAGCTGTCTAATTTATGACAGAAAAGCATAATTATCATCATAGTTCATAGCGTAGAAATTTTGGAATTTACTAGAAATTAAGATAATCCTTGGAACAATAAGGTGAATATGAGGCATCTCATTTTAGAGGCTCACTAAACTGGAATTTGTTGAACAGTTAGTTGATTGATCATTTGAAAGCAATCTTTTCTATAAGCAACTCAAAAAGTAAAATAGCAATCTTTTTTAGATGACCCAGAAATAAGTTGAACCTACACAACAGTCAAGCCCATTCAAAATACCGAATATAAAAAAGGTGGCCCAGTGCATGAGGCTTCCAGCTAGTGGGGTCTGATGAGGGTAGATGTACGCAGTCGTACCCCAGCAAGCAAAAATACACCTTTTGGTCACTAAGCAGCAACCTTACCGTTATGCCAAACCTCACCCTCTATTATTCATAAATGAAAGTATGTTTTATCTCATTTTGTAAATAACTACCCTTTTATATACATATATGAACGATCTACTAGAACCTTTATAGTTTTAAAATCCTATCCTAAATGGACTTCAGTTTTGTCGTAGCTACCATATATGTATCTAGAGTGACCCAGTCAAATGAAGAAAAAAATCTCTAGGAAAATTATATGAAATTATTAAAAATCGACCTGCAATATATTTGAACCAGTCCATGCATTATTACTTTAAATTGCTGAAAATTGTTTACTGCTATGTCATTCGTTTAAGTAGTAGAAAGTTTACTAGATTTTTTCTCTTTAACTCTGGATAAGTAACTTTTGCCAAATGAGTAACTTCTGTCGTATCTTTTGTAGCCAAACACACGGAGATATGGAGGATTGTGACTTCCATGGAGGATCATAAATCTGAAATTGAGAACTGGGAGTTGGGAGCGGGAATTTATATTTCATTTTATTGGATGAGAAACTCACTTCAGGGGGACACGAATGCCATGACTGAATTGGTATGGGTCATATGACAACTTTTGAAAATGGATAATTTCTTAGTATCATCATTTAACTGAACAATTATTGCTATTATAATTTGATTCTCATATGGTTTGTAGTAGTCGAGAAGACACTAATGCCTGTTAGACCATTTAAAATGTTTCTACTAACGGTTTACAAGGCTTAAGAAAAATATGATTTACGAACAATTGTGATTTGTCTCGGTGGTATTGGCATCCACTCTCTTATTGTGGAAATGCTTGACAACCATGGCATATTTTTTTGTATTTGCAGTGTTTGTTTGCTAGATGAGGAGAGTCAAGAGTCACAATCAAGAATTCAGTTTTTAAATATTAGGTTATTGCTCTTTTTTATTTTATTTAATTGATTAAACTCATGTAATTTCCTTTTTCAGGATTCTCTTCAAAGTAAAAATGCTGCTTGTGAGAAATTAGTCAGTCAGCTAAATGAATCATTGGCTTTTTGGGGTAGCAGATTACCCATTGATGCAAGGTATATATTGTTCTTTCCCATGCCAGGAAAAATGTTTGCAGTAACTGCTTGTTAACCCGTTTTTAATGAAAACTAGCATCTCCAGTGCAGTAAGTTCAGCACTAGTATATTTTGCCATGTGGTCATTCATTAGTTGGTCCTATGCATTAAGTTCATCCAGTTATAGAAGTTTTTTAATTGCTAAAATCATGTTTGTTTATGACATATTTTTGCAGGGTGGTGTATTCTAAAATGGCAGGGGAAATGTGCGATTTGCTGCTATCTGCTGTAGGTGAGGGTGCTACTCGTGATGAGCAGTTTAGCTGCTTTAACACTGCTTTCAGTGCTCCTATTCCCGAACATCTTCGCTCTGGTCACTTGCAGGATGCACTGCATCTCTTTACCAGCTTTCTCTCTGAGATTGCTACATAATTCCACATTCTGCTCTTAGGGTTTTAAACTCAAATCAGTGAAGAACTTCGACTAGGGGATTATGATCTGCTATGATCTTTGAATTTATACTTTTTTATAGTATAGTCTTTCATGTGAAGTTGGAGATGCTGCTAAATATGATCATAATTCATAAATGTTGACTACATGATCATAATTCATGTGAGTTTGTATTTTTTTTCCTGATTTTTCATTTCATTTCTCCTATCATTAATTATTTTACACTACTTGCATAAATAAATAAAAACATTAACTAAAGGTGCCACTCTAAGTTGAATTTTAGACGGAAAGAAAAAACTTTAAAGTCAAATGTATTTTATGATTCTGAAGTAATTTTTTTATATGTCTCTCCAAAATATAACTTGTAAATATACTTTTAAGAGATAAAATTAACATTATATACAAGAAGTTTAATGCTATATCCTCCAAAACTTTCTCCCAATCATTTCTTAATATTTTACATGTTAAGATTCCTAGATCCACATCATTTGTACAGGAACATGACAGAGATACAAGAAAAGTCAATAACATTGCAGAAGAGAAAAATAAATAGCTCAAGAATGTTGAAAGGATGATACTAGGGAAACTTAATGATTGAATGGAATGATCATGTAGCTAGACAATGGAATTCGTCTAACTATGATTATTCTTCAAACGATTCAGCACATCCTCTTCACCAGTGAGTTGCTCAACCAAACCTTTTAAATTGAGCAGAGACATGAAAATATAAATCAATACACAAACACACACAGATGCTCAAAATTCTTCCATAATTGTAATAAATTATTACCATTGGTATAATGACGACAATCATTAAGGCCAACCCTCAAACTTGTATCCCATTTTGTGTTGAATTGAGTTGCTATTTCCACAGCATTTCCTTTTGAATAACCAACTAGCCAGCATTTGCTTCTTGGCAATGTTTTTAATTTCCTCACAAGAAGGATTCCTATGACTTCAAACATAGGTCATTACTTGATGAAGGAAGGAAATACTAGAAACATTGAAAAGTAAATATAAAAGCAGTAGCATTTATGATTTAAAGACCTGGGACTGCTCTACCAGAAAGAACTTCAAGTGCCACATATATATCTTCAGGATCTTTTGGTTGAAAATCATAAACCAATACCTGAAAATAACAAATAGGCAAGGACAATAGATTGAATAGATAGAAAGAAATGAAATGAAATGAAATGAAATGAAGTAAGAGAGAGGAAAGAGTGGAACATGAGAAGATGATGAATGATGTTTGATGAAGACCATGAAATGTTGTAAATCCCAGAAGTTGAGGGAGTAAGCAGCAGACATAAGTAAGTGTGGTGGTCCCTTTGAGGCTCTTAGAGGCATTGTTGCTACAAATACTGATGATGCCATCTCTCTTCTATCTATCTACAACTACATTGCTGCTTCCAATATAATTCACCCTAATATTTATGGACCATATTTATTTTATTTTATTTTTATGTATTAAGGATTGAAAGTGACTCAAGTGAAAACATTTTTAATTGAGAAATGAGAGTAATTAATATGTATTGTTATTTGAATTGTCAATATTAAAATATAAAAACATTTTTAAGTGATTATGTCAACGTTGTTAATTAACTTTTAATCTTAATCGTCTATGTATGTTTGTATGATGTTGATTTAATGTTCTCATGTTTTTAAATAATGTTCTTATTTGAGTCATTCTCGTATATACATGTTTACATATGTATATAATCAAACTCACTCATCAATCTAATGGATCGAAACATGTCATGTTTATTTAACGAGCTCAAATTTAACTTATTTGATTCATGAGCTAAGTTTATAGAGCTAAATAAGGAGTTGATTTTGAGAATATTTAGTTATATGTCAAAGAAGGTGAAGAAATTGTCACATAAGCACATTAATAATCTACACATACATTAAGTTGACCTAACAGACTTATCTAGCATTATTGCAGAATCACACACACTAGGCCTATAATAATACAACCTTGGATTGGAGACCCAGATCACAAATGGCTCATAGTGTGAGCCTTTTGATTAGCATTGGATAATTTAAGTGGGTCGGTCATCCTCTCTTACCCATTTATTACTATTTATTTGACCACTAAACATAGTAAAGAAAAAACACATTAATGAGAAACATGACATCCAACACAGACAGAGACAGAAACCCTTCACCTTATTCATTCACCCTTCTCATCACTTGGAACATCTATGACCTCTTAAATCTTCTTTCCATCTATTTCTGCTGCAACTACTTCATCCTCTTTCTTTTCATCCTTCTCCTCACTTTCCTCACTTGGTGCTGCTGTGTTATCATCTTTCTCCTCAGCTTCAGGCTCACCTACCTTATCGTCTTGAACCACTTCAGAATCAACATTTTCTTTGGTTTCCTCAACAACTTCTGTCTCAGCTTCTTCCTTCTTAGTTTCCTCTTCTATCTTCTCAACTGCTGGCTTTTGTGTGATTGTCACAGACTCAACCTTGGATTCTAATTCTACCACATCTTTGGTTACAACTGTGACTTCTTCTTTTTCTTTTTCTTCTTCATTGGTTTGATCTGGAGGCAGTATTGGAGTAGTGTCAACAACTTGTTCTTTTTTTATCTTCTCTTCTTCACTCTTCAATGATGCTTCATTCGTGTCCTCTTGGAAGGCATTCTGTGCTGATACAACCTACGATACCCATTTCCAACATATTACAAGAAAAACCACATCTTATTAATTTACAGCATTCTTGTCACGTATATCTCAACATGTTATATATTATGTTTTTCACACGTATATCTATTAATTCGAAAGCAAATACTTTTTAAACAACGAAAGATCTAAAAAGTGGTATTAGCAGAATTAGTGTGAAATTAACATTTCTCAGAAGAAGAAGAAAAGATATACGTGTGCTACCATGTTAACGTTGATTTCAGATCAAGCTAAAACCAAATAAAAGAAAATAATGTTGAAACAAGAAAAAAGAAGGAAATATATTAGTGGGTTCTGAATAACTAGCGATGCAAGTAGTTGATGTTAAAGATTTACCTCAACAGTGGCCATTGAAATACCAAAGGGTATGCAAATGATTAAAAATGAGGTAGGGAAGTTGAGAGTGAAGAAAGAAGGTAGGTATGGTTTTGATGAAAAGAAAGGAGTAGTGGGAATGGTTTATATAGAGGTAGAGGCTAAGAGAAAAGAAGAGGTGGGGGCAGTTCAAGAATCTTGGGATTTGACACATCATTCACTAAGCATGTTTGGTAAGAATGGTAGCAAAAGCTTAGAGATGAGGTTACACTATTATTTTATAATATATATGCTTGTTTGTTTTATAATGGAGGATGATTTTTCATCCAAGTCATCATTTTATTTGATTCTGAGTCTCTGTGCTTTGTGCAGTCGGATACCTAGGGTGAATTACGTCAATTTCACAATTATTCATTCATGTGTTACTGCTCGTAAAAATAACAATGTGGTTCAAACAAATTAGTTGTGTGCTGTAAATCATATTCACTAATTTGGATGCTAGTTATTATTACGTGCTTTTACTTTTATTTGTTTCTCCACTCCAATCATTCAGAATCCATTTGTATATATATACACTTTTTTATACTTTTTCTCTTGCTGTAGTTACATTTTTATAAATTTTAAACATCATTGTTATTATTAAGGCAACGGATTCAATCACTCTGTCTCAAACCAATGAAAATGTTTCATTTTGTTTTTTAAAAAAAAATTATTCATATGGTAATATGTTATTGGTTTGAGACATGGAATGGGACACCTTTCGGGATGAGTGATCCTCATCCGTTATTAATTATTGTTACTAGTTATTTGGGCTTCTTGAAATACGCGATGATTAATCATTAATTTAAACCATTAAATTTCCTTAAATTTGATGATTAAGATGTTAAGTAAGTTTAGAATAAGTGTATCTCCTCTCCTCTTAAATGTCATTTTCTCTTAAAATGTAGTGGTTGAGTATGGAGTATGGTAGAGAAGTTGGAGTATTCATGACCTTTGCCTACAAGTCATGTTAGTTGACGTATTCATGACCAATGGGCATTGACACGTGGAAACCACATGACCGACCACGTCGTCGTTTTGTGGCTGATTTGATTTGATGTAATCGCAAAATTAAAATAGGTGAATCATGCTACCATTGACATCTACTACGTATGATTCCTTTGCCTATAACTATAATGATGAAACCTAAGAATAGCAATGTATGCATCACATCACCATCCACGTTCACATGCATTTGACCATATATGAAGTAGTAATATTGTTGTGGAATATTACTACTATGTGTTAGACTTTTTTACCTAAGCATAACAATGGTGAAAACCAATTTATAAACTCTATTGAATAGTGACCTATAAATAGATTTGTAGGTAAGATAAGGCATTCAAATAAATAAGTAATTAGACTCGTCAAAATACTAATATACTAACATTTGTCTTTAAATGTAACATATTTTTCTCTCATTTTAGTACTGAATATTTTTTGTTGATGATTGAATTTTTTAAAATTCTGGAAAGACCATTGTTGATTGTGAGCCGATGATAGAGTCAATGACTGAATGTTACTATGTTTCACCTAACAAATATTTCGGATCACCACATGACCATTTCCCTAAATTAGCCATGATGTTTTCTCTTCTCCTGAAATTTTGAACAACCTACCAAAGAAAGACGATGTTTGGCAATGACTGTTATTGCTTTTTTTCGGTTTCACACAAATTAGTCCCTTCAAAATATTATTTGGTATTATAATTTTGTATTGACTGTGCCATTTTGGTTTGTGGATTTTGGTGCATTTGGTCAGCACCACTTTCATTCCCTTTGATCAGTTGATTAATTAACCACCTTAATTTGCTATTACGTACGTAGCTGGGGCTGTTTGAAGTTCAGAATTAAACATAATTAAGAACATATCATGGGGTTTGATGATGAAAAGAACAAAGAAGGTGAGAAAGAAAATGAAGAACAATATAAAAGTGAAGGGGAGCCTTTGAGCAGGCAAGTGAGTGAGTCATCTTTCTATACAACTGATCAAGATGATGATGAGGATGAAGCAACCAAAATAGAGCTGGGTCCTCAATGCACTCTTAAGGAACACCTTGAGAAAGATAAGGTTGTTTTTTTATGTATGCTGAAATCGTGGTTTTAAGTTGTGTTTGTGAATATGTCTAAATGTGGTTGGTGCATGATCTCTTCTTACTCTTATTTATATTTAGGACGATGAGAGTTTAAGGAGATGGAAGGAACAACTTCTTGGGAGTGTGGACGTCAACAACGTTGCAGGTACGAACATGCATGCATGCATATATATACGAATTGAACTTGTTGTAAATGAAGTGTATATTTGTGATGTATATATTATTACAAGTATATGTATATTACAAGGTATATATGTATATCCCTTCGATCCATAATATATTATATATACAGAGATTCTTGAACCTGAAGTGAAAATAAGGAGTCTGTCAATAGTGTCGCCTGGTAGAGAAGACATTGTTCTTCCAATTCCTGAAGATGGAAACCTAAAGGGTTTATGGTTTACTCTTAAAGAAGGAAGTCATTACCGCTTGAAATTCTCATTCCAAGTTAACAATAATATTGTTTCTGGCTTCAAGTACACCAACACTGTCTGGAAGACTGCTCTCAAGGGTAACTTAGCTTCTTTTATTTATATTTATATTTATGTAAAATGACATGCATACATTATATCCTTCAATTCTCTTACAAATAAGCTAAGTGTAGCTGCTAATTTCAGTGGACAGTGCAAAAGAGATGCTTGGAACATTCAGCCCTCAGACAGAACCATACACACATGAGATGCCTGAAGAAATCACACCTTCCGGGATCTTTGCAAGAGGAACATATTCTGCTAAATCTAAAGTAATACGTACTATCATCACTATCTACATTTCACTTTATTCTATAATAAATAACAACTAGCTAGTACTACTCCATTTTAGGGATGACAATCAAAACCAAACCCTCAGGTACCCGCCTGAACCCAACCCGAAATTATCAGGGAAAACCTGATGTGATTGGGTTCGGGTTCGGGTTTTACCCGAGTACAAATTTCAGGTTTGGGTTTAGTATTGTTAATACTCTACTCCGAACCCGATTAATATATGTTAAACTATAAAATTACAAATATAAAAGCTATATATATATAAATTTCACACTCATATATATAAGCTATATATGTGTATATATATATGTCACATATATATATATATATAACCTATATATATAAACCCGATAGATTCGGGTTTGGTATCATTATTTGTAACCCCGCTTAATTTGGGTTCGGGTTCGGGGTTGGGTAAGTACAAACCCAACCCCGATCCGCCCCGTTGCCATTCCTACTGCATTTTTTAATTTAATCAATTTATTATTATCGACTAACACTTTCAAGAATAAAAATTATATAGATTGAAAAATCTTTAAATTAGAAGATTAGAAAGGTACAATAAATTTGATTTTAGAGACCTAATATGATTTAAGTTGGAAATATAAATTATTTGTAAAAGTAAAATAAATTATTTATGATATATTATTATGTTATCATTCTATGTATATATTCAACTATATCTACAAAATAAAATTTGATTGTTTTTTCTTTTTGTTAAAAGTGCCATATTATATTTGTCAAGCTTGAATGAGAAGTGGTGGTGACTCACTCTTTTAGTAGACCTATAGAAATAGTGAATAATGAATTAATGATACAACCATATATATGGTGTTATGCATCTCCTTTTGCAGTTTCTTGATGATGACAACAAATGCTACTTGGAGATCAACTATACTTTTGATATTAGGAAGGACTGGGCTTGAACATAGATAAGCAGATTCAAGTGTAACTCTCCTTGCATTTTTTCTTCTAAATTTATGTTATTGATTTATGAAATTCAGTTATTTTAGAGCAATTGTTGAACACAACTTTCAAATTGAGACTTACATTATTTTATAGTAGTTTTTCTTTTCATTTTCCTTAAGAATATCAAGTATATTTTACAATAATTATAATGGTAAAAATATATTATATTTTTTCAACAAGCACATTTGATTGAACAAACCATGGTTGTTTAAAGTAAAAACGGTCACAATGATAACATAACATGTGTCATGCTGTATGCTGGTCTTTAATTAGTTAATACACTCTGGCTTTTGACTTGTCTTTGATATAAATAAATCAGTGGATGATAACATTATGTTTATGTTGGTCCCTTTGTGCAGAAAATACATATAATGACGATTTTATGAGTTTGATAGAGAGCATGACTATTAGGCCCATTCTCTGTCTTCAACAGACCCCTGCCTCTGCATTACTGTACTTCTTTAATTGCATTTATACCTTATATATATTATGGACATCAACCTGATGCAAATTATTATATTGTATTAGAAAGAGGATTAAGTTATTCATTTTCTTAAATCAAAATAGGAGTTTGGGATAGTTTTGATGTTATGGGGTGTAACTATATATAGGCTCAAATTATCTCAAATTTATGTTTTTTAAAAGTAAAAATAGTGATAGAACTGGTTTCCATCATTCTAGAAAATGATCATTTTTTTTATTATTTCTCCTCATTGTATTATTTATATGCACTCAAAAAGTGATAATAATAATAATAATAATAATAATATCACTAGAATAATAATATCATGTATTTTTCATTTTACATTCAAGCTCACCTCACTTCAGGAAAATACCATGAATATGCATGCATCAATATACCAGCAGTAATCTAAAATCGAAGTGTGGAAAATATGGCAAATATAAATTTAAAGATTTATAATAATATTTTTCTGTTTTCTTTAATCTCTCCCTTCAAGTTTCCTTGCTTTTGAACCGCATTACTTTTGCTTTAATTTTACGAAGGAAATTTATAATCAATGAACAGTGAAATTTGCCAAAAGGGTCATGAGTCTGAAGCCTTTAACTAGTTACTAAGTTTATGACATTAATATTGATTTTGTGATGTGCAACAGAATAATTAAAAGGAGTTGTTTAACGAGGTTGATGTGAAGTAATTAATTAATTAATTAGATTAGGCCATTGACATTGCCACTGCACCTTGTTCTGCTACACGTCAAAAGCTATAAAGCCGTTGGTTAGACATAATTAAAGCTGTGATTAATGTAAATAGAAATTTGATTTGATCACCTATCTGATGCTAATTACTTGTACACTAACAATGTAGATCCCAATATAGGTAACATGTTTACCCCGCTAGTGCTTACATTATATTACTGTCCCTAAAAAACTTAGTAGACAGTGATTATATTACTGTCCCTAAAAAGCTTAGTAGACAGTGATTATATTATTGTCCCTAAAAAACTTAGTAGATAGTGACACACTGCAACTTATATGTATATATATACTACTTCCCTTCTTTAAATTCAATCTCTACCTATTATTTGTCTTGAAGGGATAAAAAGTCATAAGTAATTTCCCTGATAAAATTGCACTACAGTTTTTTACATTTGGTCATGCAATTGCTACTATGATTTTACTCTTCCGTGAATGACAATTGGTAATATTAAAATTGATAATTTAACTCCAAAATTACAACTCAATTATGCATAAACGCATGTGCTCTACTATTAATAATTAGTGTACATGTTTGTATTCGAATCATGTTTGCTGGCATAGGATGTTCTTTAACTGTCTTTTCCTCTTTTTTGCTCAATGCACTTTTCTTCTTTTATAACAAAAACAATATATAAATATTATACTTTTTTTAATGAATAGTGACAAACATCTTTTGCTGTATGGGTAGGTCCACCTATGTTGGCTTATAATAATTGATTGTACAAATGAAAGAAGGAAATACATTTACTCCGTTCATTATATATATTTTGAAGATTAATATCAAAATAATAAATGAAGTGGTGAGGGTGGAGTGCAAGGTTGGTTTGTGTATGAATGGATTAAATAAGCAGTTGATGTGAAAATGGATAGCCCACCATACTTTCATCAATATGGCTTGCCTGACTTTTACAGATAACCAATTATTTCAATTAAACCACTCTCTCACTTTCTATCTTTCTTTCTTTATATACTTCATTACATACACTCTCTATTCTCATTCTCATTCTCATTCTCAATTTCTTCAGGTCCGTATCAACAACTCTCTCATTTCATTTTACCTATCATTCTCTTTCTCTACTTCATGTAACTTAATTTCATTTTGTTTCTAAACTGAGTAAGTGTCATTTACCTGTTATAAAAAATCTTATCTTTTAATGTTCGTTTTATTAGATGTCTCTGATCTTGGACTTGGCATGCTTTTCTCTCAAGTTGAAGTGTTCTTTTCCGTATTCACATTATGCTCTCATCTGCAATTCCATTTCCTTACTTTGCCTCAATTCACATTCCTTTATCATATCACAATTCTGTTCAATATTTTTCTTTACATGATTTGTGTGAATTTTAGCAAGATCTGTAGATTTAAGTACATTGTAGACAAATGTCCACAGTCATGTATACACTTATTGAGTATGGACATGGAGTTATTTTCACTCACTTTTATTTTGCATTGTTTAACTTGCTCACCGTTAATAGATTTGGTTTCCACATAATGTCTCGTTTGATCCATGAAGTTTTTGCATAATGCCTCATTTGGTTTTGACCATCTCTCAGCCT
This sequence comes from Lupinus albus, assembly GCA_009771035.1. NCBI lineage: Eukaryota > Viridiplantae > Streptophyta > Magnoliopsida > Fabales > Fabaceae > Lupinus > Lupinus albus. The sequence goes on along the minus strand of CM020002.1, from coordinate 182,727 downwards.
ATTTGCACTAATGGATGTTTGGGTGTAAAAGGCATTAGTTGTTGTGGTCAACTTTCTCACAAGTACAAGTCACAAGTAATAACTTGATATGTTTGGTTGAGATCTAACATTCTATAGCACTATTCTTACAGGAATTTAAAGAGACTGAGTGATAGTAGGATAAACTTGGAAATGGAGTTTTCCATGATTTTCATTCTTAGCAACACTCTTCTGCTTCTAAGTTCATCAGCATTTGGGAAAACTGCTAGCCCTCCCACTCTGAGCCCAACTCCTGCACCAGCCCCAGCACCCGATTTCGTGAACCTCACCGAATTGCTCACTGTTGCTGGTCCATTCCACACATTCCTTAACTACCTTGAGTCCACAAAAGTGATTGAAACTTTTCAAAACCAAGCCAACAACACTGAAGAAGGAATAACCATCTTAGTACCGAAAGACAGTGCTTTCTCATCTTTGAAGAAACCCTCTCTATCAAAACTCACAGATGAGCAGATCAAACAAGTGATCCTGTTTCATGCCTTGCCACATTTTTATTCCCTAGCTGACTTCAAAAACCTTAGTGAAACCGGCTCCATTCCCACATTTGCTGGTGGTGATTACACTTTGAATTTCACAGACGATTCAGGCAGTGTGCATATTAGTTCAGGATGGTCAATTACCAAGGTTACAAGTGCTGTGCATTCCACTGACCCTGTTGCAATATACCAAGTTGATAAGGTCCTTCTACCGGAAGCGATTTTCGGTACCGATATTCCTCCTGCTCCAGCACCAGCACCTACACCTGATATTGCACCTGCTGCTGACTCTCCAACTGAACAAAGTGCTGAGAGCAAATCATCCTCTCCTTCATCTACACCTGATGGTTCCTCTTCTTACAAGTTCACCACCTTTGGAGTCTTGCCCAACCTTGCTTTGCCAACTGTTGCTGTGATGCTGCTCTTTTAATGTTTATGTATCTACATTTGCTGCCTTTGATTTCAATCCATTTTTTTGAACATATGTTATTCAATATGTGTATCAGACTTTGATTTCAACTATAATATAATACTATTTTATAGTCATTTAGAGTTTGAATTAATGCAAAATAATTATTCTTTATTGAGGAGATCCTACTTATCCTCATTCGATTATTTATTATTTATAAATTAATAATGGTAAATGATTAAGTAATTTCCTATTTCCTTAATCTTCGCGGCTCCTATCGCCTGCTCGTATTTTTCTCATTTTCAATGACACACATTCTCATACACACCACACCACACCACCTTTCTTTCTTTCTTTCTCTCTCTAACAAACAAAAAAATGATCACAACAATTCCTTTCATTTTTGTGTAAGGTAAATTCATCTTCCCTTTATTTTTTATTCTTCTAATCTGTGAAATTCAAATCTGATTTTTGTGTGTTGCTTCAGTGTTCTTCCAACTGCAACAACATGTCTAGTTTCGTGGGTGTTCTCGTTTCTGATCAATGGCTTCAGAGCCAATTCACCCAAGTCGAGCTTCGAACTCTCAAATCCAAAGTATTTTCATATACCATTTCTTATTTTCCAAAAATACATTGCCTCTTTTCATTAATAATCATTACTACAAGTGTTTCACTTGTTTTCCATGAAAAACTGAATATGTTGTCCTCTTTTTAGTATGTATCGGCAAGGACTCAATCAGCGCGCGTCACTGTTGAAGATTTGCCATCCATTTTTAAGAAATTAAAGCCTTTCAATGAAGTTTTCGGGGAGGATGAGATTAAGGGTATCTTGGCCGAATCATATCAGAACATGGATGAAGATATTGATTTTGAGTCCTTCCTCAGGGTCACTCTTTCTTCTCCTCATAACAATTATTTACATTTCTCTTCGCATTTTTCTTCTATCGCATGTTTATATAGTCAAATAAATAACCTGAATATTTCACCCAAATACAATAATGCCGTTTGATTTACCAAAATCTAATTGCCTCTTCAGATGCATGCTCCTAACATGAAAGTATTTTTGTTTTTTATGAGTATGCATGTATGTCTAGTTATTTGCCAAGTACCCTTCTTATGCATAATGCATTATTTCCGAGCTATGAAGCACCTATATCGATATATGTATCGGATACGATACGTATCCCATACGTTGATACACATATTCTTGAAAATACATGATACTATACGTTTGGGATACATATATAAAATATGTTCATAAAATTCATATAACATAGTAAACATATACTTATTGTTACGAATTTCCAAATAAAGAACATATTTCTTTGACATCACTAAATACAAAATGAAATTCATATTGTCATAAGAAATATTTACTTAATACCGACAAATAGGAACATTATCAATCTCATTTATTCGATGATTAGCATAATGCATATGCATTTCCTATTCATTCTCTAAGCAATGCACATGTTTTGTCTTTTTTCTATCTCTACAAGTTCACTTGGTAGATTGAATAGTATGTTTCTCTCTTGTACTTAATTGATTGTGTTATATTTTTCTCTCTTAAAATGCTATGACATGGTAGTTTGGGTGTCTATGAAGTATCTGGAAAATATTTTAAGAGTATCAGAGAGTATCTGGGAAGCATCCGATTTATAAATTATTTAATTTTAAAAAATATAATTATGACACGCTATGAGTACGTATCGGTGTCGGATACGATATATGAATGTTATTGAAGTGCCGGTGCTTCATAGTTTCCGAGTACTTCCATATGCCCCTGACATGAAAGCGTGTTTTTTTATGTTGTTTATCCATTGAAATTAATTTGGCAGGCACATTTAAATTTACAAGGCCGGGCAGCGGCAAAAGATGGTGGTTCAAAAAGTTCTTCTTCATTTTTGAAGGCAGCTACAACTACTGTTCATCATGCTATTAATGAATCCGAGAAAGCTTCTTATGTTGCACATATTAACGGCTATCTGGCAGAAGATAAATTCATCAGCCAGTTTCTTCCTATCGATCCATCCACAGATGCAATTTTTGATCTTGCGAAAGATGGAGTACTTCTATGGTAGATCTCTGTTCAGGACCCAACCTCACCTCCAATTTTTTCAACTTTCTAGAAATAAATGTTTTAACCTTTTCTTTCTTTCTAAAGCTTCTTTGTTTTATCTCCTGTAGCAAGCTTATTAATGTTGCAGTTCCTGGGACCATAGATGAGAGAGCTATTAATACCAAACGAGTTCTTAATCCATGGGAGAGAAACGAGAACCACACCCTCGGCCTCAATTCGGCAAAGGCTATTGGGTGCACAGTGGTTAATATTGGTACTCAGGATTTAGTCGAAGCAAGAGTAGGTTCAAACTTCTTTTTGCCACTCTATTCTCCCTCCTTCCAATATTGTTTTTATTATATGAAAGACTAACTTTATTTTTTTAAATTTCTGTATTTGGTCTTGTAGCCACATCTGGTACTTGGTCTGATTTCACAAATAATCAAGGTAGACTGCTTAAACTTAGCCTCTTTTAATTTTCATAGTTTGGAGTGCAGATGAGGAGATTGACACTTTTATGATTTCAATTATTTATTCATTGGCAAGACTTGAAAATTTGATAATGCTTATGCTGTCTTTTGTGTTTTTTGTTTGTCTTTTCATTGTGGTGGCAACATTAGATTCAACTATTAGCTGATCTCAATCTGAAGAAAACTCCTCAACTTGTGGAATTAGTGGAAGATGACAAGGTTATGTATTGGATAGTATTGTTTTTTCTGTTTGTAATTTATAAGTCCCATGGCTTTCTTTCTTTTACATATGTCAGAGCTACAATTGAAATGAACCTCTTTATTACATTGTAACTTACTGGCAGGATGTGGAGGAGCTTATCAGTTTATCACCTGAAAAGGTTTTATTGAAATGGATGAATTTCCACCTGAAGAAAGCAGGATATGAGAAACAAGTGACAAACTTCTCTTCTGACCTCAAGGTGAGGAAAATTATAACTATTTTTGCTTGCAGACTTGTTCTTATATAAGCAATTACTTTCTTCTGGATCCTGCACCTTGTTACAAAAATATTTGGTAGACAACATTTTGTACTGTATTCCTTATTAATACTTTTGGTTTCATCCACCAATACCTACATTTTGGTGCGCTATACTTCAAATAGGTGAACTGCGGACCTTGTTATGTTGTAATCAACTTTGATAAACATTTGAAATTTTCAAGGATAGGATTCACTATGTTGCCCTACACTGTCTTAATTGCTGAATTGATGTGTATCTATCTTTTGTTACACATTGCAGATGTCTTGATACTTACAGTAAGTCTATTACATTTGACATTGTCTTCTGTTTGCAGGATGGAGAAGCTTATGCTTACTTGCTTAATGCTCTTGCTCCAGAACACTCAGGCCCATCTGCTTTGGTCACAAGTGATCCAACTGAAAGAGCAAACATGGTTCTCGAGCAGGCAGAGAAATTAGATTGCAAGAGATACCTCACTCCAAAGGACATAGTAGAGGGGTCTCCTAATCTCAATCTTGCATTTGTTGCTCAAATATTCCAGCATAGGTATGGTTAGTTTTAAGATCTTGCAAATGTGGTAGTGATTTCATCATACATTGATACAATTAGAATACTTCGGTGCATGCTTCCTAGAACTAATGCTCTTTTATACCCCCCCCCCCCCCCCCCCCCCCCCCCCCCCCCCCCCCCCCCTTTTTAATGGGAATTTGGGGATGGGAGTGGCTCCTATATCATGGAAAATAACATTATCACTTTACCTTTTGCATTTTATTTGTCACGATTTTCCTTATATAGGCCACTGCATATCAGGTTCATTATATCTAATGACTATGAAAATCTGATGGTTCTTTCTTTTGATTCTTTCATCTGGATCGTTCCTTTGAGAAAGAAAAAGTTTTATAATGAGACAGGGGAGTAGGTACATAATGGATCTCTAGCTGTTTCATTTCAGGGAGGGTTAGCTAAAGTTAATGTTAGAAAAAGTATGTGGTGCATAATGAATCTCTAGCAGGTTCATAATCTGAGTTCCATTTAGATAAAACCAAAAATCTATTGTAGGAATGGACTTACAGTTGCTGACAGCAAGAAAATTACCTTCGCTGAGATGATGACGGATGATGTACAGACATCCCGGGAAGAAAGATGCTTTAGACTTTGGATTAACAGTCTTGGAATTGCTACTTTTGTCAATAATGTTTTTGAGGATGTCAGAAATGGGCAAGTTTTCCTCTGTTCAATTATGTCTTCATCTGCTTATTTTTTTTCTTATCATAGAGTTTGCACTTGTTTATTTACCCTAACCACTCGTCATGATTTGCCTAATTTCCTTTTGTGCAGATGGGTTCTACTTGAAGTTCTTGATAAGGTTTCACCTGGATCTGTCAATTGGAAGCAGGCTACAAAGCCTCCTATAAAGATGCCATTTCGAAAAGTTGAGAACTGCAACCAAGTTATAAAGATTGGGAAGGACCTAAACTTTTCGTTAGTGAATGTTGCTGGTAATGATTTTGTACAAGGGAATAAGAAGCTATTGCTAGGTGAGTTTCATTGTTTCTTTTAGTATCAACTGAAAATAATTAAAGGCATATGTTCTTGTGATTTGTTACAGAAGAACGGTAATAATTGTTCTCAAATCATGGTAGAATGGGATATTTGACCTTTATATCTATATTTGACTATTTGATATCTATCCACATATTAGAAAAGTTGATATACGTTTAAAATCAAATTCTAATTTTATTTAACTAGATGGTGGGATAACAATTTTCTCTTTTTAATTCCAAATGCTATTTGAAAGTTACTTTCAATTGCAATGTACAAAAACGGTTAAAAAGAAAAGTTTCTTAAAGTAGGACATGGTTGTAAGTTCTGGGTTCTTGTGATTGATTTAAATTAATAATTTTCTCCTCTAATTTTAATTGTAGTACAAATAAAACACTAATTTGTCTTGAGTCTTTGATGTGCTTACTATCCAAGAGTGGGTGCCATAATGTATGTTTTTTTCAAATGATATAGTCTGAATGGTAGGGACTAGATAGGAAATAAATGTGAAGATGAAGATATAGAGACCAGCTTTGGAAGCACATGATTGTCATTTAAGTAAAAGTACAATGAAGTATATGAAATGCAAGTTTAGCATGAGGTGCACTGATTCTAGCTTAGAGGTGAAAATCAGAAACATACCACAAGTAAGATAGTTTAAGTAATCTTCGGTCCGTCATACAAAATAACAAGAAAATAGAGGGAGGTGTATATCATGGGATTCAAGCAGTGGATGAAATGAAGTGTTTTAAGTGTTATATGTGATACAAAAGCACCACTTAAGTTTTCAGAGAAAATTTACCACACAGTTATAAAATTTATGATGTTGTGTGGGATTGAATGTTGGACAGTAGAAAACAAAAGAATAAACTCAATGCAATAGAAATAAAATTGTTGCATTAGTTGAGTGGACATGTTAGACAAGATAAAGTGGTGATTACTTGCATCCACACTTGTGCAATGAATAACCAGCAGGAAAAATTGAATGTTTTACTTGTCAGAATATGTCAATTATTTTCATTTATGTTGTTGGTTCCACTGCTATGGGATTTGTTTCTGAACTATTATTACTTGGGCAGTGAGGGTGTTGTGGTGGGTCATGGGTGGTAATGTTATCATTTTTTTGTTCAAACCTGCTTCAGTATATATTGAGAATATTCATCTCCGGTTCTTCCACAGCATTTTTGTGGCAGCTGATGAGGTTTAATATGCTTCAACTTCTGAAGAACCTGAGATCACATTCCCAAGGTAAAGAGATTACTGATGCTGATATTCTAAACTGGGCAAACAGTAAAGTGAAGAGAGCAGGAAGAACTTCCCAAATGGAAAGCTTCAAGGTAATCGGGCAAACATGTACCAATTATGAGTTATACCAATATTTTAACATATATGGGATCTTAAGGTTGCTACAACAAGGTTTATTAAGAATTAATGTTGGTGCTAACCTTCCTTACTACTCATAATTTTTCATTTATCTAAAAAAATTGTCAGGGTCATGGTTGGGAGAGAAATGACAGACATGGTATCAATAGTAGTGTAGTACTAAAAGTAAACTGAATCATTAGAGAAACTAACAAGATTGTTCAATGAGTAGTTGAAGGGACTATTTACATAATGGCTGCTTTGATGTTTACTGGAAGGATTTCAGTATTATTATTTTTATATTTACTTCAATTTTGTTTTCTTCATTAGGATAAAAACCTTTCCTGTGGCATTTTCTTCCTTGAGCTTTTGAGTGCTGTGGAGCCAAGGGTGGTGAACTGGAGTCTTGTTACTAAAGGGGAGACTGGTATGTGATTTTTCAGCTTGCAACTCTCCAATTTCTCATCCAGCTTTATATTGGACATTTGTGATGTGATCATGTGAGCACATTATCTTACCACCAACATTTAAACTGTTATGTTATTTGAACTGCAGATGAAGATAAGAGGTTGAACGCAACATATATAATCAGTGTTGCCCGAAAACTTGGATGTTCCATTTTCCTGTTGCCTGAGGACATAATGGAGGTAATGCCATCAATGCTAAACAAAATTTTAATAGAAACTTTCCTCAATTATATATATTTTTGGTAAAAGAAATGTTTTCTCAAAAATAAATCACTAACCAATGCATTAATGCTTACCTTGCTCTTGCTTATTTTGTTGTATTTAATGATGACAGGTCAACCAGAAGATGATACTTACTTTAACTGCTAGCATCATGTATTGGAGCCTGAAGCGACCTGAAGAAAACACAACCCCAGAAGCACCACCTGTAGTAGCTTCAGTAGGTGATGCAAATGAAACAGATGAAGCTAATGAATTATCCAATTTAACCATTGATGATGCAGCTTCAGAGGCAGCCTCTGAAGGTTGAAATAAACCACACCCAATAGATAACGAGGAAAACAAATTATACCATTTATTTTAATATATAGAGCAGATGGAAGATTTTTACCTCTTCCTGCCCAATGCAAAAGAGTATATCATTTGTTATGGAAAACCACAAGGAATAGAAGGGTCCTGTAAAAAAAAATAGATTTTTTTGGGTACTTAGGTATATTGTTTGATGAAAATTGCATGCAATTTTTCTCAATAATAAAATGGGAGGATCCCTTCATTTTATTACTTCCCCCCTTATGATAGCTAAGACATTGGTTAATGGTTATAGTTCATGAACAGAACCAAGGTTATATATAGCAGACTTATTTCCAATCCCCATGTTTTTCTTAATTCTGTACCATAATAAAGTTTCCTTAACTCTGAAAATGGAAGTCTGATTTTTTTGAAGATATAATAATTGTTGACCTTGAATTCTTAAGGGATCATTAACAAGTAACAATTGTCATAAGTAGTGTATTTTTTAAAAGAAGAGAAAGATAAAATTGTCTTAAAAACAAGAGATGACTAGATTCATATATATACTACTAGCTCACGTCTAGCATATTAGCAGAAAGGCTAACCCTTTCTGTTTTAACTGCTATTACTATTCAATAGTCTCAAAACTTTTTGTTGTTTTAGTTTTGATTCTTGTCTACTAGAAAATAAATATTTACTTTAATGATTCATTCATCTATATACATTAATATTGAACAACAAAAGATAAGAAATGAGGACTTTAAAAGTGCTGAATTTACTTTTTTTAATCTCAATCTACTTTTCTTTTGTATGCTTTGAAGTTTTCTTAATTAACTTCCCTTAAAACATTGGGCTATCTTTTTCTCTTCTGCTAAAATGGCTGGTCCTTCTAGTCTTCTAAATAAATAGTCTTAATTAACAATGCAACTTTAGGTTGGCAATGAACAGAATTTACTAGGTATTTATTCAAAATTTCACTCGATATTTAGCTCGACAAACTTAGCTTATGAACCAAATAAACTGAACTTGAGTTTGTTAAACAAACGAGCTGAACTTGAGTTTGTTAAACAAACGAGCTGAACTTGACGTGGATGTAGTTCGACTTGTTAGAATCATGAGTTTATTCGGTATATATATAGTGGATGACTAAATTTGAGTCTTACAATCAATCATAGATGATTAGGGTTAAAAGTTAGTCATTTATCACATGATGACTATGTATCTATCTTTTAATCTTGATCATTCAAATAATTAAAATCCAATAATCTATATTAATTATTCTCATTTATCACAGTAATACATTGTTCTTACGTGAGTCGCTTCCACCGATAATAGAATGAAATAGTGCATATATTATTTTTAAAATGTCAATGCAAGCAAAGAGAAGTTCCATCATAATGATTCATTGTTGCATGCACGTGGTGCTGTTTTGTGATTTTCCAGTAAGGAATCTTTTTGCATCCACGCACCTGCTATTTAAACAAGTTTGCACGTTTGACAACTTTTGCATTATTATTTTTGCAAAACTATTAAATTTATTTTTGAAGTTATTTTATTCTCTAAAATTTGGCCCTATAATTTTGTATTCTGTCCTATCAACATCTTTTTCTTCACAATTATATCAATTTTCATAATTTTAATTACATAATCCTTTCATTACTTGAAGGACCTATTTGAAACAAAAAAAGTGTAGAAAATCAATTCAGTAATTTTCCCTTTTTTCTGAAGCAAAGAATTCACTCTAAGACCCCCACCGATTCTATTATGAAACATTTGTTAAAATAAAGTACGTTTACTATGAAACATAAAGTTCAATACTCTGAGCAATTTCCATTTGGGTGTTAAACCAGTAAGTGGTACAAATGTGAGAACAAGTGTTACTTGTTCTTCACTATTCATTCTATCTTACATTCATTATTATCCTTAAATGTGTTTTCCCGTAACAAGTATAGGTAATTTTGATTTTAATCTATTAGTTGTTTAATATACAAGACAAATATGATAATAGAATGAATTGATGAAATTTGTATAAAAAATTGTTAGCAATATAAGAATTGAATTGATGTAAGCAAATAACTCCTCATGTATATTCATAACAACATTCAAAATTACACTTATGACCTACAAACATCCTGAGAAAAACAATAGGGAAAAACATTGTACTGAAGACAGCACAGACCCTATTGGTTGAAGTTATTGTAACTAAAAACAAAGCAAGTAAGTACTACTTGCCTTCCATTTTAAGGAAATTTAGCCGTCTGATCCTTTGATCAAGCTCTTTCATCACTTCAGGTTCTTGTTTCTTCCTTTGTTTTGATATGTTATTTGTTGTCATGGACCCTATCTTATCCAATGCCACCTGCAAACACAACCACATATATACAACCTTTATTAGATATATAGTTTGTTATTTACACATTACCATCAAATATATTTAGTTAGTTACATACTACATTTATGGTATCATATAATCAACTTCTTTGTGACTAACTATATCATATATTGTTTCTCTTATTCTATCCAGCAAAAGAACCCTTAAAGGATAAGCAAAATAAAGATTTCTTCTCCCCCAACCCCAATTTATAAGCCCTGTTTGTCATATGTGTACTTCTTCTAGTACCTTTGAATTAAACATGAACGGAGATTGATAACAAGGAAACCATGAAATATATATGTAATAAAAAGGATAACTAAATGATTGAAAAGAAAATAATAGATAAATATAAACGGTGAAAGCAACAAGTCTTACCGTCAGTAAATCATCTGGATCAAATAGATGATGAGTGGTCATTTGGAGAACGTTGATTACTTCGCCAACATGATGGGTTACAAGTAACTCATCTTCCTTCATCTGCAATCAAAGCTTAGAATTATTAAAACATCCCTTTAGGTTGTACTGTTGTACTGTAATCTTATGTAAATTGGCATGTATTAATAAGAACCATGAGAACAAAAAGCTGCATCAGTGGTACCTTAAAAATTGCCAACGCAACATTAAATATAAACTTAGCCCCCTCATGGAAAATGACATCCCACACTCGCAGAGTAGTCTGATTCATGGAACAAGTATTAGTACCGCGAATAATTCAACATTTCGATGCATAATTTATTGCAGCATATTCTAACCTCGGAAGGCAGGCTCTTAGAAAAGAGGCAAAGGAACCACTCGGTGGTAACAAGGGAAACATCAAATTCCAAAGCTTCCAAATGACTAGCTATCCTGCATTTCCATTTCTCCAATTTTCAGAAGATACTTAGAAAAAACATGTGGTGAACAGTTATTTGATCAAATCAAAATACCTTGGGCACTTTTTAACAAGCAAATCTTTAAACACTCTTTGTTCAACATGGCATCCTGATAAGTTGTTTGTGTAACAGTCATTAACAAGGACATTTTCCAACAAGACAGCTAGCATCCAAAATGCATCTTCTTCTGTCTTCATGACAAGCAACAACAGTGCTGCAACGTAATTTAATCCCTAGAGCAATAACATTGTAGTGTCAATAATTAAGAAAATATGTTTCTATAATTATATGTATGCATTTAGCATTTGTTATCAGAGTAAATGACATTATTGAGAACTTCAATTTTAACTAACTCTGTGGAGCTATATTAACCTAAAAAATGTGTAAATGTAAATTATAGCGGAGCATAGGAGGTTTCGTGAATGAAATGTGTACTTTAACAAAGTATAGGTAGGATCCACAAGTTAATCCACGATGTAGTCGCACATTGTTGTTCATTTGTTGAAAGAGTTTGAAGCTATAAAAGTAATTAGAGAATAAGCAATATGTGTGTTACTACAAAATTCATGAAGTTTTAACATCTAGAGCTGGAAGAAGAATAGAAGAAGCATGGATTGAATGACAGAGGAAGCCACAAAAAGACACTTTCTCCTCAAATAACTTATAACTTCTAAACTATCAGATTTTTTTCCAGTGAAAAAATCTTCCAAAAAGGAGAACAGAACCTACCTGACAATACCCAACATCAGAGTCGCGGAAAGAATAAACAACAAGAACACGCCTAAGAGCAGCATGCCCCTCAGGAGTGTCCAACCATGGGTGGCCAGGGAAGGTTCGTGGTAGGTCCTGAAAATATGCTTAAATACCGATTAGAAACAGAACAAATGTAGTCAGCATATTGTAACATGAGCACAAGTTCAAAATTTTCTCAAACAACTATCAATAACTGATAACCATTTTAAGGATCACATTTCAAATGATAAGCAGATAATAAAATCCAACACAATATATATATAAGTTAAGATATTGCAGCTTGAACAAATTGATCACCAATTTTCAAAATGTACCAAGGACCACACAAATTCATATCCTATCTCTTCCTGATCAGATTTATGTACTCAACTACATTTTGACTCAAATGAAATTCATACACACATTCACACAAGCACATTAAAATTGTTTTCACAAGCTAAGTCAAACAGATCACAAACTAATGCAAGGTTATAAACATAAGGTTATTAAATGATTCAACCCTTATCAATCTTTCTTAACTCTCATTCCATAAATAATGAATTTGCTCATTAAAAAGGAAAAGGCATGTCAGAGTCCATCAAATCTGCAAGAGAATTTGCCTGAAAATCTTCTGAAAACACAAAATGTAAACTCTAGACAATGTGATTAATTCATCAAATTCAATGAAATCATCCCTCAAAAAATTGAAATGGATTAACACATAAGCAAATACTAATCATGTAACAAAAGGACACCAACTAAGCCAAGAGGGTGATGTAATATAATATTATAATAATTGTTATTTGTTAGAATTAAAATCAAAATCAAAATCAATGAAATAAAAAATGTGATGATCATTACATGATCTATCTGTCTGGTAGCAGGGGTGACTTTCCCCTCCACAGCTTTGGTCAAATCATCATAATAACTCTCAGGAACAGTGGACTTTTTCTTAGCAGCACCAGACAATGAAAACCAAATCTTGGGCCTTAAAACTGGAGGCACACCCTTCCTAATCAACTTCTTCAAAGTGATAGCATTAGCCAAAGCTGAGAGTTTCAATGAAGGGGTAAGGGCACTGCCTTGGCCTATGGTAGTATGCAAATACCAATTAGCACCTTTGCTTGCTTCCAATTCCAACCAAACACGGCCTCGTTGCCTCACCTTTTCTCTTACCTCATTCAACACGTTCACATCATCCACATTCCCTTCCACAGTGAATTCATAAAGGTCTTGGAATTTCACTGTCAGTTTTGCCCTTCTGGAATGGATGCTTGGCCTCAAAATTGATGCTTGTGATTGGTATTCAAATGCAAGGTCTATTTTGCCTTTGGTTCCGTACATTTTTTCTTCTTCTTGTATTGATGGATCGAGATAAAAATTGTGTTTCTAATTGCAAAGGAAGGACTTTTTCAAATGAGAAAACAACCCATTAGGCTAAAAACGTGAAAGGGTCCATTTTGATGAGATGGGTGATCGAAATTTGATGAAACCTTAGGTGGGTGGTCTAAATTTTTCTATCATACCCTTTGCATAATCATAATCAGAAAGGTTGAAACTTGGATATATAGAGCAAGATTTTCTTCCAAGAGTGAGATAAAAATATTGAATAAATTAAGAATTGCGATGAACAGAAAAGAAAGGTTGTTGAATATTGAGAAACTAGATTTTATTGGAGGAAACCCCAGAAGAAAAAGATTTTTGAGGAACGATGTAAATGTAATAATAATATACAAAAAAAGGTGAAGGATTGTCTAAAATGGGGAGTGTGTAAAAAAAGAAGGGAAGCATGAGAATATGAGATATAGGGAAAAAGGTAAAGATTGTAAAAACATAACCAAAACTGAGGAAGCGATCTGAGCTATATCTCTCTGCAATATCAACAATTCAATTTCTCTACTTTGCTTTTTCAAATTTCTTAAGACAATTCCGTTAAAAAATTAAATCAACAAATATCTCAACCTAACCCAATCACAAAAATGTAGTTCCACTTCGTTTTTTTAATAAATTATTTATTTTAAATATTTAGGAATCATTATAACCAAATAGAATCATATATTACAAAAATATATATTATCAAATAATGTTGTATTTTTATTTGAATTATTCAACCAATTTTATGATTAAATTATCAATTTAATATAAATTATAGTATTTTATATGTTAATTAATTATCATTATTATATTAGTCTTATATATATTATTATTTACTAAATTGTGTGTGATAATTTGGTAATGTCATAATGATCTGTAAAATATGTTTTAACTTTTGTGGTAGGATTTGAAAATAAAATATACCATAAATTGTTATACATGTATTGTTATATATGTTAATAATTATCAATTATATGTTACTAATTTATATATATATATATATATATATATATATATATATACACTATTAAGTTGTTGTGTAGGTTAAATTGTATTATTAGGTGTTATTTATAGATATAAATGTTACTAATTATACTATTGTATATGTGGTCATTCATTTTTTTTCCTAATTTACATAATTGTTATATATGTTATTAACAAGTAATTATGAGTACCAATTTTTTTAATATAACAAAATTAGTGTTTTTCATTTTATAGACAAAAATTGTCTCTTGTAATATATTTTAAACTTTCAATTGGTGCAAAAAAAAAACTATGAAAATCGTACAACTAAACCATGTATTTATGTTTAGTTCAGCCATTAAATTGCACCAAAATCTGAACCGAATATTTACACCCATATTTATATGTAGAGGTGTCAAAACGGGCTACCCGTACGAGTTCGGGCTAAACCGGGCCGGACTAAAAAGTTCGGATACAATTTATGTATATCAAAATGTAGCTCAAGCCCGCCATATGCGGGTTGCGGGTTGTAGCGGGCCGGCCCGCATAATATTAAAAAAATTATTTAAATTTTAACATATTTAATATATATATATATATATATACATATATCATTTGATATTAATGCACAAATTTTTTAACACAATTGTTATACTCAATGCAACCAAACTTATAGATATAATGTTATGTGTTTGAGCTAAGACATGATGTTAAGTCTACGGATATGATTTATAACATAACTTATTCATTAAATATTTTATTTATATTAGACTCTCAATCTCTAACACAATATAATTTGTAAATTCACTTCAATATAATAAATGGATACAATAAAAAATAATATCACTTTGGTTTATAGTAATGATAGTATAAACTCAAATTCAAAATGAATTCTATGTGTCTAAGTATAACTATCATCATAATATTTCTTTACTTTGTGTATGGATATCTTTTGTATGCTATTTATCAACACTTTCATTGTGAACTATTATGTTAAATTTGGTTATGTTGCGTTCTCTACGGTAAACAATTAAGTTGTTTTTCAGTTTCGTTGTAAAAATTATTTTCTTTATTATGTTTTTGTTGTAGAAGTTAAATTTAATTAAATATACAATTAAAAAAGAAAAATAGAATATATATGGTTTAATGTTCTCAATTAATTTGATATACTATTTTGCTAAAGTGTTTAAAAGGATATTAAGCAAAATAGGAAAAATAATATAATTATTAACTTGATAACATTATTGTAATTTATAAATATTTATATTATAGACATTACTCTATTTTTTATTCAAAGTTCATTACACAATATTTAGTATATATTATCTATTTTTTTATCATAAATTATTTTGTAAAATAATTTTCATATTAAGCTTATTACCTAGCCAAAAAGTCCCAAAAAAAGTTTTAAAATAAGAGAAAACGGGAAGCCCGAACCCGCCCGGGTAAGCCCGGCCCGAACCCGGTTTTAATATAGTCCGGCCGGGTCGGGCTAAAAAACCCGAATTCACTAAAAAGTGTCAAATTTAATACTCAGGCCCTACAAAATTTCGAGTTGTGGCGGGCCGGCCCGCACAAGCCCGCCCATGTTGACACCTCTATTTATATGTATTGCAAAGTTGTAAAGTCTGTCAATGAACTTTTACACCCTCTTTTTACACTCATAAAATCATTGTTTTAAGTGTCATATGTGACTTTCTACTTCTCATATCAACAATGGAACTCAACGATGGTTGAAAGTTCTCTAATCACGATTGAATCCAACAAGTAGTACCATAACTAATGGTTCGACTCAAACATGATAGATTTATAAGGGAACAAGCTAGTAAATGTGTGGCACTCACACTTGAGGGGCTATTGTCAGGTTTTTCAATTTTAAAGTCCTACATTTAATATGAACTGAAGAATTTATAAGGAAAATACTCATGACATTCAATTTTAACTCTCATTTTTTGCTTTTCACTTTTCTCATGTCCAATGGTAATGGAACTCCTCGGCCACGATCAGATCCAACAATATGTTTTAAGCTTTACATTGCTACAATATTTTATGGTATAACCAATTGTATTATCTCACAATATAGGCAAAGAACTAATCATTTGGGGTATGTGGTTGCCCCTTTTATAGGAATTCACCATTGACCTTTTGATTTATTTGGGGATCCATTACGATCTTATATCACTAGACCAACACACACAAATATATATATATATATATGATTATGATTAAAAGTTAGTTATTGGTCACATGGTTACTTAAAGAGGCATGTACATATATCTTTTAATCTTTATCATTCAAATAAGATCAAATAGTTCATTTATATATATATATATTCAAAGTTATGAGAACGATTATTATTGTGAGAAATGAAAACAATTAAAGTGAACTATTTGATCTTATTTGAATAATCAATAAAAATAAATGCACATAGCTATCATATAATTAATAACTAGTTTTAATCATAATCATCTATGTATAGGTGTAAGACCTTGAATTACCGTTCTCATGGTTTTTATATGAGAAATGTTCTAACTTTAGTCATATCTATATAGTTATATAGAGAGTCACTCGCTATATAAGTATATATAGTGATGAGTATTATTTAAAATATTTTCATTTTGTTATATTTAGTTTTTCAAAAATGTATTAAGATATTGTATAACAAAACTCAAACTGACTTGAAGAAATATAATTTTGCATTTATTTTATAAGATAATGGGAGTGATCATTTTGATAATTGGTGTTATTTGGTGTTAAAGAGAGATTGTGGAAACCTGAGTTATACAATTTTCAGCTTTGGAGATTATTGAAACCTAAGTTTTTGAGTGAATAGGACAATTGACAATCTTTGATATCATGAAAATAAAGTGTTATGTTGAAGTGTATAAAGGATGTTGACCCGTACTTGCATAGATATAGAAGAATTGATATTTGTATTATTTGATAAATCATTTTTTGGTTACAAATTCAGTGACACTGGGAGAAGAAAATGTGTTTTCCATCTGTCTGGTATACATTTTAAACAGACACTTAAGTTAGATTCCAAGAATTCGTAGTATGGTATTAAAATGTAAATATCATTACTGTAGATGCATGTAGTAAATAACTATTAATTATTTTTATTATGGTATTAAGTAAAAATGATGATGAAAAGGAATAGTCCAAATTCCAAAAACTCTTCTATAGGTGGGGTCAGTAATCACGACTTAGAGCCAGAATATTACATGATTTATTGTGTCAAATAATCTTCAATCAATAAAAATATACCATATTAGAATTTTTTTTCATTTATTATCATTGGTTTAAGACATAATTTAGGATATACTTTGACACAATATTTGGTAGTCACATTAAAAATATGTAATTTATACCACAACAAAATTTCACATATAGTAAAGTGTAAAGCTTATAAATTGGAGGATCTTTTAACAATTGAAGAAAATAAAATGTGGACTTTTTACGTATACAAACTTTTTACTGTCCCTACGAGTGTGGTGAACTTTTTTTTACAGATCAATTTATTGTAATTCAACATCTTAGTCGTTAATTATAGGAAAATATAATAGTTTAAATTTATTCACTAATTTAAACTATTAGATTTCTCTAAAATTGATGACTAATATGTAGAATAAGTTTAAAAAACTTATTCATATGATAAGTGAATTTTCTCTCTTTGTTTTACATATTCAAACTTTTTTTACTTTTGTTTCTTCGAATATGAAATGGGATTTTTATGTTTTATAATTATCTCACTCAATGATAGTCACATTTACTCTATATGGCTTTGGCTGTATTTTGTGTAAGTTAAATTTTTTTATAATAGAACCATAAACATTTTGTAGAATATTGGATTTTTTTTTAAAGTAAAAGAAAGAATTGTTTAAAAATATATAAAAAAACTTTTTCAAAAATTATATTTTAAAATATTAAGTATTTATCTAAGTTTTTATAGTAGAAACTTAATATGATATGAGACTGGATTTATTAAAAAATATTTTTAGTTCCAATTTTAAAATAGATTAAGTATTTATGTATCTAAATCCATAAAAATAGAATAATTGTAATTCATCTAAGTTTGGATATAAATGATTGAATAACTTAAAAAATAATTTAAATAAATTTATATGAATTAGTGAATGACTTTTCATTCATCCATTATAATCTAAATTCAAATTCATTAAAATTCACCCATTTCTCACACATATCTAGAATTAAATTCATTATTTCATTAAAATATATGAGTTTTATATATTATAAATGTGATATTTGGATAGATAATGAAGTTGTTGAGAAATGGTTGCCAAATTTCCTAATGAGTCCTTGTTTATAAGAATTGAAAATGGAATGTAATTATATTCTTTCAAAGAGAGTTTTGAAAAAAAAAAAACATTAATGTATTAAAAGTATTGAATAAAGTCAAAATGAAAGGTGACTTTGGTTGAAGAAATGAAGACTATGGTTTGTGACGTGGCTAAATCTAGTAAAGTAAGAGATAGAAACGTGTAAAGTTTTGATTGGATGGATGAGTTGCACGGCCCAATGAGTGAAGAAAGGCCACATAATCGACGTGTTACGTTATGATTTTACTCGTCACTTCACTTCAAACTAAACACTCAGAATCTTAAACTACGTTGTTCTGTTCTGTTTTGTTTAACGAGACACCCAAAGGAACAAAGGTATGATTTTTATGTTTGTGGATTGGTGTTTTAATGAATTTTGAATTGAATTATTAATTAATTGTTATGGGTTTATAGATGGAAGTGTGGGGAATTGTGATGGTGGTATTGTTTGGATTATTGATGAAAGAGTCAGAAGGAATAAGATTTGTGATACAAAAAGAAGAGTGTTTCTCACATGATGTTAAATATATCGGTGACAATGTTCATCTTTCATTTGTTGTTATCAAAACTGATGCTCCTTGGAACTATGGCAATGAAGGTGTTGATCTTGTGGTATGCTTCTTTCTTTATTTTTGATTTCTTGTTAAATTTATTATTTATCCAAATGCTTGAATCAAGTCTCCAAGTTCTGTTTATGATATTTGGAGTGAATAGAACTAAAGGAATTCATATTAATGCTTTTATCTTCAAAATTCATATTAGCTTTTAGTTATGGGTAACAGAAGAAGCTTTCTATGCTTTTCTTTACCATAACCATGAATTTCTCAGTCAAAATTTCATTTGGAAATTTTAATTCATTCTTCACATTGAACTATTTGGAGGACATTATAGCGAATCAAACACATGAGGACAATTCTATTATTACCCATTCGGCTATATGTGAGCATTGATTTTTGGGTGGATATAAAATTGCCCAACACTTGATGATCTTGTATCACTTGTTAAAAGACATATACTCTTTTTTGTTTAAGAAAGAGTATATCTGCTTTTAAAGACACTACACATTATTTATGCCTAATAATTTGAAGATAAATGATCCACACTCATGTCTATCAATGTCTTGGTGCTTTATTGCCGAAATCTATTTGACATTTATGTCTCTAGGTATATACACAAATATTTACTGTTATTACTTTATACTTAATACCCTCCTCTAATTTGTTACAATGTCATAACACCGCAATGTTTGAATTTCAGGTAAAGGGTCCCTCTGGTGATCAAATTCACGATTTTCGTAACCAGATCAGTGGTAAGTTTGAGTTTGAGGCTCACAATGCTGGTGTCCATAAATTCTGCTTCAACAACGGGTCTCCTTTCCAAGAAACCATTGATTTTGATGTACATGTTGGTCACTTCCCTCACTCTGACCAACATGCAAAAGATGGTAAATTCCTCTGCTATCAATTTCATTTCACTTGTATATTTAGTATTTTATATTTTCTTTTGTGACTTGTCTGCAGAGCATTTCACCCCTTTGATGGGGGAGTTGAAGAAGTTGGAGGAAACTCTTTACAACATTCAGTTTGAACAGCATTGGATAGACGCAGAGACAGATCGCCAAGCAATAGGTATATTATTATTATGAACCCAATAATAGAACTAAAAGGCTTGTTAGACTTTAGATAAGTGTATTAGACATTTAAAGGGCTTATGACATAATGGTAGATGAAGTTAGGGTATGAAGTGATATTAGTTGTTAAGAGACATTGTTGGTTTATCCATCAACTGTGCAATATATAATGTAGTTCCCTCATTTGGTTGAATGGCAGTGAATGATGCATTGAGCAAAAGAGCAGTGCACAAGGCAATATTTGAATCAGCAGCATTAATTGGAGCAAGTGCACTCCAAGTCTACCTTCTTAAGCGATTGTTTGCAAAAAAGTTAGGAACATCTATTAGAGTTTAGAAATGTTGTTACAATTTATATTACTTGTTTATTAAGAACATCTATTTATTGCATCATAAAACTGCTTTTGCATTTACGCAAACATTGAAATGCTCATGAGGGAAGAGAAAAGTTTGGAAGTCATGAATTCACTCTACCATAGTTGACTACAAGCTAATATAAAAAATATCATGCTTTGGTAGGGATTAAAATATTCATTTTAATCCCTACTAATGTTACGGACTAAATTCACCGATATTCATTTTACAAACCAAATTCGACTTTTCTTTACTTCCTCTCAGTAAGTTGTTGTATTTGTGGTCAAAGAAAGTTTAGGCCTTCACTTTTAATGATAAGGAAAATAAGGACAACAAAATATAAGGTGGGCGAATCTAAAGAAATAAATCTGTTCTTCACAAAACGTAGAAATTGATATTTCCCATTTATGATGAATTTATTTAATAAAGAAATGTAGTTTCAAACATTGGCAGTAGCATTGTCTGGCTTGAAATAGGGTGGTGGAGTTGGCATTCCATAAACTTGAGGATTTGTTTGAACATCTTTCCTTCCTCTTGCTCTTCCAAATAAGTAGCATCCTAAACCAATTATTAAGCTGAAGATAATAATCAGAGGCAGAGATATCACCACCACCATACCCATCTCTTCTTGATTTCTCTTGCTTGTATGTAATAATAATCACTTATTATAAGTATATGTAAGTAAATGTACTATGTATGCATCTATATAAGTAAGTGTGTTTATTTATATAATATGAGATCTTGAGGTATCAGATTCTGTCCACAAGTGCTTAACGTTCAACTTTCTAACGGTCACTTCTCCTGTCCCACTACACCTGCCATTCCTCTTTTTTTTCACATGACAAGAGTTAATCATGACTCAATCTGTTACTCAGAACAATGGTAACCATGCATTTAACTAACCAATATATTTTGCCAATAAAACTTCGGTAATGTTTGAATCTACGAATTAAAATATGCTCAAATAGCTATTCATGACTTTGTTAGTTGAATTGTAACCATGCTTTTGACTTTTAGTTTATAATTTTCCAAGTTGAAGCAGTTTTAGATACTTTTCCCCCCAACAAATTCCATTTGGACCCCAAACCAAATAATGAATATGTGGCTTTATTGAGATTGAGTTTGGATAATTTAAGACACTGCCTTCTAAAACTTGTATATATTGCTATATATGTGTAAAAAAATTGAATGTTACAAGACAACTTTGCATACAGTTGAAAATTTGAAATTGTTGGTAAATAGTATGGTACCCAACTACATCATTTTCTCAAACTTATCAAGCTTCTTTACCCTTTGCATGGACCTCAAAATAAGTACAATAAAGGCACCTGCATAATGACAAGGTGAAGCAAATCAGCAACAGGGACATAAACTTGAACAAACAAGAATCAAACATTAGTTCCACTAGGTGGGGTCAGAAGCACCTAAACTTGTACACGATTGAACAATATATTGAGAAAAGTTAACCCAGGCTAGCAGCTGAGCTGGTAGATCTGGAGTGAATAATGACCACCAGATCACCAGTTTGAGCCCCATGAAGGGTGACTGTGTAATTTAAATGGCGGTCATAAGCCCGAGGTTAGCTTGGTTTTAGTCAGGATACAACACCATTCAAAAAATATATTGAGAATACATATTATAATGTAAATAAAAGTTACCTGCAGCAATGAATGATCCATTTGCAATAGCTACGTTGCCTTGGCTGCTGAAAGTGACGCCAAGATTTAGCAAGGTTCCTCCTAAAACCGTATAAATTGTAGCCATTTGTAGAATAGTTGCTTTCCTAGCAGCTCTTTCAGACTAGCAATTCAAGTAATATAATTTCAAATAAGATTCAAAAAGTTTCAGAATACCTACTCCCTCAACAGAAATAGTTTATCTCACTAGGAAAATGCTATGCTATACCAAGTCTAATTCAATGTATGTAGTCTGAGCTAAACATTAATTTATCCTTGAGATTGATTGATCAATCAATTTGGTCCCAAACTTTGCACACAAATAACAAGTCCTTGTGAGAACCTTCATGTTTTTGTTGTCATAGACTAAATTGGAACTTTTGTAAATGCAGGGGCAGAATTGAGTGATGGTGTCCATCTGAGGATCAAATTGATCTTTTAATCACTTTTTTTAAACTAACCTCGAGCACCCGGACTCGGAGTTTCAGATCCCCTTCCTCAAGTTGCTTTGTAAATTCTTCTATTCTTTGAACTCTGTAAGGCATTGACATTGTATACGTTCTCGCCTAAAAATAAAACATTGCACAAGAGTGATCTATTTAAGTGGACGCCCAAGACAAAGGATTAAGATTTGCACATCAATTTCCTTAAATCATTCTTACCACCACTAATTATTTAGGTATTAAAAAGAGACAATAATTTTCTCCATCTTTTATTTTCCAAACAAGCTAAGTGTAAACATGATGTAAAGAAAATGATGTGCAAGTGTCAATACTTCATGCACAGTGCCATAAATAAATGCATATAACGAGATTTTCCATTATAAAGAAACATCATGCGGACAAAAATCTGAAATGAGAGTTCCAAGTAAGAAGTGGTACATCATTTGCTTGCTTCCTTATCTCATCCACAAGTTGCTGCCCAGGGCGCCGCTTTTGCCTAACATCTAAAAGTTCCTGTGAATTAGTAAAAAATATGAGCACTGTATTCTAACGCAGTATGAGAACAATAATTGTTCATAGGAAATCTCCGAACTTGTGCATAGGGTGCAGCAATCTTTGCAAAGGAGAAATCTGGATTGAGTGTATAACCAATGCCTGTCAGAAGAAGAAAAACAGTTAAAAAGGCTTAAATATGTTTTGGTGTCTGAAAATATACTATTTTTTTGGTTTTAGTGCCTATTATGGGCTTTGGTCTTTATATATTACAAAAAATTTGTTTTTGTCCCGTGATGATGTGGCTAACACCAGCATGTGACACATGTCATACTAATTGATGACATGACCAATTATGACGTTGACACATCGTCAACAGGAACTAAACCCAAAACGTTTAACTCATCATTTTGTTGTTGATTCACAAAGTAGTCTAAAGGACGAATTTACCACCAAATAATGCATATATTAATGTGAAGTTAATAATACATAATTAAGACATTATAAATGACTATGGAGGAGTAAATGCAAGGTTCACACCTTCAAGGGTTGAAAATGCCCTGAGAACAAAGGTGAAGGTGGATGGAAAACGGAATGGCTGGTCTTGTGCTATTGCGAATAAATCCTGCCACAAAAAGTCCCCAATAACAAATTGTAGGCTAATATAGATTATCTACCTAGTTTGGAATAACCAAGTAAAAGAATGATTTTCCTTCTTCAGCTTATTCTTTGTCAAAATGAACCAATGACCCAAAATATGGAAGAAGGCAACTAAGACTTCATTGATCCAATGCAACAAAAGGCTTAAAAATGTTTTTGTTCCCAACATTTATAGGTCGCACTGATTTTAGTCCGTGTTTTTTTTTCTTTTTTTAGTATTTAGTCCCTCCACCGTAGCATTTTCCATCTAAGTTAACAATGAGGAGGAAAATCAACACCGATTCAAAATGAAGGGACTGAATACTTAAAAAAAGAGACTAAAATTAGTGTGACCCATAAATGTATGGATCAAAAACATATTTAAGCCACAATAAAATGTTTACATACCTCCCCGATTGCAGAAAAAGTCTGCTGCTGATCTGGTGTCTGGTTTAGCAGATTATCCAAGAAAAACTGCACTGATCTCCTTACCTGCAAGCATTGAGTCATTTATAATGTCAAAAAGAAATGACTTCTATCATTTGAATTGTTAACTGACCATCTTCATATGTAAGAGTTGAGGTGGATAACATTCTTACTGATGAAAGGTCCCCAGTAGGTTGGAGTGCTCCAAGGTCTATAAGGCATTGTATAACCTGCATCATTGTTTCTTGTAAATCTAAACAAGTAATAAAAGGGCCATGAAGTTAATCAGCTCAAGTTCTCAGAAACTTCAAACTTCTTTTTTTCTGAAGAAAGTTACTGGCTATGTGGTTAGTGGTTAGAAATTTACCATTGTAATTAACTGTACTGATTATTAAAATCAAAATTGCCTATTTTTGCCGGAACTAAAAACATATTTAAGCATTATTAGATTGTAATTTCTTGCTAGTAAAAATTGTGATTCAGATGTAGCAGAAATTAAGACCTTTTTGGCATCCTTTTCATAAACTGCATAGAAAAGTTCCATCAGTCTCTCCCGGGTAAAAGATTTGATCTCCCCCATCATGCCAAAGTCATAATATATAAGTGCTTCATCCACATCAACGGCAAGATTTCCAGGATGAGGATCAGCATGAAAGAAACCCGTTCTCAGTATCTGGAAGACAAGAAAGAATAAAACTAATAAATCATTTACTCAAATATTATTAGCAACACCTATCATCAAGCAACAGCGTGACACTTCATTCTTTTTTCTTTTTAATTTTAAATATAGGAATGTAGGTGTTCTATTAGATTGACTTTGGGAGAAACAAGGACGTGCACCTGAATCAAGTAAGCCTCAATAGCACGCGATGAGATCTTAAATTGATCATAACCACGTGAAGTTAATGAATCCAACTGATTTATTTTGATACCTGTCTCAGAAACAAAATCAAAGTAGGAGCAGTTAAGACTTAAAAGAATAGGTTCACTGGCATATTGTCATACAACATAGTATTATTTTGAAGAAAGAAAACTTTTAGCTTCCACTTGCAAAGAAAATGGACAAGCAAGGTATATGTGCTAGTCACGATAAAAACCTGGTGCGTACTCCAAGGTCAACACCTTTGTTGCAGTATAATCCCAATATACCAGCTACAAAGGAAAAATGTGATCAAAAATAACGAAATTCACTAGACATTGATTTATACAGGTTACATTAAATAGACTGTAGTTTTGCAACAAGAAACATACAGGTACGCGAACCCACTTTATGTTTCTAAAATCTCGGCGGAACCTGTCAGCATTCTTCCCTTCATTTATATAATCAATTTCTTGATACAAAATGCTGCGAAGTAGCATGTGCAACATAATATAAATTATAGAAGCTGATAGAAAATAATTAATGAAGTGAATGTGAAATGCTCCAAAAATACTTAGTTGTACACTTCTTGAAATCTTAAGGATATGCCTCCATGTTTATCACTTACGTAGCACATTCTTCATATATTCCAATCCAATCTCTAGTTGGACCACCAAGAGTTTCACTTCTCTGAAAATACTCTGCAATCAACTTTAAGTTTCCTGTGGATAGAACAAGCAAACATGCTAGAGTAACAAACAAAATAACTCATTATATCTAGTAATGTTAAAACTCTATGCTGTTATACATAAACACCCTTGTTTAGATTTGAGATTCTAGAAATGAAACAGTTTGCCAACCAATACATTGGTACTTAACAACATCTACTTTATCAAGATATCAAAGGTGTTGCTAATGGCGTAAATAAAATGAGCATAACTTACGCAAGTCAATGTCAAAGAGTTTCTTCAGACCAGGCCGTTGAACTTTGATTACTACTTTTTCTCCATTATGCAGAATAGCGCGATGAACCTACAAAAACAGACCCACAAAAACAATGTTACTCCATTAAGAGCATCACTGATCAATATCAATTCATTAAGCTTTTAGCAATAGAAATGAAAGAGAATATGTAAAGTTTCAGCGCATATAATATTGTGGACTGCATAAGGAATGACTTAAACACCTGACCAAGACTAGCAGCTGCAATTGGCCTATCTTCAAACTCCTTAAACAATACGTCAACGGGAGCTCCCAATTCACTCTCAATGAAGCCTCTTGCTTTCTTTGGAGAGAAGGCAGGGACCTTGTCCTGAAGAATGTTATATGGAGAATAACTTAGACTAATATATCAAATACGACTTTAAATTTAGCACTGTATGCTCTATGGTGAATAATCTCAACAGATATTTGCCAGAAAATGCAAAACAAAACTACCTGCAGCTTTGCAAGCTCATCAACAAATTCCTGTGGAAAAAGATCCGACCTTGTTGAAGATAACTGTCCAAGTTTAATGAAAGTTGGGCCAAGCTGTAACACACACTCCCTTAACCATGAGGCTGTTTTTCGCCTTCTGATTTTCTAAATAAAGTGTTAAAAAATCAGAGCAGCAAGGCACAAACACAAACACAACGTTGAAGATTTATTAGTCGGCATGGAAGATAATATTTTGGCACAAAGTTTTTGTTTACAAATTACAACCTACCTGCTTTTCTTCTGTGAAGCCTCCTAAATATGCCCATTTTTCATTATCGAAGAGAACACGAATACGTAAAGAAAGAACAAAAGACCAAACATCAATGGACCTCTGCCAGGAATTGTAATTTTCATTGGCCCAACTGAAACCTTCATCAGAAGGCAAAACTTTAAGGCCCTCCTCCAAGTGTGGAAGTTCATCTTTAGCGATTCCAGATTTCGTTGTGTTTGACGTAAGATCTCTTCTTACTATACTTGCTCCATTAGTAACAACTTGCTTCTCGATTGTATTGGCTGACATTGCCTTCTTTTTCACTATCTCATTCGTTGGTATCATTTTGACAGCTCTACCGTTGGTTGAGGCAGGTGATTCTGTCTGTCTCATTTCCACTATGAACCTAGGAATTCGATCATTGATTGGTGTACTAATTTTATTCTGTGACCATTTATTTGGTGAAATTGAGCCTGAAAATTTGATATTGTCTAGTGTTCTTCTTTGATCTGCCAAGCTTATATGGTGACAATAACAACTATGTGAACTCATTTGTGCTGCTGTCCAAGATGAACAATTGGGTATGTGAAATTAATAAACATAATAAAGATAAATAAGTGATTGAAGCATAAAGAGATTATGTAGTTAATTGTAGAATTGATAATAAGAATTGGGAAAGAGGAGAATAATATAATAAAAATGAAAGCGGTATGAAGAGTGAAGGAAGATAGATAGATAGATAGATAGATACCTGAAGAAGAAGAAGAAAGAAGAGTAGAAAGTTGTTCACAAACTGATCCCAGGTTTCTTTTATGATTCAACTTTGCTTCATGTATACGTGGTCAGGGGCTGGACCAGCCACAATAATACACATTGCATGTTGTATTATTAGAGATAAATAACAACCATTCAATCTTATCTGAATTGTCAAGATTAAAATATAAATACACGTGAAACAGTGTTGTGTGATAACTGAGAACAGTTGTGGTTTGGTGGGACTCTTCAACCCCTTCGCCTGCATCATCACTTCTCTCCCCATACTCCACCGTTACCACCTACTCTATATCACAATTATCTGCGACTTAACATTTTCTTTCTTCCATTATTTATAAATACGATTTTGATAGAGTTTTTTATAAAATAGAATTTGCTTCTATCCACTTCAAATCAAAATAGTCAAAATTTACACAAACTAGGTTCTAATTATCATGCTAAAATTGATTATTTTGGTATTCTAATAATTAATTGATCTCAAACACACTCTTTCTAACAAAATTCAGTACAATATTAGATGTCACAAATAAATATTGAAAAATTGTGGACTGAGTACTATTTATCTTAATTGAGCAAAAAAAAAATTAAATGTCATTCTTATTTTATTCAATTTGATTTTTGGTAAAATTTTAAAGTTACTATTTTGCCTAAAAGATATAATATTATATTGGAAGGCAAAAAACATGCAAACTTGATGGTTAAGACACAGTCATATAAGCGAAACTATATCAATAAACACATTTTAAAATGATTAATTTATAATTTATATGGTAAAAATATAATCGGTTAATAAATCTTTTTTATATGAAAGAAATAAGTCCTATTTTTTTATGGAAAATTGGAAAAACAAAATAAAACACAAAAATCATCTGTAATCATTCCATTAAATTTCATATTCTTATATATTGTGGCAGAGAAATGTGGGGAGTTTTGTCATCGTGGCTAGCGGCAATTCAGACGTTTAAGTCAAATTCAATTAAAATAATTAAGAAAAGAAGAGGTTGTAGTGTTGTCCTAGTACCAAATCCAATAAAGCTAACCAACATCAGTTTCACACGACTTCCATCAAAATACGACAAAAAGATACATGACACTTATGTCATAAGAATTTTTATGTTATTATTTATTATCGATATTTTCATATTTAAATATAAGTTAATAATATATGTTATATTGATTGTATTACACTACAAAAAATAACATACACAACCAAAACAATATACGCAAGATAAGAAAGACTTTGGCCATGAATCCATATCATATGGTAATGATTGAATAAAAAGACAAAAACTAAGTTGTACGGTACCAAGATCCAACATGTATATGACTAGTCAACATAAGAGTTTCCTTCCACTCCCTGTTTATCAAGTCTCAAATGCTAAGCATGACCATTCTGAACTATAGAAAATGCTCTCAATGATTGGTCCAAGTCTATTCACAATTACCTTACTCACAAGCCTCAGGAAAAGCCACATTCCAATTCCTGTCAGCTATACCTCCATCAAGCTTTCTGGATATAGGAGTAGGTCTCTTTTGAGGTTGCAAAGAGTATTGTCCAACTTGTGGGACCCAATCTCACATTAAGAGTGATAGAATAATTACTAAGAGAGACAAAAGAGAAAGAGTTTACCTTTACCATGTTGCCGTTTGGAGTAATTGTAGCCACGTTTTTAACTTTTGCCATTAATTTTGCCGAATTTCCTTTATGATTTTCCAACCCAATTGGTGCCTTTAATTGACCACTAGTAACATTATGTGATTTCTCTGCCTTTTTTTTTGACCAACTTTAGTCTGTCTTCACATACATTTTAAAGGAATGTATTTCTCACATCTTCTTCTTCTTCAAGCAGGACTCTAGTAATTTTCTTCCTCTACCTTTAGCATTCATTACAAGTTTATTCAATCAATCAATCCATTTTTAGCATTAGAAAATGGAAGAAGATGACAGCAGGATGAGTATTGAGTTGCTTAGTGCAGAAGAGGATAAACATGGAGGTGTCACTGTCAACATTGATGATCCTCACCCCATTCATCCTCTCCTCTTTGCCTCTTCATTGAAAGCTTCTCTCTCTAATTGGACCCAACAGGTTATATCACATTTTCAATTCAACTACCTCATACATAAGCAATTTAATAATCAATTTTATCCAATATGCCTTATAATAGAACTAGAGGGTGTATTTGATAAAGTAATTAGATGAATGGCCTTACCAGTCTTATGATTGCATCAATCTGGATTTGAGCCACTCAGCATTTCCCTTTAGTCTTTATTCAAACTGTGTTTCTTTCAGGGAAAGAAAGGTGTTTGGATCAAGTTGCATATACAACATTCAAATCTTGTTGATTCTGCTGTGATGGTAGACATATATTCTATTTCATAAAACATATATAGCTTAGAAAGTGGCTGAATGAATTAATGAATCCTAAGAAGCCATTTTGCCATGATTGTTGTGCTCCTTCTTAGGCTGGATTTAGGTACCACCATGCTGAGCCACATTACTTGATGCTTGTATATTGGATTCCTGATACTCCTGATAGCCTTCCCGCTAATGCTTCACACCGTGTAGGTGTTGGTGCTTTTGTTATGAACACCAAAAGGGAGGTAATCTTTCTTACTTTTCCAATTTTCACTGCTTTCTGATTTTTTCAAGCTAAAATACTTGTGTCTGGTAATATGATAAGCTTTTGGAAAGTACTACTAGTGTCTTTTCATATGTTAGGGTATAGTATACCTACAACATTTGAAAAACTATAGTTTAATTTAATCCTTCTCCTTTCAATTACAAAATTGCAAGTCCATATGTAAGGATGCATGTTAATAAATGTCAAGTCTCGTTATTTGAACATCTACAATATATCTCATTATATGGCATATGATGAGAGCACTAACTAGGTTACGCTCTTATTACAGCAAGATATGGCATCCTATTTTGAGTGTTTAGAAAACATTTTCCAAAACTATTAGTCTTTAGATTCTTAGTGTCATAGCTATCACTAACACAAGACAATCTACACGTGTGGTTGAATTAATTTGTTTTGTATGCTAAACAATTTATAATGGAAAGCTCTCTATATATGATGGAGTTTTTGAAAAGAAGAAAAAAACCATAATTTCCAATTGGCAGTCAATTTTTGCTCACTACTTTAAAACTTGTTTTTTCGGATGAGTGAACACACCACATTTCAAAGGAGTGATTGTTTTTTTCTTCTTCAACCTGTTCCCTGGTTCCCTCTGTTAACCAAACTGGAGTACATATCAGCCTTCATCATGTGGTGTTTCATTGATCATTCAGGTTCCTTAATTATAGAGATAACATTGTCTTGTTTCATTTGATAGTTGCTTGTGGTTCAGGAAAAAGGTGGCAAATTCAAGGGCACAGGTGTATGGAAGATGCCTACAGGAGCTGTTAATGAAGTATACTAAAATAATTATTCATAACATTTTATTATCAATTTTTTTGTTTCCTTTATGCATTTGAATTCCACTTTCAGGGTGAGGATATTTGTGCTGCAGCAATCAGAGAAGTCAAAGAAGAGACAGGGGTAAGTGTGCACCTAATAAATGTATATAGTCTAGAGTGAATTACATTCCACTGGAGGCATGTCATAAATTACACTTCACTAATTTTTCTCTTTATATACTGTTGAGTTAACACTGATAAGTATTTTTCAAAACAAGACACAAGCTGACATATTATCAGTTATTACTAACTAGTGAGCTCTATATGCAAGTATACAGCCACTTTTTTAAGTTTAATTTTTCATTTTCTTACTGAAGTAAATCACTTGTACTTCATAGTTTATCTTTTCCTTGTCTTTTCAGGCCCTTTCAAAGTCTAATTCATTGTTATTCTTTTTGTAGGTAGAGACAGAGTTTGTTGAAATTTTAGCATTCAGGTAAGAGTTAGACACTAACTTAATCAACTAGTCTGCTGTCTCAATGTTGCCATAGTTTTTATGTTTGGTGTTCTGTGAAACTAGTGTCTGCATATTACACAAGAACCAGCAGATTGCTATGCAAATAATTCACACTATTTTTTATATCAGGCAAAGTCATAAGTCTTTCTTTGAGAAATCAGATTTGTTCTTTGTGTGCATGCTGCAACCTCATTCCTTTGACATTCAGAGTCAGGATTCAGAAATTCTGGCATGTCAGGTATGTGTTATAACTTCTCGGGCATGTTTGTTTAAGATTAAAAATAAGTGATTTTAGATTGTGTAAGTGGTTGTTTTTTATAGGCTTTGAAGTAAAATAAAAAACTAACTGTGTTTGGTGATGTGAAAATTGAGAATCCATGGATATGCTCAAAGAGGTAAACAACAAAGAGAACTCACAAGAAAAGGAGCAAGATGAATGAATAACTTCTTTGTATTGAAAGTGTCACTTGACTTTAGTAGATGGTAGCTTTCGTCCTTCATATAAGTCTCTTTCCGATTCAGGAAAGGCTGCATGCTGATAATGTATCCTCACATTGGTACCATAAAACTTGAAAACTTGTTAATGTAGTTTTTTCTTTCAATCCAGTGGATGCCAATTGAAGAATATGCACACCAAGATTTTATGCAAAAGAATCAGCTCTTTCACTACATTGCGAAAATATGCTTATCAAAGTCGGATGGTGAATACACTGGTATTTCTAGCCTGCTTACTACTACATCTAGTGGCAAAAAAACCTATCTTTACTACAACAATGGCTATAATCTGCACTTATCAGCTTCTAAAGAGGAGGAAGCTAATTGAGATGTAGTTGGCTAGTTGCAAGTTACTGATTCTTATAAGCAGCTTTACTTGTTAGCCTCTGTTACTATTTATTTACTTCCAGGTGCACCTGAGTTTATAATGTATTTATTCTATATGGATATAATTATAATATGGTTTTAATTAACTATGCCTTGTTGGGCCTTGCCTAACAGTGAGTTAGGTTTTATTTTTTGGTTATATCCATCCCTGTCTCTCCTTATATATTATATGATACTCAAGGGTTGACTGATTTGAAGAAGTGATATATCATATATGGTATGAAAGTTCATCAATGGATTTGACATAGAATGAATGGAACCATCCTTGTCTTCTCCTCCAAGTTTTTGACATGTAAATAACACATACCATGGATCTACTCTATCAAGTAAAATTCCAATGGTTGAACATATTAGAAGGCATAAATAAAGTTAAATACATATATATAATAAGTGAAATAGGTAGCTGTTCTTGTCTCGAGGTGAAGATGAGTAGAGAAATGAAGTATAGTTTTGTTGAGTATGGTGTTGAAAGTGGATCATCTAATAGGTACCTTAATCCAACCATTAAGAAAAGCAATGGCCAAGATTACAAAAGGAGTAGACATACCAAATAAGATAATGTATGGAAGAGGGGTCTTCATTGGATTCTCTCCTTCCCTTTCTCCTGCTGTCTGCCAATACCTGCACCAACACTATTATAACTCTTTTATAACTATATATATATATATAAACTTCATAATTATTATTACTGTTGTGGCTCTTCATCTTTGGTTATGAATTTCTTCTTGCCCCCTTTCTTTATGTCTTCATCATCTCCACCACCTAATAATACATATTAATATTACAACTAATGACATGTTTTAACAGGAACATGAACATAATGATTAGATGTTACCCAATTTAGCATGAAGTTTGAGATGAGGTACATTTGTCTTGGAAGAGGGTAGGATGTTTATAAGTGATAGTGAGTTTGGAAGAAATGATGTTTTGAAGGGAAAGGGAAAGGGAGAAGAAGATAGACTGACTTTGGTACCCATTTCTTGA
Source organism: Lupinus albus (assembly GCA_009771035.1). Classification (NCBI taxonomy): domain Eukaryota; kingdom Viridiplantae; phylum Streptophyta; class Magnoliopsida; order Fabales; family Fabaceae; genus Lupinus; species Lupinus albus. The sequence goes on along the minus strand of CM020002.1, from coordinate 149,475 downwards.
AGTGCTATGAATGTCTATACCCTTATCTCTACTCTATCACATATTCACATATTCACATATTATGTGGACCATATCTCTCCCTTAAACCAATTAAATCTATTTATATGTATTATTTAAATGGACAAATATATTTATGTTGTTTACATTTTATAATGTACATTCTAGTTGCATCTTGTTATATGGATGGTATAATTTAAGCATTGGTGATGTATAGAGTTCCGAAAAGCGTGTTATGTTTTGGTGTCTCGTCATACTTACACACTTCAACACGTTCTCTTACTACATTTACATTTCTCTTCAAACCTTTCTCACATGATTTGCATTATAACTATAATAACCACCACTTCAAACCCTCACCTTCCACTTTTGAATACCATCACTTACTTGCACATACATTCAAATATTCGTCTTCAATCAAAGATGCCCATCAACTTCATTTACTCATCTACAAAACTGGCTTCATCAATGATGTTTTCTTGTGCAACACTCTTATCAACATTTATATCAGAATTGGAAATTTGGTTTCTGCACATAACCTGTTTGATCAAATGCCACAAAAGAATCCTGTTTCCTGGGCTTGTTTAATTTCTGGTTATACACAAAATGGCATGCCGGATGAGGCCTGTAATTTATTCAAGGGTTTGGTTTGTGCTGGCCTCTTTCCAACCCACTATGCTATTGGTAGTGCTCTTCGAGCATGCCAAGACCGTGGTTCAATTAGTCTTAAACTTGGCATGCAGATTCATGCCTTAATTTCCAAATCTCCATATGCTTCGGATATGGTGGTATCTAATGTGCTCATGTCCATGTACTCAAGTTGCTCGGGTTCCATTGATGATGCACATCGTGTTTTTGATGAAATAGAAATTAAAAACTCTGTATCGTGGAATTCTATCATTTCAGTTTATTGTCATAACGGAGATGCAATTTCTGCTTTTGATCTCTTTTCAAGAATGCAAAGGGAAGCTACAGAGTTTACCTTCAGGCCTAGTGAGTATACGTTCTGCAGCCTAGTAACTGTAGCAAACTCGCTGGTTGACTGTGGATTGATTTTGCTTGAGCAGATGCTGACCAGGATTCATAAATCTGGATTCTTACATGATTTGTATGTTGGTAGTGCATTGGTCAGTGGGTTTGCAAGGTATGGTTTAACAGATTTTGCTAAAATGATTTTTGAGCAGATGTATGATCGAAATGCAGTGACTATGAATGGATTAATGGTTGGATTGGTAAGGCAGCACCAGGGTGAAGAAGCAGCTAACATATTCAAGGAAATGAAAGGTTTACTTCAAATGAATGCAGAATCTTTTGTGGTTCTTTTAAATGCTTTTACTGAATTTTCAAATTTAAAGGAAGGAAAGAGAAAGGGTCAAGAGGTTCATGCTTACCTTATTCGTAGTGCCTTGGTTGATACTAAGATTCTAATTGGAAATGCACTTGTAAATATGTATGCAAAATGTGGTGACATTGATAATGCTTGGTCAATATTTTGGCTCATGCCTGGTAAAGATATTGTCTCGTGGAACTCTATGATTTCTGGCCTTGACCACAATGAGAGATTTGAGGAAGCAGTTTCCTGTTTCTATACAATGAGGAGAAATGGAATGGTTCCCTCAAATTTCTCAGTAATTAGTACTTTGAGTTCATGTGCAAGCTTGGGTTGGATCATGTTAGGGCGACAGATCCATAGTGAAGGGATCAAATGGGGTCTTGATTTGGATGTTTCAGTTTCAAATGCTCTTCTTACATTATATGCTGAAACTAATTATATTAATGAATGTCGGAAGGTTTTCTTTCTGATGCCAGAGTATGATCAAGTTTCTTGGAATTGTTTTATTGGTGCATTAGCAACTTCAGAGGCATCAGTTTCACAAGCTATAAAATACTTCATGGAGATGATGCAGACTGGTTGGAGGCTTAATAGAGTGACATTTATAAATATCTTCACAGCAGTTTCTTCCAGTTCATCTCTTGAGTTAGGCCATCAAATTCATGCTTTAATCTTAAAGTACTCTATTGCTGATGACAATGCCATAGAGAACGCGCTTTTAGCTTTCTATGGAAAGTGTGAACAAATGGAGGACTGTGAGATTATCTTTTCCAGAATGGCTGGGCGAAGAGATGAAGTCAGTTGGAATTCCATGATTTCTGGATATATACACAATGGAGTCCTGCACAAGGCCATGGATTTGGTGTGGCATATGATGCGAAGAGGCCAAAGATTGGATGGTTTCACTCTTGCCACTGTTCTTAGTGCCTGTGCTTCAGTTGCAACATTAGAGCGTGGTATGGAAGTTCATGCGTGTGCTATAAGAGCTTGTTTAGAATCTGATATTGTTGTTGGTAGTGCACTAGTTGACATGTATGCAAAATGTGGAAAGATAGATTATGCTTCAAAATTCTTTGAATTGATGCATGTGAGGAATATCTACTCTTGGAATTCAATGATATCAGGTTACGCACGACATGGACATGGACAAAAAGCTTTAAAGCTTTTCACACAAATGAAACAGCATGGCCACTCGCCCGATCATGTCACATTTGTCGGAGTCCTATCGGCTTGTAGTCATGTAGGGTTACTTCATGAAGGATTTAAGCATTTCAAATCGATGGATGAAGTATATGGACTAGCTCCTAGAATAGAGCACTTCTCTTGTATGGTAGACCTACTTGGCAGGGGAGGTGATGTTAATAAGATAGAGGACTTTATCAAAACAATGCCAATGGATCCCAACGTCCTCATGTGGAGAACAGTTTTAGGAGCATGTTCCCGCGCTAATGGCCGTAACACGGAGCTAGGGCGAAGGGCAGCCATGAAGCTCATCGAGTTAGAGCCGCAGAACGCTGTGAACTACGTGCTTCTTTCCAACATGCACGCTGCCGGTGGGAAGTGGGAAGATATGGCAGAGGCGAGGTCAGCAATGAGGAAGGCTGCAGTGAAGAAGGAAGCTGGGTGTAGTTGGGTGAACATGAAGGATGGAGTCCATGTGTTTGTAGCTGGAGATCAAACACATCCAGAAAAAGAAATAATATATGAAAAATTGAAAGAGGTGATGAACAAAATGAGGGATGCTGGATATGTGCCTGAAACCAAATATGTACTATATGATCTTGATCCTGAAAACAAAGAAGAGGTGCTGAGCTATCATAGTGAAAAACTAGCTGTTGCTTTTGTTCTCACCCGCAAATCTGAACTACCAATTAGGATAATGAAGAACCTTCGGGTTTGTGGTGACTGTCACACTGCTTTCAAATACATATCAAAGATCGTTAATCGATGCATAGTTTTAAGAGATTCAAATAGATTTCACCATTTTGATGCTGGCATATGTTCTTGTGGGGACTATTGGTGACTGATGCTGTTTTAATTGCTGTTACAATATGGAAACATTGTCTTAAGCTTATTCTCTTTTCAGGAAACTTGATTCACATATTCTACAGCTATTCATATGTGAAGTTAATTTGCTTAAATAAAACTAAAACTAAAATAAAATTAAGAGTATAATATCTCTCCGGTATCACCGTAAAGATTTATATACAAACATTATATCATTTGTCATTCATTTGTATTAATTTTATTTAAGAGGTAAACAAATGGTGGATGATTCAAAAAATTGTTACAATATCGATGCATACATATTTTTCTTTAAAATTAAATAGGAAACATTTCATTTTTATTTTTATCCAATCTAATTACACACATAACATAACCTTCTTCACCTAGTTCTTATTTCCACTTTAACATATTAAAACTGTATCGATTATCAAACTGGTCAAGGTCGCACTGGTATAGTGGTATACTTATTTAATAAGTGGTTTAGTAATTAAACTGTATGTCGATTAAATTGGACATATTACCGGCAAGTTCAGTGCAAATTCGACTGATTCATCGATTTTGAGGAATATCAGCCAGTTTTAAACGGTTCTACTGATTCTAGTGCATATCCAATACAAAAACCGTCTTGTACCCCGATAAAGGGTCCGATTTGCCAGTTTTCCAATCAAACCGACTTACTGTACAGTTTTATTAACACTACTTAACAACTTATGACAAGTGACAACACAAAATTTGGAAACATTATATGGTATAGAACTAAATAACTCTAACTAGTCATTTGTTAGGTAGAAAGCACTCGTTAAAATTAAAGGGGGAAATGAATACACCGTAAGAGTTTTTTACACTTTTAATATATCATTCACCATTTATGTTTATTATTATTGTTTTTTCAAAAAATTAATACAAATAAATAATAGATGATATATTGAGTGTGTATAAATATTAGTAATTAGAATAAAAGTCATTTACTCACTGTTAGTGGATTCATTTTTCCCCCTCAAATTAGCTTGATACAAAATGTGTTATCTGTCCTATTCAAAGATAAGGGAAGAAATATTAAGCAGTTAACAAATTAGTGTGAGCTTGATTTTTCCATTACATTAGTAGAGTGAATAATCTCTACCAAGCTCATTTTCATCAATGGTCATAAGCTCATTTCCGTCATCTTGTTCCATCTCAATTTCCTTGATTATTATTCTAAATAAGGAACAAGAATTGCATCGCAACGCAAAATTCATTCATTCATTCATATAGTTTGACAAAAAGAAAACCTACTGCTACACATAGCAGTTACTGATTCCAAAGTCAAGAAAAATGATATAAAAGAAGACATATTTAAGTTCATGTCTAAGAGATAAGGCTCAAAATAATTGACTTCACATGACCACATCCAAAAAGCTTCACTGCAACCCATCACCAACCTTTTTAATTGCAAGCCTTCACACTGTCTTGTTCAACTTCATCAATGTGTTCCTCTTCCATAGTCACAACTGCCCCTTTAGCCACTTTCCTCCGCTTCTGTGGCAAGTTCAGATCATTGTCCTTAATCTCCTCCAGGACCTTCTCACTTGAATCATCATCATTACCATCATCATTATCATCATAATTATCATCATCATCATCCTCCTCACAAGGTTTCAGAACTTCACTTTCATTCTTCTGATTTTCATCATTTTTGTCACTTGACTCCGAAGAATTCTCCGACAACTGTTCAGCCTCGCACTGGAGTGATTCTATGATACCCATCATTTGCCTGTTAACCTGCCACAAAAACCACAAACATGCAAAACTATTCAGGTTACAGACTACAGTATATAACAAGAATCTACAAGTAAACAGTTATACGTTAGTAAATTGCATTTACCACAAATCTTTAACCTAGTCTAGGAATAAAGCTCGAATTCAATAATAATTACCTAAAGCAATTGTAGTATAAATTATTTTCCACCAACACACTATTTATCATAACATTTAGCAACCAGTTTCTCTTGGTAATCATTTTGTGTTTTAAATGTAGACATTATGACGGAGAAGGTTGCCTTAGACATAATTAAGATAGAAACAATACAAAGGCGTAAGCATTTTGTCTTAATTGGGAATACAATTAAAAGAAATACCACATATGGATTGGATTTTAAGTAATAATCCATGTTTGGTGCTTATACCTAATATATAAAACCTAACGACAATATTTATGAATCTCATGACAAACAATCAATGTATTCCAAAAGCTAAGATCAAGAAGAATGACACCATTGACTTCCTAATTGAAAATTTTACAATTTACATGCTACTATTCACCTTAGACTTCACTAGGTGGGAGCCTAGTGTACTAGGCCATCCATTTTAACAAACCATAATGAACTGACTGAATATGAAACCTGATTGAGAATATCAGTACTGACTAACCTGTGGGTTCTGCAAATACTCAGCTATGTCGTTTTGGCAAGATGGGCATCTCATGATGTTCTTTTGTGCACGTAATGAACGTCCACTTTGGGAGGCCCTTTCTCTGATGAAACTTTGGCCAGAAAATGCTCCCTCCAAACAGGCTTTACAGAAGTTATGAGCGCAGGGTGTTGTAAGAGGGTTACACATCACCTTGCGACAGATTTGGCAAGCAAACTCTGCAGAAGTAATGAAGCAAGAGGCAAATCATATCAGTTTAAATAAACAAATCTAATGGCAATTCATTAGTAACCACAATGGGGCATCAAATAACACTGATTCAAGTTAAAGGAATGAAAGTTAAGAGTTGTCTATAGAGGAGAGTGAGGCAGAGAAACACATATATACCTTTCAGGAGTTTTTCTTTTACAGACGCAACTTTCACTTTTCGTTTAACCGCTCTTATTTGTCCTTTCACAGGGCTTACAGTGCCTGCTGACTTCCTGCTTTCTGGTGGAGGCCTCTTCCACAACCAGCAGCCCTTTTCCTCCTGAGATTTAAGCAAATGCATTGAGAAATTTCAAAATCTATAGAACAGCAAGGTGGAAACTAACACCCAGAGAAAATAAGCACACAAAAAACTGGTTATCAAAGTACAATGAAAAAACATAATAAGCACATATAAGGAAAGCTTTAGTATGCAATTACATCTGAGAGTAACACACAACACCACTTACATCATAATCCCATGATGGAGCTGCCTTCCTTTCAGTTAAGTCAACTGCACCCTTCAGCTCCTTAATTTTAGGCAGTGCGCGTGGTTTATCTCCATGGTCATCACTGCAGATTAACATTGTAAAATAAATTTAAGAATCATGCTTAAAAAGACACACACATCAACACATTCAAGAAGATATAATGGATCAACCTTGTCCATGGTGCAGGCTCATTGTCACATCTCACAAATAAATACCGACAGACCTTGCAACCCTATCACGGAAACGATTCTCCATTAATAAGTTTACAGAAAGCTATCAAATACAAAAACATTGTAGGCTTCATCAAATGTAGTATATTACCTGTTGTCCCACTTTGCGCCAGCACTTCTCTATTCTGTAGACACCATCGTATCTAACACCTTCATCTGGTGCATATGCAGATCGCTTCTCCTTGGAGGACCTGACCAAAAACATGGCAAAACTTTTATAGACAAGCACAAGAACTTATGAATGGATGCTGGTTTAATGCAGATAGAGATACCATTGTTCACACGGAGTGTAATTGACATTACATATAGGCATACATGTAAGTCAGTTTATGTAAAGAAACCAGGATCAGATTCTAGAACATGAATGAACATCAATTAAAATGTATATGAGTCATGGCTATAAGGTACAATGCAGCATTGATATTACATATGGGTGTGAATTAAGATAAAACTGACCTTACAACACGCACTGGATAGCCCTTTAGACAACTTACTCTGAGAGCCTCATTCATATTTTCAAACTTTTGATCAAATGACTGGTTCTTGTTTGTGCGTTTGTTGCCACTAAGATCTCTTCCTCCACTGCAGGAAAATATGAGAAGAGGAGAGATTAATGATGAAGAAACATGAGAAGTTTATTATACATAACCGTTGAAAGATAGTAAGAAAAAGGGAATACCTGCCAGTGTAGAGGAACCACTCACCATGGTCCTCATCATCAACATAGCCTCCAGAGAGAGCAACAGACTGAGCACCATAAGCACTCTGGCCAGCAATGCCAGCAACATGGGGAAGATGAGCACCCCACTGTCTACAATCCATCCTGTTCATCCAAGTCTCCCCCACAAGAACACCACGGTTCCTTGTTGGGTCATTCTCTGCAGGGATGGGTCCAAAGTGGTCCGGGGGAACGGTGACAAAGATCTTCCCACTGCAGGCATTTGCCAATCCAGTCTTCTTTGCTCTCTCGGTGGTGAAAGCGGTGTCAGGACGGTCTTGGTTGTGGATAAAATGGTAGACCTTAGGAACACCGCCAGGAACAGCACAGCCAGATCTGGCCATCTTTGCCAACCTGATGGCAATGGCAAGCTGGGAGTTGATGCGAGGATTGGAGACCATCTTGGGTGGTATAGCGCCACGGCAATTAGCACATTTTCGATTGCCTTGTGAGAAACACTTTTGAAAACACTTCAAGCAAAAGTTATGACCACAAGGTGTCTGAAACAATGAAAATTTCAAATAAAACACAGTACAAGAAATGCATAATAAGTAAAGAGTAATTATTAAACGAAAAAGGTCATAAATATGAAATAGAAAATAAAATAAACAAACCGTGACAGGTCTCTCGGGTAGCTGCATACAAATAGAGCAGTTAAGGGTTCCATCAAAGATATCGAAAGCAGGAGGAACAGAAGAAGAAGAAGAAGAAGAGGGGTTATTGGAATTATGAGAGATGTTTGAGGAAGCGAGCATGATATCCATACGCTTCTTAGCCTTTTGTTGATCAGTAAGAGAATCATCATCCTGGATCGCACGAATAGAAGCCATAAGATGAGAAGAAGGATCATCGGAGGAAGGTGGAGGGAGAGGCTGAGTGACGGTGGTGGGAGCAGCGCAGTCAGGACAACACCAATTATGAGCATCGGAGAGGGTAGGAGGACGATCTGATTCAGGGAGACAAGGAAGGTGCCAAGGAGTGATACATGTGTTGCAGGTAAGGCTGTCAGTCACGGTGGTTGGCTTCGTCTTGCAAACCATGCAAACGCCGTCAGAGTCGCATGGGAGACGACGGCTCATGACTGAGTTGGAGTCAGTGGATTGGGCCATTTGGTGAAATGTGAGTGGTTGGTTGAAACAAGAGAGAGAGAAAGAAAAATGAATGAATTGTGTGAAGTAATGAAATGTGAAACGTATAAATAGGGTTGGAAGATATGAATTTTCGCCAACCACTGCGAGGGAATCAACCTTTTGAATTCTTACCCTTTTTTATTTTATTATTTATTTCCCTCCCATCAACACACACCTTTTTTCACTTCCCCCCTTATTCCCACCTCTCTATTACTTTTATTACACTCATTACTTTCTTTCTATTTTCATTCTTCTTTTCAAATCTCCTTACTACTTTTTATTTCTTTTTCATTAATTACATACTTATCTTCCTTATTATCATAATATTAAAATCATATTTTATTATTCACATAATCTACTTATTCCAATAGTAATTACATCTTAGTCATCAATTCTAAATAAATCCAATAGTTTAAATCTACCCACAAATTCAAACTTAGTATTGATGGTTAAGATGTGAACTAAGTTTTTTAAACTTAATATTAGAGTGACTGAATTCATCCTCTTTTATTATAATCAAAAATCATATATTACAAATATAATAACAATTTTATTCATATTAGAGTTAATTACATTGACACCTCTGAGTTTTAGTGTGAGTACACAAATCTACCCCTAGATATAAGTTTAATTGAATTAAACAAAATATTATATAGACAATTCCAAATAGTAAAAGACTGAGTGTCTCTTTATTAATTTTGTTTCATTGTAAAATACGTTAATAATTCTAACGAGATGTTCGTGTAAGAGGAGTTGTTCGTGTATGAACAAAAATGGAATAGTGTTTTGTGTAATTTCACTAAAATTAGGGCAGTTTGAGTTAAATTATCTCTAAAAAGGGAGGATACTTAACCAATCTGAATTCTTATCAATGCTATTATAAATTAGTTTGAGCATAAAACTGGTTAGTCATTGAGTTCAACTAACTAACTAAAAAAATCAAAACAATATCATCGGGACGGAGGGGTCATCTAACTCTTTCAACTTATTTATAATTATATTTATCATGTTGGGATACAATAACGCATTAGTCTAGTAATGTAAGACTCTGTTAGATTTTTAGTATGAACAAAATATCAATAATTCGATTATTGGAAGTGACATTTGTTAGGAGAATTAATCAAATACTTTGAAAGAGATTGGTTCCTGACTCATAGGATAGGATCAGGAAATACCTTTGGTTATATAAAAAAAATTGATGTAGGAAGAAAAATGTTGTTATTTAAATAACTTTAAAATTCATTTGTGCTTTTTCTGCAATTTGGGTATAATATTAACGTAGATTTTATTTCTTCTTTTTATTTATGAAGTTTTGTTGTACTAAATCTGATTATTTAATTAGATATTTGTGTAATAATAAATTTTTATATTTGAAATAAAAATTATTAGTGACATTATGAATTTATTAAATTTTTGAATATGAATCTAGTATGGTGTAAAGAGACTAATTGATATGAATAGTAACTCATTAATGTAATAACTTAACAGAGTTAATAACAAATCCAAATTTACTAAAATTTGATAGAAACGATGATAAATTGGTTGTTGGATTCGGATAATTATTTTACAATAACATTTTCCAAAATCTACAATGACTCATGAACATAGATTTAGATTCAAATTTTGTATCTCTCCTAAAAATAACCCAAAAAAATGACTCTTCTAAATTCTAATTACTTAATAATCTGTAGTCGAAATATCAAAGAGAGATGATTGAATTTGAATCAATACACGACTTCAAATAGCTATTACTATTATTTGAGGTTTTATAAATTACTCATATTAGCTACCCAAATAAATTGTTCATTCACATATAATTTTAATATATATACACACATATATATTCGTATCCTATAAATTTATCAAATTTATTCTGTTTAAAAATTATTTATTATAGTAATATATATTGTTAGAACTTACTTATGAAATAAATTTAATCATAAAAACATAATTAGAAATTCTTTTATGGCATTTCTTCACTTATTAAAACTTTTATGGAAAAGTTTACAATCCAAACAACTTATTATTACAAATACTTCATTCTATATCTTATAGTATACCATTATTAATTTTTAAAATACATAATAAATAAGAAAAAATAATTATATATGTTTAAAAATAAAGTTGAAATTTGTTAGAAATATTTAATTAGAATTTTAAATCAACCTTCTTTTATAAATTAGGATCTAGTCATGGAGTGCTCTAGTGGCATGGGTTAACGAATAAAAAAAAATAAAAAAAATGTATTAAAAGTGAAATAGTGAAGAAAATGAGGAAAACAATATAAGGGATGATACACCAATGCGAGTTAGGATCATATTCATTAATAGAGAGACAAATGTTTCAAAAACTAATGGAAAATGCAACATTCAATAACATATATTCATTTGATTACAATGAAATTACATTTTTGCATTAAAAATAAAAATAAAAAATACATTTGTCTCTCTATTGATAAAGATGATCATACTTCCACCAATGCATGGAGCATAGAGGTTGTTATATTTGTACTCTTAAAAGTGGAAGGAAAAAATCATTTCCAAAGTGTCATTCATTAATTAAGATATTCAGTGGAAGTTGAGAGTGGTGAAGACATTGTTGTTGGTGATGAAGGAAGTTTTGGTATGGACCAACTCCTGGTGTGACTACTAACTAGACCTTGAATAAAGTAACCCAACATTGCCAACCTCCCATTCTGACTCTGCTTTGATGCAAACCACAAGTGTCTCCTTCCTTAACTCCCAAAGAAAGACATCACGTTTTTAATATAAGTATAGGATCAAGTACACATTGAATAAGACTATGCCTCTGTTGAGAAGGTTAGAGATGATGAGGATACCAATGCTTTTGTAACCATGTTTTTCACAACTTGATGGGGAGGGATGTTTTTCATGAGGATACCAATGCTAAACTCATTTTAAAAATCAAACACCACATAAAATTGGTGTGTGTGGGGGAATCAAATGCACCGTAGAGACTCTTATATCAAATTGAAAATTTAGTATTTTAATGGAAATGATAAGAAGATCTCCACATGCTTATTTTTTTATGCTAACTTAAATGTTTAAAATCTATCACTGGAATAACACATCCATGGCAAACCCCAACAACAATGTCGATGTTATTTCTTCGTAGGTCTTGGAGCCGTATACCTCGTGAGAACATAACAGTCTGGTGGTGTGATGTTTGTATAGTAGTTTTGGATTGTTTCTGTGATTTCAAACCCAAACTTCTTATAAAAGCTTATGGCATCTTCATTGTTTGTCTGGACATGCAAGTAAACCTCCGAAATGTTTTGCTTTGAGCAAAGATCAATAACATGATTCAAAAGCTTTGTTCATGCATCAACCAGACATTAATAATCACATACTCGTGTCGATCAAATTTTGAATCAATCATATGAAGCTAGAACACCTTATGATGGTCATTTAATCTGTTTTTGTGGTACTTTATGCACACTGAGAAAAGTCACAACTAAACGATCAACCAACTAACTTTCAAAATCACTAGGAGAAGATATTTATTTCATTTCTTACCAATACCAAGTCCGCGGTAAGGTGCTAAAACACCTAAAGTCATGATGTAAACCCGAACTTGCCCTTCATTTTCCTTCTTCTCATGCCAGCATGCAATGGCACCAACACATATGTCACTGTAGTAAGCTGGAAGATAAAAAGGTATCATAGGCAATCTGAAGGTTACTATTTTGTCAAAAACTTGCAGAATAGGTACGATTGAATATTAACAATTTGAAAGAATTTCATACTTATTCAATAAAGAAAGGAAATATTCAAAACAAATGCATGAATATAGAAAAATGAAAATCAATTGGACATATTACTTTGCTATGGAGGAGTTGGGTTGAGCACTTCAACATGCTAGTTTTTAGACATTTACATTTTTTTAAATAATTTTTTTAGTGCCAAAACATTGGTATTATAATCTCACCCTTCAAAATCACATTATAATATGTGTCAGCAATCACTTGCCCGGACATAAATCATATATTCAGATGAAAGATACGGCTAATTATGTATTATGTTACTACAGCAGAATTATAATATCATCCTCTGATAAATAGAAGAGGCTAAAGGCAACTCAAACATGAACTTAAGTGCGTTAGTTTAGAGAAAACATTCAAAGGAATACATGTATACAACATAAAAGACAAAAAACACAAGACAACACAAAATACTTTCATACTCATACTTCAGTGTCACTGTGTTAATATGAGTCAGACTTTATTAATAAGTTCTTTTTCCTATCAACTTATTTTATTGATTTAAAATGGCTTCCGAGAAGATTTTAGTGGATTTCCAACCACCTATTTTTATGTATTAAAGCACTAACATACCATTTTCAGTAAGCATAAGCTATAAGAAAATAAATATAATTACAAAAAGTCTGAAAATGGGGAATGAAACAGCAACAAAAATAACATGCTAAGATGAGAAAACCAACGAGAATGAATATAAAAAAATAAGAAAATAGATTGAAGTGAGAAACAGTAATTGAACCTAGTTTAGAGAAATCCCCTGAAGCAAGTGCATCGGCATAGTATTTGTCATTGTAATGAACAGGGAAAAGAGCAACATTGAGCTTCTTGAGATGCATGATGTTCTTGTCCCTCACTCCATCAAGTGAGGTTGAGACTCCACGACCAACTGTCATTCTATAAAGAAAAGAAGAGTGTCATTGAATTATAAAATGGATACCACACCTGAGAGAAGTCAGAACAAATGGTAAAATTATACCACTCAGAATAACAATAACACGAGATAATTTTTACTGGCTGAGTCACGACTAGGTCGCTCTCTTTAAGACGTTTCGTGGTACTGCCTCAAGGTGCAAGCAGACTATCAACCACGCCGTCCCCAGGATAAAACAGTTCAGCTCTCTGTTATACGATTTCTTACTTCACTGTAAGATCGTTCTCGAATACACCCAAAAATATGACTTCCAATACCAATTCCGAAAATACCCATAATATTGGCTTCCTGTGCCAACTATATTCCAACCAACTGACTACCACTGTCAGTATTCCGAATTTCCCACAATATTGGATTCATGTTCCAACTCTAGTGCCACGGAAAGAAAGGGAGAGAAAGGAGGCCGAAATTGCGTCGGCAGAAAATATGGAGGGAGAAAGAAAGAAGCTTGTATAAGCGTACAAGCTTCTGGTGCGAGTTATAATGAGGAGGGGAGACCTCTATTTATAGCCTGAGGCCTCCAACTGACCCTCCATCCGACGGCACCAAAAAGAGATCATCTGGTCTCATCTACGGCCTGGAGGAAGTCATGTGTGGATCCGTATGCCAAAAATTCGGGTCAGTTACGTGGGAATGGCTTCATGCGCGTCTCGATCCTTCGTGCAAGGACTCGGTCAAGTGACTTGGTCACACGGACCCAAAGCCAAAGATAAGGCCCATTGGCCATCTAAATAAATAAAATATTTATTTTGTACAAAAAAATGTTAGGCCTAAGCCCAAACCCGACCCGAACACGAACCGAGCCGAGCCGGACGGCGGCGGAGGTGGTGCGCATGTGTGTGTGGAGTTTTGTTTGTGTGAGTCCTCACCCACTCACAAAACCCATTGTACCCCTTGGGGCACACCCCAATGGTAGGACTTGAGCCTTATAAGGCCTTTCACCTTTCTTTCTCCAACCAATGTGGGACTTGGAGAGTTTTTTGAAATTCACACTTTAAGCTCTCTCTTTAATGGCCACTTTAATGTGCTTTAATGCATCTTAAAACCAACAATTTTTAACAATTCCCCACTTGATATTTTAAAAAACGATTTTCGGGAATTTGTGTGATCTCAATAAGATTGTGCATAAACAAAGGTGTCGTTCGACTTGAACCTTTGCATAGTGAGTAAGATCTAGATTTTTCTAGAGTGACTCGTAGTCTTGAACTCTATCTCTGGCATCAAGCCACACACAACATTTTCAAAGGTGTATTCAATAAAGCTCATGCGTTAAAGGCCATGCACGTCTATCCCAGTTTAGTGAACGCTCTAGAAATTTATGCCCCTAAATTTCATAGAAAGCGGCCCCCATTTCCACATTCACATAGGTGAGTCTATCAAGAGTACTCATGTAGTCTAGATATTCCACTCCAATTGGAGTATAGATCTCATTAAGAGTTTAACTCATCCTTACATATACTGCAGGAATCATGCTTCTCATTATTTCATAGCATGTTCATTCTCATATCACTTCACGGCTTATTATTACCCATTGAACCTACTTCTTGGGATCTCCAGTCAGTTAGGTCGGGTTACCATCGTGAGTGATCTTCGTTCTAAAGGCAATAGTCTCATAAGCTTAAAAGTATTATGGATTTTCTTTCTAGCTAATCCTTTCGTCAAAGGATCTGCTAAGTTATTCTCTGTGCGTACGTGATCCACTTTAACAGCTCCTGTAGAGAGAAACTCTCTAATGGTGTTGTGCTTACGACGTATTTGTCGTTTCTTACCGTTATAAAAATGATTTTCAATCTTTGCAATAGTCGCGATACTATCACAATGGATCAACACAGCTGGTATCGGTCTTTCCCATATGGGAATCTTTGCTAGCAAGCTTCTAAGCCAACTTGCTTCTTCACTAGCTGTTGCTAGTGCTATTATCTCAGCTTTCATAGTGGATTGAGCCAAAATAGTCTGTTTCTTTGACTTCCAAGAAACAGCTCCACCAACTATGCTAACTATATAGCCACTGGTTGCTTTGGAATCATCTGAAGGAGTGTTCCAATCAGCATCGCTGTATCCTTCTAGGACAGTTGGAAACTTTTGGTAATGTAAACCAAGGTTTATAGTTTTCTTAAGGTATCTCATTACCCTTTCAATAACATGTCAATGCTCCATACTAGGTCTACTGGTAAACCTGCACAATAGTCCAACAACATAGGCAATGTCGGGTCTAGTGCAATCAGTGGCATACCGAAGGCTGCCAATGATGCTAGCATACTCTGTTTGTCTTACACTTCACCGGTGTTCTTAAAAAGTTTTACACTTGGGTCATATGGTGTGCTAGCGGGTTTATATCAAAGTGATCCAAAGAAATTCCTTCATTTAACCTAGTAATCTTTATACCAAGGATTACATTTGTAATAAATATGAGTAGGTCGTCTACATATAAACATATGTTAGTGTAAATGTCATTTTCTGATTTGTAATAAATGCATTTATCACTTTCATTCACCTTAAATCCATTCGATATGATTAAGTTATCAAATTTTTCATGTCAATGTTTAGGTGCTTGTTTAAGACCATAAAATGACTTATCTAACTTGCAGACTCTATTTTCTTGCCCATGGATTACAAAACCTTCAGGTTGTTCCATATAAATTTCCTCTTCCAAATCACCATTTAAAAAAGCGGTTTTAACATCCATTTGATGTATTATTAAATCATGTATCGCAACGAGCGATATTAGTACTCTAATGGATGTTATTCTAGTAAGAGGTGAAAATGTATCGAAGAAATCTACATTCTCTCTTTGTCTGAAACCATTGGCAACAAGGCGAGCCTTGTATTTATCCACTGTGCCATCAGGTTTCAGTTTCTTTTTCAAAACCCACTTACAACCAATCGGTTTGCAACCAGGTGGCAAGTCAGTCAAATGTAAAGTGTTGTTAGACTCTAGAGAATACATCTCATCATTTATGGCTTCTTGCCATAAAACAGCATCCAAGGAAGTCAATGCTTCTTGGATAGTTGATGGATCATCTTCCAATGTATAGACCATATAATCAGGTCCATACTCTCTAGTAGTTCTTGTTCTCTTACTTCTTCGAGGTTCTACTTCTAACCCAACATCACTATCTCTTATCTCAGGTGTGTGACTAATTGATGTGCCCCCACTATTCCTCAATTTAAAAGGGAATTTCTTTTCATCGAAGTCAGCATCATTAGACTCAATGATCACTTTAGCGTTAAGGTCATAAAACCTGTACGCCTTGCTGTTTACAGCATACCCAATGAATACACATTCATAGGCTCTACTAGCGAGTTTAACTCTCTTGGGGTCTGATATCCGGACATAAGCCAGACAACCCTAAGTTCTGAAATAAGACAAATTAGGTTGTCTATTCTTAAAGAGTTCATATGGGGATATTTTGCTCTTAGTCTTGGGGACTCTATTTAGCACATAACAAACAGTTAATAAGATTTCACCCCACCAAGAGGGTGTTGCACCAGAACTTTACATGATAGCTATTACTAATTCAGTTAATGTTCTATTTTTTCTTTCAGCTTTACCATTCATTTCAGGTGAATATGGTGCAGTTGTTTTATGAATAATGCCTTTTAATTTATAAAAATTATTAAACATGCTAGAATCATACTCAGTGTCTCTATCGCTCCTGAGTTTCTTTATTTTCTTATTAAATTGATTTTCAATTTCAGTTACATAGACTTTAAACATATCAAATGCATCACTTTTATTTTTCATAAGATAAACATAAGTGAAATCAGAGCAGTCATCTATAAATGTTATAAAATATCGTTTACCATTTCTGGTTAACGTTCCATCTAATTCACATATATCAGAGTGTATCAAATCTAAAGGCTCGGATTCTCGCACTACTGATTTATGTGATTTTTTAGTTATTTTAGCTTGACTGCGTGATTCACAATTTTCAAAATTATTTTTAGATAACTTGGGAATTAATCCTAAATTACTTAAATTTGAAATAGCACGTTTATTTATATGACAAAGTCTAGAATGCCAAATAGAAAAATCACACAACATGTAAATGAAATTAGAAATTTTATTAATAGAAACTTCAACATTTAACTTAAGTAAGAGTCCTCCTAGATGTATACTAGCCTTATTAAGAAGAAAACCTGAAACTAGATTTTTCCTCATTTCTGGAGTATGCATCACATCTTTGAGAATCAGAGTCCTCCTAGATGTAAACTTCAGCTCCACATCACCAGTTCCAGCAACAGTAGTGGTGTGAGAGTCTCCCAACAACATTTTCTTGTTATCAACGTTCGTGTATGTTTTGAACATAGCATGATCATATCGGACATGGCGGGATGCACGAGTATCTACCCACCACCCATCACTTCCTCCAACCATAGTGACCTCAATTAACACGGCCACAAGTGGATCCTCAACCATATTGGCTTGTGGAGGATGATCCACTGGTTGGTTCCTGCACTTGCGTGCCATATGACCTGCATTCCCACACTTGAAGCAGATAAATGGGTTGCCAGAGTCATTCTTAGCAGGTGGTTTAGCATATTGGACATTTTTAGGGTTCCAATTCTTGTTGTGGCCGGTGTTCTTAGCCTTATTTTCATTGCGGTTCTGATTCTTGAAGTTGCTGCCCGAAGGCTTCAGAACAACACCTGAGAATTTCTTTCTAGTGCTATTGCTTGATAAAGCCAACACTTCTTCATTCTGATCTTCCTTACGAGCTTCTTCCTCAATGCGAAGACGAGTGATCAAAGATTCCAAAGAAAATTCATTGGTCTTGTGTCTTAGGACGTTTTTAAAGTCCTTCCAGCTAGGTGACAGTTTGTCAATAATGACAGCTACCTGAAATTGCTCATATAAGGGCATACCCTTAGTGATGATCTCATGAGTAATTTTTTGAATCTGTGGGACTGAGATTCTACTGATTTATCATCAGTCATCTGATACTTGAGGTAACGTCTAACAACATATTTTTTTTGTCCCAACTTCCTTAGTATCATATTTCTTTTTGAGTGCTTGCCAAACTAATTTGGCATATTTATATGAGATGTATTAATCATATAGATCATCTGACAACCCACCAAGAATGAAATGCTTACATAAGTAGTCATTTTCATTCCATAGAGCTATATCAATAGCTAGTTTTTCCTTTTCCTCTTTCTCAGCTTCTTCAGGGACCACTGAGACATCATCCTTCAAAACATGGGCAACCTTTTTAACCGTTAGGAAAAATTCCATATTGGTTTGCCAGCGTTTGAAGTTAGTCCCGTCAAACCTAAATGGTTTCCTTAGGTCGAAGCTGTTCGGACCAATAATATTATCTACGAGTGCCATTGCAGTAGAAACGTCTTAAAATTATTGTATCGATAGCCTGCAACAATGACACGAGATGATCTTTACTGGCTGAGTCACGACCAGGTCGCTCTCTTTAAGACGTTTCGTGGTACTGCCTCAAGGTGCAAGCAGACTATCAACCACGCCATCCCCAGGATAAAACAGACAAACTCTATGTTATACGATTTCTTACTGCACTGTAAGAATCGCTCTCGAATACACCCAAAAATATGACTTCCAGTGCCAATTCCGAAAATACCCACAATATTGGCTTCCCGTGCCAACTCTATTCCAACCAACTGACTACCAGTGTCAGTATTCCGAATTTCCCACAATATTGGATTCCTGTTCCAACTCTAGTGCCATGGAAAGAAAGGGAGAGAAAGGAGGCCGAAATTGCGTCTGCAGAAAATATGGAGGGAGAAAGAAAGAAGCTTGTATAAGCATACAAGCTTCTGGTGCGAGTTATAATGAGGAAGGGAGGCCTCTATTTATAGCCTGAGGCCTCCAACTGCCCCTCCATCCGACGGCACCAAAAAGAGATCATCTGGTCTCATCTACGGCCTGGAGGAAGTCATGTGCGGATCCATCTCCCAAAAATTCGGGTCAGTTACGTGGGAATAGCTTCATGCGCGTCTCGAGGCTTCTCGATCCTTCTTGCAAGGACTCGGTCAAGTAACTTGGTCACACGGACCCAAAGGCAAAGACAATGCCCAATGGCCATCTAAATAAATAAAATATTTATTTTGTACAAAAATAATATTGGGCCCAAGCTCGAGCCGAGTCGAGCCAGCCGGACGACGGCGGAGGTGGTGGTGCGCGTCTTATCCCACTCACAAAACTCATTGTACCCCTTGGGGCACACCCCAATGGTAGGACTTGAGCCTTATAAGGCCTTTCACCTTTCATTCTCCAACCAATGTGAGACTTTGAGAGTTTTTTGAAATTCACACTCCAAGCTCCCTCTTTAATGGCTACTTTAATGTGCTTTAATGCATCTTAAAACCAACAATTTTCAACAGGTATGAACTATGATAATTTTGTGATAAAAATGAAGATAAGTCGAAGTAGAAAAGGGATTATTGTGTTGTGTGCATCAAAATAAGTATCTTTAAAGAGTTAAGCAATAGAAACAAAGAGGAAGACATAAAAAGCGGGTCACCTTTGTTGATGGCAAAGCGGTAAATAGTTACGCAGAGATCCAACGAGATGAGAGTGATGCTTGAAGCTGGGAGAGATTACGGTTAACGAGAAGGGTATTAGGGTTTGCCTTTCTTTTCATCTTTTATTTTTAATATCTTTTTACCATATCAATTTTTTTGTCAAAATGTTAATCTCATCACCACTAGTCTCTTCTTCAGTTTTTTTGTATAATCAATCTACCAGGTTCGTGTCTTTATGTCTCTTTTGATATTCCAATCATCCCACTCTTAATATTTGATCTAGTATAATCGATTTTTATCATTAAATCAATATCTTCTTGATTTAGTGTGGTTTTAGTTGATGGAATAACTTCCTATATGTATATATTGTTCAAGTACGAATAGGGTGGTAAGAAAATTACTACAATTAAACTCACAACACAACAATGCGGGTTAGTCAATGTAAAACATTTATAAGGAAACTTCAAAGTTAAATATCATTGTTGTAGTAATATTGATATATGTATAAAGTATAATTGATAATAAAATAATAGTCAAAGTTAAAATATAATATTTGAGATAGAATTTATTATTACTATTAATTTAACATTATTATTATATAATGATCAATTTTACCAAAAGTTAAAGTTTGAGGTATAATTAAGAAAAAAAATAATCTACAATAGTTACTTGCAAAAGACATGAAGTTTACGATGCATTTGAAAACTTTTCACTTTTATTATTGTTTGAGTAACTTTTTTGTATTGTTGGTTGATTAGTTCAAAAATCAAACATAATAGAGAATACAATAGAGAATGATTAATTGGTGTAAACCATTGGATTTATATAGAATTGATAACAATGAAGTTACTATGGTAATAAATTGACATCTCCTCATTAATTACAATAGAGAATGATTAATTGTAATTGTGTAGATTAAAAAAGGGAGGAAGAAAGAGAGAAGAGGGTATTGGTAGGAAATCTAGAGTAATCGGTAAGGGAAGGGGTTAAACAGTTGGCGCCGCTAGATTGTGATAGAAGAGCACCCAGCATTAGTACCTCCTCCACCTTATCAACAATTACTCTATCTAATTCTAATCCCTTTATTATATAAATTATAATATTATCCCCTTTTCATTACACCCAAAACATACCTACATACATACATACATCATTTCATTCCGAGAATGACATCAATCTTATCTTCCACCTTCCTTCTTCCCTCTTTCACATCTCATAATACTTCTTCTTATGTGTACCCTAAACCCATTCTTCATCATCATCATCATCATCTCAACATAACCACTCCTCTTCGTGTTAAAGCCACTCTTTCAATGGAAAAAGAGATCCCTGAGTCACAACGTCCCCTTACATTTCTCAAACCATCTGAATCTGATTCTTCTTCTTCTACCATCCGTTCTCGTTTTGAAAAGATGATAAGGGAAACACAGGACACTGTATGTAATGCTATTGAATCAACTGATGGTGGTGCCAAGTTTAAGGAAGATGTCTGGTCCAGACCTGGTGGTGGTGGAGGTATAAGTAGGGTACTTCAAGACGGTGCCGTTTGGGAGAAGGCTGGTGTCAATGTCTCTGTTGTTTATGGTCTCATGCCTCCTGATGCTTATCGTGCTGCCAATCCTTCTTCTTCTTCTTCTTCTTCTTCCTCTTCTCCTCCTTCTCCCGTTCCTTTCTTTGCGGCTGGAATCAGCTCTGTTAGTATTTTTCTAACAACTATTCATTCTTCATTTTCCTCCTCACATTGCATATTTATAAATTTATATATTTATATATTTCATTTCTATTTCTTCAGGTTTTACATCCAAAGAACCCATTTGCTCCTACAATGCATTTCAATTATCGCTATTTTGAAACTGACGCTCCTAAAGGTATTCATTGCTATAAAGTTGAAGACTTGTAATAATTAAGATATAGAAAAGTGATGTTAATGAAAATGCTGCAGATGCTCCTGGAGCCCCTAGACAATGGTGGTTTGGTGGAGGAACTGACTTGACACCTGCTTATATTTTTGAGGACGACGTTAAGCATTTCCACCAAGTATATTTCCCACCTTCATTATTTCACTTTTATTCTCATCCAATACAATTCATCATTTTCTTTACAATTTTGTCTTCCTTCTACCGTCACTGCTTTTTCCATATTCATTTCAATTCAAGTCTTACCTCAATCTTCTTCAATTATCTGGATTTGTTTTCTCTTCAATTTTACATATTTCTATGTTATGTACATTAAACCCTAAGACTCCAACAGAATACATCCATTTCATGCCAACTTTAAACTCCTTTCAAAATGTTTTCTTTCTTACAATTCTATTCTATCTACCCATTTTCTCCAAATTCATATATATGGAACAAATTTTTACTTGATAACACCCGAGTAATAGAACACTTGAGAA
The DNA here is from genome assembly GCA_009771035.1 of Lupinus albus. Classification (NCBI taxonomy): domain Eukaryota; kingdom Viridiplantae; phylum Streptophyta; class Magnoliopsida; order Fabales; family Fabaceae; genus Lupinus; species Lupinus albus. Next base: position 127,315 of record CM020002.1, on the reverse strand, counting down.
ATTCTGCTAATTGTCCCATTTCAACTTTATATTCAGAACATCGATTTTGTATTTTTATCCATTTAAGGCATTCAGTAATGACTATGTTTCTAACTGTACTATCATGCTTCTATTGTAGACTCAAAAATCTGCTTGTGACAAGTTTGATCCTTCCTTTTACCCCCGATTCAAGAAATGGTGTGATGATTACTTTTATATCAAGGTATAATTCTTCACCTCATCTTTTTCACATGCTGTAACTTTTTAGTACAATATTTCGTGGTAGTCTTAGGTCCTCTTTCATAATACTAAAACTGAGCAATGAATAGCAAGTACTAAGCATTCAATGTTAAGTTCGTTAACCTTTAAGAAAAGTTCACTGGAATTCATTAATCTTTCTGTTATCACCAATTTTTATAAATTTTGTATATGATGAATATCAGAGGTTCTGTTAGACATGAAACCAATGACAGTAAATGGCTAGCTGCAATGGTTATTAGTGAGATGATGAGAATGAGAAAAGATATGTGATGCTGGGGCAACAAAAGCAGGAAATAAGTAATCTGATGATGATGGAGATGTTATCACATGATGATGTCTATGACTATGCCGCTAATGATATGACATAATATAACATTTAAGGAGACATGATATATATATATATATATTTGCTGAACTTAAGGAAATTGTATATGTCTTTGTTGAATGTTTTTTCTTATTTTGCCTCTTACCTTCAGCATCGAGATGAAAGGAGAGGGCTTGGAGGAATATTTTTTGATGATTTGAATGACTATGATCAGGAGATGCTACTTTCCTTTTCTACTGGTAATTGCTTGCATACTAAATGAATGTTTTTCATTGGAAAGGCATTTAGTTCTTCTATTTCATGATTTTGCTTAAACTATGGTTGCTTGCAGAATGTGCGAATTCTGTTGTTCCTGCATATATACCCATCATAGAGAAAAGAAAGGATTTGCCCTTCACAGATCAGCACAAAGCATGGCAACAATTGCGAAGGGGTCGATATGTAGAATTCAATCTGGTACACTACTCAACCAAGCACTGTGACTAAAAATGTATTGTTCTTTTTTTCACATCATATTGGAATTCATGTTATCAATATTTCTTGATTCACAGGTATATGATAGGGGTACAACATTTGGACTAAAAACTGGAGGGAGAATAGAGAGTATTCTTGTTTCTCTGCCACTAACTGCTCGGTGGGAGTATGATCATGTATGACTCTGAAAATAAACAGTAAACACATTTGAGTATTAGATACATACATTCAATTCTCTATTTGTGAAGTTGGTAATGAAATTGTGGTATCCTTTGTTGTGTGCAGAAACCAGAAGAGGGAAGCGAAGAATGGAAACTGTTAGATGCGTGCATCAACCCTAAGGAATGGGTATAATTGATAAAAAAATGTAACTTTTTATTATTAGCTATAGAGCTTGTTTCTTCTTTCGGTGTAGATTTCTTAAGATGACTCTCGCAACTTTTAGCTTTGTTTCATTGCAAATGTCTAAACTCTGTATTCTTTACCCAAACAAGGTTGAAACCATTTTTATATAAATATTTATTTACGAATGCCTAACAAGCTACCTTAAAACTAGAGGTATCAAAACGGGCTACCTGAGCGGGTTCGGGCTAAATCGGGCCGGGCTAAAAAGTTCGGATACAATTTATGTATAACAAAATGTAGCCCAAGTCCGCCCTATGCAGGTTGTGGCGGGTCGGCCCGTATAATATTAAAAAATAATTTAAATTTTAGCATATTTAATATATATATATAATTTGATATTAATGTATAAATTTTTTAATACAATTGTTATACTCAATGCAACCAAACTTATAGAATAGATATAGATATATGGTTTTTTCCTAATTTACATAATTGTTATATGTTATTAACAAGTAATTATGAGTACCAATTTTTTTACTATAATAATATTAGTAATTTTCATTTTATAGACAAAAATTGTCTCTTGTAGTATATTTTAAACTTTCAATTGGTGCAAAAAAAAAACTATGAAAATCGTAGAACTAAACCATGTATTTATGTTAAGTTCAGCCATTAAATTGCACCAAAATCTGAACCGAATATTTACACCCATATTTATATGTAGAGGTGTCAAAAAGGGCTACCTGGACGGGTTCGGGCTAAACCGGGTCGGGTTAAAAAGCCCGGATACAATTTATGTATATCAAAATGTAGCCAAAGCCCGCCCTATGCGGGTTGCGGGTTGTAGCGGGTCGGCCCGCATAATTTTAACATATTCAATATATTTAATATATATATATATATATCATTTGATATTAATGCATAGATTTTTTAACACAATTGTTATTCTCAATACAACCAAATTTATAGATATAATGTTATGTGTTTGAGCTAAGACATGATGTTAAGTCTACGGATATGATTCATAATATAACTCATCCATTAAATATTTTATTTATATTAGACTCTCAATCTCTAACATAATATAATTTGTATCTTCAATATAATAAATGATTACGGTAAAAATTAATATCACTTTGGTTTATAATAATGATAGTATATACTCAAATTTAGAATGAATTCTATGTGTCGAAATATAACTATAATCATAATATTTCTTTACTTTGTGTATGGATATATTTTGTATACTCTTTATCAACACTTTCATTGTGAACTGTTATGTTAAATTTGGTTGTGTTGAGTTCTCTACGGTCAACAATTAAGTTATCATAAGTTATTATGTAAAATAATTTTCATCTTAAGCTTATTACCTAGCCAAAAATTCCCAAAAAAGTTTTAAAATAAGAGAAAACGGGTAGCCTGAACCCGTCCGCGTAAGCCCGGTCCGAGTCCGGTTTTAATATAGCCCGACCGGGCCAGGCTAAAAAGCTCGAATTCATTAAAAAGTGCCAAATTTAATACCCAACCCTTACAAAATTTCGGGTTGTGGCGGGCCGGCCCGCATGGGCCCACCCATTTTGACACCTCTACTTAAAACAATGGAAGAAACAAGTTATCTTAAACTTAAAAGCAAAGGGAGTTATCTTTTCCGATTAACAATTCAACACCCGTCCAAATAAAGTTTTACTTTATATGAACGGCGTGACAACCTTAATGTGTACTACAATGCAATAAATGTCTAATATAGTAAATTGTATTATATATTGTAATTTGCAATTGAATATATTTGATTGGGGTAATTGTTTAATCTTAATTGTTAAATCGTAATGAATGAATTGATTATAAAAAATATAAGAGAAAAATGATGAGAGATAACATTACATAATCAATTTAAGAATTTTGGATGGAGGTTACTATGAGGGCTATGTTGAAATTAAAAAATTATACCATTGAGTTATATGGTTTTTTTTTGGTTAGAAATTAGAAAATATTGAGGGCAAAATAGGAAAACACAAATTACATCATAATGGATAGTTATTTTGGGTTTTAGCTTATAAATAATATTTTGATATTCATAAATAACTTTTATATTTTTTTATTTTGCTCATAAAACATTTGTATACAATTCAAATCTAATATATCATCTCAATTATTTTTTAAAGTACTAATATCCTAACATAAAACTACCTTTATCATAATTGTTTATAAAAAACATTATACATTATTGGTTATGAAAATAATTTTTTAACAACCAAACAAACTAGGAAAGTTCATTCAAAATCCCTCCAAAAATTGTTTCATTTGTGATTATTATAAGTAAACAAATGTATAAGCTCATGAAAAATTGATGTTAGAGGCAAAAGGGTTAAACATGGAGTGATGTTACAAAGATTATGCATTGTTAGTGTATACACCAATTTTTTGTATTAATTTTTGTAAGAATTAATAATGATTAAATATAAATGATATAACGACAATATAAAAAATTCTTATGTTGTTATTATAAAAAATTCTTACGCTATTAGTATATATATCTTTTTCACTTAAAACATTGACATGATTAAACAAATTTTTATTGATGAGGGTTTTTTTTAATACATAAATAATAGATCCTTATTTAAAAGGATGTATGTAATAGGTGCATATTGTATCCTATAAATAGGGGGTAAGTTGTTACGGTTTAAATTTAAACCGCAAAAGCCAATTGAACCGAACCGAACCAAACTATAAAATATGGTCCAATTAGGTTTCACAGTTCGATTCAGTTATTTTTTTTAAGAAATTATTTATATTCGGTTCATGATTTTAGAAATTTAGGAACCGTTAGAACTCAACTAAATTGCATATTGAAGAAATAGACATTTGTAAATAATATTGTATTGTTGTTTAAATTTTTCGATCAATTTTATGGCTTAAACTATTAATTTTTTGTGAATTGTAGTGTTATATATGTTATTAAATTATTATTATATTATTGTTATATATATGTTATTATTTATTATTAAATATATATTTGTTATATTTTATACTAACAAACAATTAGTTTCAATTTTTAATAATAATAATAATATTTTTTTTCTTTTATGGACCAACGATGTTTCTTGTAATACATTTTGAACTTTTAACTTAGGCAAAAAATTATTAAAAAACCATGAAAACTGTGAAACTGAACCGAACCAAATCATTCATTGTTGTTCGGTTCTTGGAATAAAACTTGAGGTTAAGTTTAGTGAACTGAACCATATCTTTGTGTTCAGTTCGGTCACTAAATAATACAAAAATTGAATTGAACCGAACTTTTACACCCCTAAATATAAAGTTAAGAGAAAAAGATGTATACATTAATAATGTACGAGTTTTATATACTAATTGTGTGCCATCCAAATGAATGGTGGGTAATATAACATATATATGGTTTTGCTAACCTATGGGAAGTAGTTTTTTAGTTGCTGCAGGTTAGCATTACGCATCAAAAATTTTGGACAAAATTAACCATCCTATTTTAATTATAATAAAGTTAGCAATAAAGATAGTTTTATAATTTCCATTTAAAAAATTCACTAATCATCCCTAACTTTCTTTCCTCTCTCCCATTAATCTACAATCACAAAACACCCAAAAACTCTTCCACCAAAACACCATTAACCCTTCCACCAAAAACCCTTCCTAATAATTTGTCTTCCATGAAAGTATTTCATTTGCTTAATATGCAAAAGAAGTCATTTTCGCAGGTTTGGAATTTATCTAACTATTTCTTCCTCAAACTATTTACAATCACAAAACACCCAAAAAACCCTTCCAAATTGAAAGTCTAGTGCTTCATTTTCGCATGTTTGATATGCAGAAGAAGTTGACATTGCCATTGAATGATGGAAGACACCACCGCATCGCCGCACACCGCAACACACCACTGCATCGCCGCACACCGCAACACACCACCGCATCCCCGCACACTGCAACACACCACCGCATCCCTGCACACCACAACACCCACCGCATCACCGCACACCGCAGCACATCACCGCACACCGCAACAAACCACCACCGTTTTCTACCCTCACCTTTGTTATCTACCCCATTTCCTCCTTCTGCATCTTGAGTACTGCAGAATTTTATTGCCTTTGTTATTGTAAGTGTAGAATTTTGTTTGCAAACAAAATTTTGCACTTATAGTTGCACTGTGCGGCGATGTCGTGGTGTGAAACGGTGTGCGACGATGCGGTGGTGTGTTGTGGCGATGTGGTGGTGTGTTACTGTGTGCGGCGATGCGGTGGTGTGTTGCGGCGATGCGGTGGTGTGTTGTGGTGTGCGACGATGCGATGTTGTGTTTCGATGGTCGGCGATGTATTGGTGTTTTGCAGTGATGCAATACAGTTGGTGTGGAGAGGTTTAGTGGTGGTGAGTGAGGTTTTTGTGTTTTGGGATGAGTGGGTTAATGGGGGAGAGGAGAAAGTTAGTAATTATAAAACTACCCCTAAGTAATTATTTTATAACTAAAAGAGTAAATTACACTCACACCTCCTGAGTTTTATTGAAATTACACAAACCACATCTCCCTTTTTTGTCCTTACACGAACCACCCCTAATTTTTTACATATGTTACAGTGACTACCCCTACATGATATAAAATTTAATATTTTAAACAAAAAACGTATGAGGTGTGGGATTAATTAAACAAAATATTGTATATCGTGTAGACAAATTCAAATAATATAAGAGTAAATTAATCTTCATTATTTGGCTCCTTATAAACTAATATAAGAGTTATTTAAACATTTCTTTAAAATTATAAATGTATTTTGTAATGACACAAAAATAATAAAGAAACATTGATTTTTGTACTATTTGAAGTGTTACACAATATACAATATTTTGTTTAACTTAATTACATTCATCACACGTTTTTTCTTTAAAATATACAGTTTTATAACATGCAGGGTAGTCAGTGTAATATAAGTATAAAAATAGGGGTGATTGGTGTAAGAACAAAGAAGGGATGAGTGATTTGTGTAATTTCATTAAAGCTCAGGGGGTTTGAGTGTAATTTACTCTAAATAAAATGTTAAGGTTAATTTTGTTCAAAATTTTTGGTACACAATACTACTAACCTACATCAACTAAAAATTATATATATATATATATATAATTTTTTGCAATTACAATGGATACATATTGGACTATAAAATTAATGAAATAATGCTACATCCACCCCCTCAATCCTCCTAAAAAAACAAGTGACATATGAGAAAGTAATATGATATAAAAGTGGTAAGATATATTTGATGTGATGAACATCTGGTTGAAAGATACAATGGATAAGGATATTTATTAGATAATTGGAAGGCTTCAAACATTTCAGTGAGCACATACAAGTAAATGGAAACTATTTTCTATCCTCAATTCATCATCAAAATGGGTTCTTCTCATGTTGTTCCTCACCTTCTTCCCTTTTACCCTCTCCCGTTACCATCTACATCTTCTAATAATGATCCTCCTTCTGTTACGATCCATCATCATAATCATAAATATAAACTCACTACCCCAACCATTCGCTCTCGCCTTAGTCAATTATGTCAAGAAGGTCAACCTCACCTTGCACGCCACCTGTTCGACACAATTCCACGCCCTTCCACTGTTCTATGGAACACTCTCATCATTGGTTTCATCTTCAATCACATGCCTCTCCAAGCCCTCATCTTCTACTCTCACATGAAGTCCACCCCTTCCACCCTCTTTGACTCCTACACCTTCTCTTCCACCCTCAAGGCATGTGCCCAAACCCACAACCTTCTCGCCGGAAAGGCTATCCACTCTCACTTTCTTCGCTGCCAGACTAACCCACACCCCAGCAGGATTGTCTACAATTCACTTTTGAATATGTATTCTACTTGTTTGCCTTCTCTTTCTCCTTTTCCCACCGGGTCTGATTATGTACTCAACGTCTTTCATGTTATGCGTAAGAGAAATGTCATTGCTTGGAATACACTGATTTCATGGTATGTCAAGACAGAGAGGCATGTGGAAGCACTTCACTCTTTCTCCACCATGATGAAAGGAGGTATTGTGCCCAGTCCTGTTAGTTTTGTTAATGTGTTTCCGGCTGTGTCCAGTATCAGAGATTGTAAGACTGCTCATATGCTCTTTGGGTTGGTTCTAAAACTTGGTGACCAGTATGTGAATGATGTGTTTGTTGTCAGCTCAGCCATGCTCATGTTTGCTGATCTTGGTTCGTTAGATTATGCGCGGCTGATTTTTGATCGCTGTTCTAACAAAAATATAGAGGTTTGGAACACTATGATTGGAGGGTATGTTCAAAGTAACCGTCCAGTTGAAGCAATTGGTGTTTTCATTCAAGCCTTATCAGATGAGGCTGTATGTGATGATGTAACTTATCTCTCAGTTATTACTGCTGTTTCACAGCTACAGCAAATAAAATTGACTGAGCAGCTACATGCATTTGTTCTGAAAAGTTTGGCAGTTTCACCGACTATTGTTGTTAATGCAATTATTGCTATGTACTCGAGGTGCAATTTTGTTGATACATCATTTAAGATTTTCGAGAAGATGACGGAAAGGGATGCTGTTTCATGGAATACCATAATTTCTGCCTTTGTACAAAATGGTTTAGACGAGGAAGCACTCATGCTTGTGTGCGAGATGCAGAAGCAAAAGTTTATGATTGATTCTGTTACCATGACTGCTCTTCTCTCTGCAGCTTCTAACCTTAGGAACTCACATGTTGGAAGGAAAGCTCATGCATATCTAATTCGGCATGGGATAGAATTTGAGGGAATGGAGAGTTATCTGATAGATATGTATGCAAAATCCAGCTTGATTAGGACTTCAGAATTGTTATTTGAGCAGAACCACCCAGGAGATAGAGATCAGGCGACGTGGAATTCTATGATTGCTGGTTATACCCAGAATGGGCTCAATGAGAAAGCCATTTTCATTCTCAGAGAGGTATTAGCGCACAATGTAATACCTAATGCAGTGACCTTAGCATCAATTCTCCCAGTTTTTACTTCAATGGGAAGCATAGGCTTTGCTAGGCAGCTCCATGGATTCTCCATCCGTCATTTCTTGGACCAAAATGTTTATGTTGGAACTGCTTTGGTTGACACATATTCCAAGTCAGGTGCAATCAGTTATGCTGAAAATGTTTTTATCAGAACACCTGAGAAAAATTCAGTTACATACACCACAATGATGATGAGCTATGGTCAACATGGGATGGGTAATAGAGCGCTTATCTTGTATGATTCTATGCTGAGGTCTGGCGTTAAGCCTGATGCAGTAACTTTTGTGGCCATCTTGTCTGCTTGTAGTTATACTGGTTTGGTTGACGAAGGTCTTCTAATATTTGAGTCTATGGAGAAAATGCATAAAATTAAGCCCTCAATCGAACATTATTGTTGTGTTGCAGACATGTTAGGGAGGGTTGGGAGGGTGGTCAAGGCCTATGAGTTTGTCAAGGGATTGGGTGGGGACGCTAATGCAGTGGAAATCTGGGGATCACTTCTTGGGGCTTGTAAAATTCATGGCCACTATGAATTGGGAAAAGTTATTGCTGAAAAGTTGCTTAAAATGGAGATAGAAAAAGGGAAAGCAGGCTACCACGTTTTGCTATCAAATATTTATGCAGAGGAAGGAGAGTGGGAAAATGTTGACAAAGTCAGAAATCAAATGAAGGAAAAAGGTCTGCAAAAGGAAACAGGATGCAGTTGGGTTGAGATTGCTGGATTTGTGAACTGCTTCGTATCTAGAGATGAGAAGCACCCTCAAAGTGGTGAGATATACTGTATACTGGACAGGTTGACCATGGACATGAAGGATGCTGGCTATAAGCCAGCAACCGAAGTAATTTTGGAATCTAATGAACGGAGTGAATAATTTGTAATATTTATAATGTAAGTCAGCTGTTGGTTACTTTATGGTGGGCAGTTGTGAAGAAAGCGAGCTATAACTCTTCTGTCTGCTGTTACAATAGCCACAGGATTGATGATGGTAGCTGATAACAGTTTCATCCTCTCACACAAGTTGATCTAGTGTTAGCATGACTTGCAGTGGTGGTTTGTAACACTTAATTAGGGTGGTCATTCATCTGAAACAGATTACCTTTGATGAACACAGCAACCTATACAATATGATTGTGCAGTTGAGTAGTTAAAACTACGCCTGGGGCAATTATCAGTTGGTTCAGATTGTAATTATCGCTGTCTATGTTCGTGTACAGAATGGTATTCACCCAAGTAAGGGACGCCATATAAAGTAGCCTGGTGAAGTTGAAAACAATACCATTTAGGTTAGTTTTAGTTCATGCTTTATGAATATGTATTGGACTTAAGTTTTGCCTCCCAGTGTAAAAGGTTGTAGTTTATTTCATTAGCTTGGTTCCTTTAAAATGGGAGGCACTGAGCCACTGACATGTTCAGCACAAGGTTTAGTTTCCCCATATGTTTCTATAATTGGAAGGGGGTGATATGTTCAATTCATTCAATTTGATAATGGACCTGGGTCGAAGACCAAAAATGTGTTGAATTCATTCAATTATGAACTGATTATTGGAACAAAAATAATTCTGCACTCATTTATTTTATAATTACAGATCATAACAAAAACAAAAATATAAATTGACAAGCAATGTTGCATTTTAATCTCAACAATATACAAAGTATTGGTCAAGCAAATGGGTCACCACCAATAATAAAGAGGTCACGGGTACACAAAGTTGATATTGGCAACAGCAGGAAAAGGCAACTCAGATCAAGAAGATGAGAAATGGAATATTCAATTTTAACAACAAAAACAGGACATAGACATAAACTGCTGTATTTGTAACATTGAATCTCCTCACTTGGTGGCTTGTGCAATTATATTACTTATTGAACTGGCTTCCTCCTTAGCAGTTTCCACCAATGAATCCTGAAAGGCAACATCATATAAAATGAACTTCAAGAAAGAAACTGTGATGAAACCATTTTCCAAATAGAAAGAGCGTTGCATACCTGTGCAGCTATCAACCTGGCAACTGTTTTCTTGCTCGACTCCTGAAGCTCACCCGCAATTAGAAGTTCATCTAGTATATAGTAGGCCTTTCATGATACAAAATCAAAGAACAGATCACAGGGCATATTAGGCCAGATAGATGGTAATTACCATTTATAATAGTATCAGTTTAAAAAGGCAAGTAAGAAGCCATTATTTCTAATTTTGAACATTAATCATTAATCATGGTAAGTGGACAAACCTTATGGAAGTTGAATATCAAGTCCAGTTCACATACCTGAAAACATGGAGAGAAGGAGTTATAGTATAGTATTTCCATTAGTGAATGAAGTAATGCCCTTGAAAAGTGAAAGGCATGACTCACACTGCCAAAATAGCGATCAAGAATCTCCACAAAATGATGAATCATTTCAAGGACTTCCAATTCATTGTCGTCATCATCGATACACATGCAGAAATAAAGACTAGCATACCTGTAGCAGATGATGAATAGAACAAATTCTGAATTAAATATGAAGAGATAGATAAGAGTGTATTGCAAATATATGAGAAAAAGACAATACCTTTTATAAACAACCTTGTATCCTCTCCATTCTACAAAATTACAGAGCTTGGGAGCACGGCTAAGAACGACAGAACTGAGCTCGCGGATGACCTTATGAAGAGTAGATGAGATGTAAATTGAAGGAAAGTGTTGATTGGGGATGGAATAATATTGAAGGAACAAAGGGGATTGATTACCTTATTTCTTTCCTTCTGAGAATAGGGTGAATACCATTTTGTAAGTCTCACCTTCCCTTGACGACTAATCAGCAGCACAAAGTGTATCTATATATTTCACATTAATATATCATCTTCAACTTGCAAATCTATAACTAATAATGGTCAAATAAAATGGGGAAAGTGGAGTTTGAACATCAATATAATCACACACAAATGCACTACAAAACAAACAAGGAAAAACTTTATAGAGTTGAATCTGAAGTAACAAGTTATGAAGAAAGAAAAGGTTGATTGAAATTAGATGTAGATCTAGGTAAACACAAAATGAATGTTTGTGATTCAGAACTCACCATTTTGCAACAACACAACACAACACAACACGCTTTCCGATCCCTTTGATGATTTGATTCCCAAAACAAAGAAATCTAATTTTGAAGCTCTCTTCTTTATTCCCACCGAGCAACTTGGACTCGGCCCATTTCACTTTTTTTTATTTTAAGGTATAAATGGCATATCAAAATTAAATAAAACCAGGTAACTAATAATTTAGCATCTTAGTCATTGTATAAATATTAAATAGCATATAATTATGTCTTTGGTATATGTGCACATTTTAAAAATGAAATGATTAATCTGTGATCAAGAGACAAGTGTAAAGTTTATCTTTTACCTAACTATTGAATAATAAAACGTGACTATATTTGGGTCCAGTTATAATCGGGCCAAACTGGATGAGCAAGTAGGTTGGATCCTATACACATTATATCAAGGAAGGTATATTCCCTGCTTTGAAAAGAAAAGAAAAGAAAAAGTAAAATCGGAAATAGAGTCGAAGATGTCAGGTTCGAAGATGAAGATGAAGTCGCCTCCGTTGGATCGTCCTGTTCGTGTTTACGCTGATGGAATCTACGATCTGTTCCACTTTGGTCACGCTCGTTCTCTTGAACAAGCCAAAAAATCGTATCTATGATCTGTTCCCTTTCTATGAATTATTGTATTTATGAATGAATGAATGAATGAATGAATGAATTGTTTATACATGTAGATTTCCTAATACTTATTTGCTGGTTGGATGCTGTAATGATGAAACCACCCACAAATACAAAGGCAAGACAGTTATGACTGAATCTGAACGTTATGAATCCCTTCGTCACTGCAAATGGGTTGATGAAGTGATTCCTGATGCACCTTGGGTTGTTGATCAACAATTTCTTGATAAACATAATATTGATTATGTTGCTCATGACTCTCTTCCTTATGCTGATACAAGTGGTGCTGCCAATGATGTTTATGAATTTGTCAAAGCTGTTGGTAGGTTTAAGGAAACTCAACGAACTGATGGAATTTCTACATCTGACATTATAATGAGGATCGTCAAAGATTATAACCAATATGTCCTTCGCAATTTGGATCGCGGTTACTCTAGAAAAGATCTTGGTGTTAGCTATGTCAAGGCATGCTCTTTCATTCTTAATTCACATCAATCTTCATAATTCCTATTTATATTTATATATTTCATTTCTCCAACTTGTGCTTCTCTCTAAACAGGAAAAGCGACTCAGAGTGAATAGAAGGTTGAAAACATTACAGGAGAAAGTAAAGGAACATCAAGAGAAGGTTGGTGAAAAGGTATGTTTTCATGTAATTAATACTTACTTTAGACAACATCATGTAAATTGTAATGTAATACTTACTGCAAGTAGGAGCAGCTGTGGATACCAGCTAAATTTGTTTCAAACAATTTCACACCTTCACTCAATTGTCATTCAAATGGTTATTGGAACACATGAATTTTGACTTCTGATTTTTTTTTTTTGAGAATTCAAAATGCCAAACCAAAATTGTAAGTAATGCTAGCTCTTGTATGTATGTATGTATTTATGGAGTGTTCTGCAGTGCATTGGTTTCAGTATTTGAGGAAGAAACTGTCAGACCTGAAATGGGTGGTCATGAGCATGATTTTGCAGCAACAGGCCAAATTACTGTTTCTGTGTATAAGTCAATTTAGGTCTTTCCTGAACACGATCGCCCATCTCATGTAGTGTAGCTGGGGGCGTTGACTATTGCATCAAGTGCAAGTTCTACTGTCAAATAATACTCGGATTTATCATTTTAGAAATATGGGAATTACACATCTGCCCTATCAACTAGCAACAGTATATTAGGGAACCTTCCCCATTGAGCATCATACTATCATACATCAGTTTCATTGGTAACAAGTGTAATGGGATATGCTTTACTGCCATTAAATTGATCATCCAATTGTTGTTTGCTTCGATGCGATTCTTTATTTTCAGCAATATATCTGATAGCCAAAATTACTTGTCTCAACTTTCAATTTCCCCGAAAGACTTTTAAGCTCAAATTTACACTTGGCTACCATTAAAAGTCTTTTGTCCACATGTGTTGACTCTCTTTGGTTTTGATTTTTATTTTCCATTTTTTAAGAATAGTTTTGAAATGCAATATTAGAAAGCAGCCTTTTTTAGATTAATTATTTTAAACCTGGGTGGGAGGGAGTTGTATTATATTAATTATTAAACCTAATATTCTTTGATATTCATCTAGATCCAAATTGTGGCAAAGACTGCGGCTATGAGTCGTAATGAGTGGGTGGAGAATGCTGATCGTTGGGTTGCTGGATTTTTGGAAATGTTTGAAGAAGGTTGCCATAAGATGGTAAGCTACTTTATGAAGGGGGAAAACAATGTAACTCTGTTGATGCATGATACTACTTACTCATTTCAATTTTCGTTCTTGTTTTTTATATTTGGATTTCTGTTACGACATGAATGTATACCAGGGGACGGCTATTAGGGATCGAATCCAAGAGAGGTTAAGAGGTCAGCAGTCAGGCGATGGTTCATTTCTTCTAGAAAATGACAAGGATGATAAGGATGATGATGAGTATTATTATGATGAGGACGGCGATAGTGATAATGAATATTTTGAAGAATATTATGATGATGATGAGCTTAATCCCCAGAGTAATGGGAAAGATGAGAACAAGAATTAGAAAGACTTTAGAGGAGTTGTTGGGTTCTTGGCAGAATGTGCATGTGATTTCTGTAATATTATATGCATTATCTTGGATAATGGAACATGCTTTGGTGTTGCACAAGGGAACTCTCATTTTGCTGGTTTAGTAAAAAATTCTGCATATGGAGTGTTGGTATACATGGAAATGTTATGTGTGCATACACTTGGTAAGAAGTGTTAAGCTAGAAAATCTGCCCGGAAATTGTGTTTGTGATTATTTGCCAGTGACTTAATTTTGGATGGGAAAATACTACCTACTTTGTATTTATTTATATACTTTTGGGTTCTATCTATATCTTACTTTTCTTTTCAATCAGGCATGTTTATGTTTCTGTAGTGTTTTCTTTCAAGTTTCATCCATAATCATCTGGTGTAACATAGGATTCTCAGTGTGTGTTTTGTACTATCCGCAGTAAATTTGATCCATGGAGGGTTTTAGATGGAAGGTAAGACATTTGTTATATATATTGTGTGATGTAAATAAATAATGAATATTAGTTTGATTTTGTAATGAACTACTATTTTACCATATTGTTGAGGTCGTGTTTGTGAGTTTAGTCCATTAGGAAGGTTGGGCATGACCCCTTCCTCTCTATTGAAAATGAAACTTACAAGCATACTTATAAGTGAAGAAATTCAGAACAAAATGAGTGTTAGATGGTGGCTTATTAGATTTCTAATCCAATTCTCCTGATCAGTGATAACTGTGGAAGCGATTCCCGACTTATCCTAATTAATTTTATATTAGAATATTAGAAGCTATTAATTGGTTTTTTTGTTGCAAAGATTTTATTGAATTCATTTACTCTGTATGTTTTTAGTTTGGATGAAAGCATAGCATTTCTGATCCAACAAATGAAATAAGATTACTAGAATCAGTCCACTATAGTATTTTTCATATATACATAATCCCTTGGTTGAAGATCATTATATACACGTCAGAAGCCATTGGTTGAAGATGATTGAATGGTAGTGAACTAGTGATATCATCCTCCACTATAGTATGTATGTACATCACAAAAGGACAGAGACAATTACATCTTGGAAGCAAGTCAACATACGTTAAATAGATTCTAGAAAAGTGTTGCAATGTCATTCAATAGCCTACCCTTAATTTGATTCTCATAGATTTTTATCCGGACAACAAGGGCTTTTTCCAAGGTCTACAAATTGTCATGTTTTAGGTTAAATTTATTTATCAGCTTGGCTGAAACTTCATTTGGTTTATACTATATGTAAGGGATCAATTTTCATTCAATCACTTATTAAAGCTTATATTTATGATGAAGTCATTATAACATCTTACTTTTAATACATAGTTTCTTTTTGTTGTTTTCCTAACATTACCAACAACAACAAAGAGAATAAATACTATATTTATTTATCTCGTAACATAGTTTATCTCAAATAACATAACCGTATCAAACTTATTATCAATAATATTCTATAGTAATGCATGCATTTGGACATGAATCTAATCATTTATAATCTTTTTATTGTGGTGTTAGAGTAGATGAGGTAGTGGGGAAGAAGAAATGAGTCAGACTCCTCTCCATTAAATTTCAAGTACTAAATTATAATCTCATCTAAATAATAAGGGCACAATTGTCAATATATATTAACTTTTGTTTGAAATTACAAGCACTTTCCTCTCGGAGACTCAGAAGAAATGGGCAGGTCCATGATGATCATCCATGAAGATTAACCCGTTACCTTCATCACCACTCCCATTATTATTATTAGCAATTGTTGTTTGGTTGTTGTTGCTGATTAGTCCCTCCACAAACCAATTATTAATATTCTCTCCTCCTCCTCCTCCACCTCCATTACTTTCTATGTTGCAGTGTTGATATAACTGTTGTTGTTGTTGATGAAAGGTGGAAGAAGGTGGTAAGATGATCCCATTCGTGTGAGGATTGGACCAAAATCCCAAACCTAAGCCCGAAGGAATGGTTGGACCGCCCGTGAATTGCTGCACCATGGCACGAAAGTTAGTGGTATCTGTGTTGAGCAAGGTGGTAGGAGTTCGCCTTGAAGTCCTACTTCGGCGCCTAGTGGGCTTGGATAGACGCCCTTCTGGGGTCAGCTGTGGTGGTGAATGGGTGGTGGTTGTGGTTGTGGTTGTGACAGTGGTGGGGAAGTTTTGTTGATAGAAATGGAGGCAGTCATTAGGAGTTGACATGGTATGGCGTGAAATGGAAGGAAAGAAAGAAAGAAAGAAAGAAAGAAAGAAAGATAGATAGAAAGAAAAAAGAGTGTGGGGATTGATGGGTTATTTATGGAGCGATGCTGCTTTCAGCTTTCAACTTTCAACATTCAACTTTCAACTTTCAACATTCTTCAATGTTACACTTACACCTACCAACAACAACAACGTCTAATGGAACCTAACATCATCCCCACCCTTCATTTCTCACCCATCTTCATCTTAATTCTACTAATGTCTTATATTGATTTTATCTACTAAAATGTCATGTCCTTGTCCAATCTAGAAGTTAATGAATAATCTATATACGATAAGATTATCATGTGGAAGTGTGAGTGTGATGAAAATATTGAATCATCATAAGTCTTATCACCTCACCTTTTTAACAAGAACCTCCCAAGTAGCTTCTCCTCTAAAATTATTCAAGTAATTCCATTTCCAATCACATCTATTGCCAAATAATTCTCCTCACCCACTATCAAACTAGAGAAACAACGTTTTCTAACAAAATTAATCTTCAAAAAGGAGGGGATGAATTTTACACTACTAAAAAAGACGATAGATGAAAATTACATATATTAAAGTAATAAAATCACTAAAAATAGGAGTGAAAGATTGATTAGGAAAGAAGAAAAGAAGAAAAGAAGGGGGTAAAGGAAGAAACATTTATAAAAAAGAAAGGATGAGAAGTTAGCTGGTAATAATGATCACTACTGTTTCAATTATGAAGTATTAATATTATTGTTATCTCAAATCTCACAAAAGGAAAAGCATTGTAGTTGTAGTTGTTTCCATTATCATCATCATATTCATTCCTTTAACCTTTTTGTTATTATAATATAATGTGTTGTTTAGGCATATAATACTTCCTTCTTCATATTATTATTAATCACTAACATAGTAACATCTCTCTCTCTCTCTCTCTCTATTATTTGTTGATGGAAAACAGAGCTGAGATTGAAATTCAAAGTAATTTTGTGTCTGATTTTGAAATTCAGCCTCAGCCTCAGCCTCAGGTAATGACTTTCATTCGATCTGTGTTTTGATAATACTATATATTAATTATTATGAAACCTAATTAGATTAATGTCATAAATTTGTAATGTAGACATGTATTGTTGGAAATGAAAAAGGTGAGAAGAAGTGTGAGGCCAGAAAAGCTGCACTATCCTCTCTGCAAATACCAGCATGGTCACTATCTTCTTTTGCAAACACCGATGGTCCTACACTCTCAACAACTCCTGCTTCTACAAGGCCAACTTCTGCCAAATTCATTCAAAGGATCTTCACCTCTGATACTGAAACAACCTCACTTCCTCAAACTCAAAGGATCTTCACCTCTGATACTGAAACAACACTTCCTCAAAGGATCTTCACCTCTGATACTGAAACAACACTTCTTATCATTCCATCTCATTCTCCTTTCGATAACCCTTCAACTTCAACCTCACTCTTCTCTTCCTCAACAAAACCTCCACATTCACTACCAGTTACTCCAATTACAACTTCAGCTTCACAGAATCTACATGGATCACACCTACACTCTGCTTCTCCTTCAACTGTATTATTCCATTCTTCTTCTCTCTTAACTACTTTCATCTCTCATTTTCCATTTATTTATTTATCAATATTCCCTTTTTCTATAGACAATGGAAGTTATGCACCATATGACTCGATCATTTTCAGTTCCGCTTAATGCCAAATCTACTAATGTAAGGCCAACAGATTCTAGGTGCTTGATTCGTGTAATTTCAGTTAGACCACATCTTCAAACTGTTGATGCTACTTCAACTGATGATGCTTCAGTTTCGGAGATTGGTAATTCTTCAAACTATACATAATGTACAGTTTTCTTCTAGGCGTCTCTTTAAATTTCTTCACCGGGAACGTTCAGTTATTTTAGCAAGCAACAACTACTAGATATTGAGGACAGAACCAATAATGCTTTGTTTGTTAGGCTCCGCAGAGGAAATGAAATACATAGGACTGCAGGCGATGTAAACTAACATCTGTCTCTCATTTTTGTTGAGCACTCTCTAGAGTGTTTAAAGCCTTTTCATTCCATTGCCAATAGGCTTTATAAATTCGAGAAATTATAATAGTTTTATTTTTTTGATAGGCAAATTTTTTGTCGAGGATGGGGAAATTGTGCAGTGAACAGGGTTTGAACCCAGTTGCTCACACTGTATGTCCCGAAACTCTACCAAGTGCAATTTTGATTATAGGGTTTTTTTAAACTTTGGACTGTGTTTTCCAGTGTAGTTAAAATTCCTTGTTATTTTTTTATCCATATACTATTCTGACTGTCCTCGGTTGGCTTGTTAATCATATTCTTAAATTTGCCGTCCTCTTCGTTTGTGTTTTTTTTACTGTTTTTCTCTTTCCAGCCATTGAAGATACCACCGAGGATATTCCAGAGGAAGAAGCAGTTTGTAGGATTTGTCTGGTGGAGCTTGGGGAAGGAGGTAATACTCTTAAGATGGAGTGCAGTTGCAAAGGTGATCTTGCACTTGCTCACAAAGACTGTGCAGTGAAGTGGTTTAGTATTAAAGGAAATAGGACCTGTGATGTCTGCAAGCAGGATGTCCAAAACCTTCCAGTTACGCTGTTGAAAATTTATAATCCTCAAAATTCTGCTAGGCAGCCATCATTTGTGCAACTGTCACAACAGGGGGACACAAATTATTACAGGCAAGTTCAATTATTTCAATGTGCTACGATGGTAGTCATTTTTCTGATCAAGTCCCTCTTAAACTGACCGACAAGAGACGTAAAAAGTTATTGTCATGTTAATTTGATAGGCCTTGTGAACCAGACTTACAGCTTTTATTGAACTTATTAGGTTTAAGGCCAGTGTATCTCATTATTTTGGTTTATCGGAGCTGGTTGTCATATTGCATAGGTTTTGGTAGATCATAAGTTTAGGGTTTGCTTTACAGCTTCAGTTAACTTTATATGCACATATGAGTATGTGGCAGTAAGATGTGTTCTTGGTATTGTTTGGGATCCATTCTGTAAATAAAAAAGACAGAAGAATCGAAAGAAAAAAGGATTACCAAAAACAAGGATTAGATATTCTCCATACACTTAACAGCAGAAAAGGTATATGAAACATTGCTAAAAAAGAGCTGTCCAATCCTTTTGTCTATGCACAAAAGAAGTTCCCTTACACAAACTAAGTTTACCTTCCGTTCTCCTGCCAAAACTTTTGAAGTTAATCAAGAGACCCTGCTCTAGAGGCTAGATGCTATGAGGAGAATCCAAGATTCACCAAACACACAAGACCCCTACTCCATTTGCTAATAGCTGCTGTGCTGTCTAAGAATAAATTTGCAATTGGTTCTGAATTTGAACAATGCATACATCCATCGGTAGATAACACCTTGTTAAGTTTAAAAAAACATGTGATAAATCAACGGCGAATCACTAGTTTTGTAATTGTAACGTATCCATGTTATTTGATGCATGACAGGATCTGGCGGGATATACCTGTACTCATCTTGGTCAGCATGCTTGCTTACTTTTGCTTTCTAGAGCAACTACTGGTATGCTTTTCTTTGTATATGTGAAGTTTATGATAACTGGCTAACTGCTTCTTGCCTTCTTGCATCAAATTATGGGTTTGGGCCTATTGCATCCATTGGCTACAGTGCCATCTGCATCAGAAAGTTGACTTTGAAAGATCATTTTGACCAACTTATAGTTGTCATTAGGTGATTCAGAAGATATAACCTCATCTACTGGGAGAATAGCTGCAATGTGCTCAGTTTAATATATGCTGATTATTTTCTTTATTTTGGGGTATAAAGAACAGGAATCCTAGTTAATCAGACCTGTAGTGGCCAAAAAACCCTCAACATTTAGGTAGTTCGTAGGGCCAAATTTTAGAGAAGGGATTTTATTTGCCATTTATTTTTATGATGTTTCTATTTTGTTGAAGCCAAATTAGTTATTTCATGGAATACATTTTTGTACTTATTCTTTGTCTATTTAGTACTTTACTAGAAGGCCATACTTATCAATACTGTTTTTGTGGAGAGTGCTTCAAAGAAAATATATTTTCTTGATCTTTATTTTCCTTTGTCCTCTTTTTAACCGATTTGTACAATATGGAAGTATGTCTGACACAATGTTTTTTAGCTTACCAGGTATCAGATATGGGACCCCGCGCTCTTGCCATATCATTACCTTTCGCCTGTATTTTAGGTTTCCTTTCATCCATCGTTGCGTCAGCCACCGGTAAACTTTTTCCTTCAGCTTGCCACATTATAACGAAGTCATTTTGTATGTTTTGATTCCCTTTATACTCTTGATTTCATTTGTGTTTGATTATATTTTTTTACCATGAAACATGAAATGAACCATACATGTATAATTGTTAAATATATAGAGGAGCTCAAGCCACACTTGCAAATTATAGTTGAAGGTAAGGATATCAATAGAAATCAACACGCAATGAGAGTTGACAAATATTGGGCTTTCCTAATGTATTGTAAATTTGTAATAGGATAACACTTAGATTGTATAAACACCTCCATCAGTTCCAAGTCCTAATTATTTTCTCCTGACTTAGTAGACCTGTAAGTGTTGTACATTATGTAAGCCTTCCCTACAACCAGAAGCAATGAGACAATTGACAAGGTCTGTCCACCTCATTTCTCTCCTTAGATTATTCTCATTATGACCTTAATTGCTGAAGAGTATTACCCTCTTTTAAGTTTCTGAATCTTACACAGCATCCTGGATGTTGTCTACTGTTGCTGGGTCAGTGCAATTTAAGTTTGTCATTAGTGAATGATGCGTGGTTGTTTACACAATACTGTTACTTTTTAAAATGATGGAATTGTATTTTTTTGACATGTGTATGCATTTTTCTCACAATTTTCACAACTTGATGAACTGAACTGAACCAACCTGTTTTAGATTTGATTGGCTTGGGTTTGCGGACGGAATTTTTCAAAGCTTGAAACAAACCGTATTAATGGATTATGGGTTCCTCTTTGGAAATTGTGTGTAGTCTTACTCCGGAGTATCTTATGCTGCCATAGATTGACTTAAAGTACTTTTATTTAATAATGATTAATGAGTTTTGATAAAATTAAAATGTGAACATGTTTTGGTGGCAGTGAACAGGAGTTACATATGGGCTTATGCTTGCTTCCAGTTTGCAATTCTCATCCTGTTTGCTCATGTATTTTATACTATTGTAAGATCATATCCTCACTTGATCATGTTAATGCAGTGAAATCAAAACGTATATATTTTAACACTCCTTTTTATTTATTTATTACTTGTAGCTTAATGTTAATGCAGTTCTCTCTGTTCTACTTTCCTCATTCACTGGATTTGGGATAACTATAAGTGTGAATTCTCTGCTGATGGAATATATTAGATGGAAAGGAAGTAGGGAGATTCAAGCTTACAATGATGATATTATGAGGAGAGAGCAAGAGCGCCGTGATAATGTATAACAACAGGAGCAGCAATATGAACGACAGTGTCAACATCAACATCATCAACAACAACAAGAAAGACAGCAAAATCAATGACAATAAATCCCCCAGCCATAGTTGATACAACTGTTTGAGAGCAGTTTTCTCCAATTATGAAATTGTGCTGTTTTGATTATTTTACTTAATTTTGTGAACATTTAAAACACATCAAAAGATTGAGCATCTATTAAAAATTGAATGGTAGGACTGAGTTGGTAACATGTTGAATAAATCATTTGAAGCCAAAAATACAATATGTGTAAGCGGAATGAAAGGCCTTTTTGAAGGCTCAAATGCAAGTGCTATACATACTCCTCAACTTTGCTTCACCAAGAAGACTCACCCAATGTGGATATATTACGGTATAGACGTTTGTTTGTTAAGGACAAGTTATAAATAAGTTAGACCAAGACAAACTTTATATCAAATATTAGACTGGGGAAATGTATTACCTCGTGTGTTTGCAAAATATAATTATGAATTAATTTTTTATTTTTTGATGTTTTATGTAAAATCATATTATGTTGCAAACTTCGGTCTAAAATAGTTTCACCCAAATACAAAAGCTATATTTTCTCATTTTCTACTAACACAATGCTATAAAATTATCACAAGGTCAAAGCCACATGCAAGTCTTCTAAAGTCATTTTAGAGGCTAAATGATAAAACAAACTTGTTTGGACAAATCCCTTGTTCGAACCAACCCGTTTTCTCTTGTCATGAAATGCCAATATACTATTTTCGAATTTCATTTAGATAATCTTGTTAGAAAAAGAGAAAGAAAACAAGAAATAACTTTTTTTAATTTTTTTTATTAACAAGAGCATAAATCATGTAATGAAAATGGTTCTAGCTTAACTAAAGTTAAGAGTTCCATAACATGAAAGTAAGCAATATCTATACTGCAGTGACAAGGAGAGACAATCTTCCATTATCACACCAACACAATCACAATCCCTTTTTGTGTTCTTTTACCTTTATGAAACATTATAAAATGTTACTCTGTATAAATGTTTTTTAAAGGATAAATTTCGTTAATACATAAAACTAAACTACTGTCTCAAACACATAATTTTTCTCCATTGTAATCTTGTGTGAGCGAGCAACAAAGCATGAGTGAGTTTTAACATATCTTTTTTTCAAAATAACTTCAACAAACAATCAAATTTCATTAACAATTAAAAAGCACTGGTATTCCTTCCCAATTTAGAGTGCATATGCACAGTTTTCAATTATGACCAATTCCTATAAGTTGGTAAAACAAAGTGCACGTGCTATCTACTTCACATTTAAAAGTTCAAATTCAAACGTTAGTTTTTGCTTCCCAGGTCAGGCAACTTTTATACAGAACATGACAACCTCAAATAAGCCTACAACTATGATCCTCTGCCTCCTCTTTGCCTCTTCTCTTCCAATGTGGTTGCCTCATTTAACATATCTGCTGCATCCTTGTTCATGTCCAGCTTTGCAAGCGCAACTGATTGCATGTAAAAGGCCGTAGGCCAGTCCGGATAAACGCATTGCGCTTGCATTGCATCTCTAAGTGCCGGATCTGGTTGGTCACATAACAGATAGCAGAGACTGCGCCTTGCAAAAACAGTTGGGGAGACCATAGTTCCCACATCGATAAACTGCACAAATAACACAGCAAAAGCATCTCAAAATAACCAACATGAACACAGCTAAGCTACAATCATTAACAATGGGTTTATGAAAAAATATGTTTTTGTTCCCCAAAAGTCAACTCAGTTTTTTTTATTACTTTAGTCCCTAAAACTATTTTTGACTGGTTTTGCTCTTAAATGTTCCAATATTTTTTGTTTTAGTCCCCATCGTCAATTAAGGATGACATGACGAACACTCCACCTGTCACATGTCATCACTCACCACTTAATTGAGAGCAGAGAGAAAAACTAAATGTTTAGAGCATTTAAAGGCCGGAATCGGTCAAAAAATTTAATGGACTAAGCTTTTACAGTGTCACCTAACAAGTGCTAAATTGCACCTGGGAATAGTTATCAATAGCTGTCTTAAAATCCTTGTCACGGAATGCGTAGTCTCCACGCTTCCTCGCCTCCAACATATCTCTCATCTGTTGTGTCCACTCTTGGAATGACAACTGAACCAATTCAAATTCAAACCTTAGAGGATAGCACCTAACCAAGAGTAGAAAAGATTAAAACTACTACACCCATTAGTTACCTCGTTAGTTCCTTCATCGTCTCTGTAATGTGTTGAAACCAAGATCTGATGTATTGCAGTGAGGTCCATTCTTGAACAAGCCTCACCCATTGCCGAAAGGGGACGTTGTGGGATTGATGGAGCTTCCTCATGCTTTGGAATTCCAAGCATGATGTGAGAACGAACCTGAGCACGCATAATGATAATCAACTAGAAGTTATGTTGCAATAACTCAATATATACCTCAATTCTCTTATCTACATGGAGAAATATAAGCTACGGAGGGATAGACAATAAAGAGCTGCATGCTTGATATGCGCAACCTTACCTCCGTTGGAACACTACTGCATTGGTTTAGCTGACCAACTCACAATTTCAAAGGATAGAATTAACTTTGCTATAATACTAGGTGAAATGGAAATAAGTGGTAATTTACTCGACACCATTTGGTTTGATAATGGGGAGGGAATCCTCATTGTTCAAATGGTGACCTATGAATGGCTTCCTACCCTATGTTATGTATATGGTGGATATGGGTAATAGGAATAATTCTAGAAACAGGTCTCCTATTAAAAAGGTGTATGGAATTGTGGCTTGGGCAGATCTTTGTCTTAGGAAGAGCGAAGGAGGATTAGGAATCAGGAATTGTGGTACTTCGAACAAAGCAGCTATAGGCAAATACATTTGGGATATTGCTTCTAAAGCAGACAACCTTTGGGTCAAATGGGTAAATGAAACTTTACATTAAAAACTCCAATTTATGGTCTTATCTCCTGCCACATGATGTTAGCTGGTATTGGGAAAAGCTTATCAAAATTAGAGATAAACTTGCACCTGGTTTTGTAATGACTATTGGAATTATATCACTGACGTACATATACCATTAAGTCCGCTTATAATAGGCTAAATGTTGCACATCCTCCTGTTAGTTGGTCTAAAATTGCATGGGTGAGCCTTGGTTTATAGCACGGCTTGCTCTAAAACAAAGGCTTATGACACAAGACAGAATGTAAATATTCAACTTCTCAGTTCCTAATCCAGAATGTGTCCTATACTCCAATCAGAATGAAAACCATCAGCGCCTATTCTTCCATTGCCCTTGATCTGCTGAACTTGATACCTTGACAGTGCAATGGACTAAATGTGCCCAGTTTCCTAGTGCATCTAACCGGTGGATAACTTTCACTCTACATTCTTCTCGATGTAGTAGAGTTGAAAAACTAGTGATATATGCAGCAATTGTATCAACAATTTATCATATTTGGATTGAGAGGGTTTTGAGAATTCTTAGGCATGTTACAAGGAGCCCAGCTACTGTATTTGAGAATTCTTAGGCTTTTGGATATTGTATTTTTCCAAACTGAATTTTTTGGACATTAATTGAGTGAACCCTCCCTAGGAGGTGGCACTCTCTAATTGTATCTATTCAATTTAAATCTAGTGAGTGCTTTTTTGTTGGCAATCTATATATTTCCTTGCCCAAAAAAATGTAGCAAGTGCAAATATTCATGGCCTAATGAAACCCTAACTCGAGCTAATCACCCAGGTTCAACTACATTTTGACCTTAAACTATAAAAAAATGTCCCAGCCTAAGATCCAGGTTACCAAGTTGGTTATACTTCAAGGATAACGAACTACGGGACCCCCAACCAAATAGATTACATTTTGAAATGTGTAATTAAAGAAACAAATATTTAATATTGGAAGTCAAAGAATTCGAATATTAGGCATCAAAGAAATTTAACATCCAAAATAAAGGCTAATTACTATTTAGGTGGAAATATAATAGTAAGTAGGGCTTTGAGGCAACAAAATTTCAATATAATCTTTTCCATAATTGAGTTAGAGGAGGAATCCATACTTCAGGTTTTGTATGCAATGGGGCAAGTGTTGTGACCAACTCCTTTGTATCAGGCCGCTCCCTAGGTTCATATTGCAAACACTTAGAGGCAAGATTGACAACTACAGTGGCCTCTTCGGTAGAAAACTTCCCCTCTAAATGTGACTCCATTAGCAGCATGTTGTTTTTCCCCTGTATCATATCAAGTGCCTGAAAAGAGAATAAAGTAATTGAACAAGTGTGACATGAAGTGAATTAGTTGATATTTAGTTTATGTAAGTATTATTGTTAAGGCAGTTAGGAAGATACATGGCTTGGAGGGATGTGCTTGCCGCTGAGGAGGTCTAATAGGACAGTGCCAAAGCTGTAAATGACACTTTCAGGGGTGACCCTTCCTGAATTAATAAATGGTATAGAGTTGTGTTAAATGATGATGATAATAATGAATGTATAATAATGAATGTAAGTGAGAGTTACCATTTCTTAAATATTCAGGAGGAGTATAAGCAAGATTAGTGCTATAACTTTTACCATCCCTGCTGTTCTTCATTAAACCAAAGCATGAGAGACGAGGATCACCTTCTTGATCAAAGAGAACTCGATACGCATTCAAATCATGGTATAAAGGCCTTCCTTCCGAACTGCAATAATCCAAAGCTTGAGCAATATAGAGAGCTACTCTCAGCCGCATTGCCCATTCAAGGGTGTGATGTTCCCCTGTTAGGGAAGTGAGTGAGTGAGTGAGTATATATGTAGTAGAATATATATGAATGAAAGAGAGAATAAAGAAGATGTATATATAGTAGTAGATAGTACAGTGAAAGAGATGCTTGGCGAGAGTGTCGTTAGGCATAAACTGAGCAACAAGAAGCCTATGATCAGCATCACAACAATAACCAATCAAATTAGCAAGCCTTGGATGACGCAATTTAGCAACACCTGATGCTTCTTCAACGAATTGTTTCGGATCTGGCCATGCTCCTTTGCTGAATTTCTTCACTGCTATCCATTCACGGTTACTCACTAATCTTCCTTTGTATACAAGGTTAGGTGCCTTCTCTCCACTCTCAGATACGATTAATTCTGAACTGAAATTGTTTGTAGCTGCTTTAAGCTCAGATAATGAGAACTCTGAGAAACCATCCAAACCAACAGGATTTGAAGATGAATCTATCTGTGCTCCTTCAGATATTGAAGAAGAACAAGTTACATGATAGGGTTTTTGTTTTTGTTCTTGTTCTTGTTGTCGTCGATTTCCTTCACTTTTCTCTCTCGCTGATGATTGGCAACAACCCATGATGCCTATTCTCTTTTCTCTTTCTCCTCCTTCTCTTTCTCTTTCTCTTTCTCTTCAATTCAATTCTATTCTATTCTATTCTATTCTATTCTATTCTATCAAATAATAATATTAATAACATTGCTTTCATCATGTCTTCCCTATTCCCTTCTTCATCTCACTATTTACTCTTTACTTACCATCTTTACCAAACTTCCTCCTCTTCCTACTTCCACTTCTTCTTTTTTAATAATAAGGAACAAACTCACTCTTTTTATATATCCCAAAAATCATTTGTATACATTTATTTAAGGATTTAATATATGTACATTCAGGTGTACCTATTTTTTATATTATCAATATCCTATCATTTATATATTAATTATTATTAACTCTGAAGTAATATAAATGAATGGTGTATTATCTTTACTACCTCTACATGACAACTCCTCCTATTTACTATCATTTAATTTACCAACCCAAATTAATTCATAATTCATCCAAATATAGGATCACATAAATCTACCTAACTAATTTATTGAATTTAAGTCCACACAATCTAAGATGGATTCAAATTCATCCACCGGCCATCTAAAAGAATATAAAATATCCTGCTAAACAATTGACAAAGATGATTGATAGATAAATTGATACTTTATTTATTAGTGATTAGTTTACAAGTGACGTATGTCACTTTCTTGTGGGTAGGAAAATTATTAGGAGTATATATCATTTTCCCTTTTCATAACCCACTTTAAATGATAAAAAAAGAATAAATTATCCCTCATTGCTCTTCCTACTTGCTTATCTCAATCTTCTCCTTCCTCATTCAAAATTTTTGCTGCTCTTCTACCACATTTTCTAACAAGGTTTCTAAGTTGTTTTCGGTTTTAGTTCATCTTTGGTATATTTTCATAATAAAAGATAAAATAGGATACTTTTTAATATTAATTTGAGACATGATTAAATGATATAAAATAGTCACCATATATATATATATATATAATCCTTGGATTCTTCAAGAAGATATTAACTACTATAAATAACAAGTGAAACAATACACGATTAAAAAAGGCAAACATAAGCAAGGAGTAGGAGACACTAGGTATAGGAGAACAAGTTTATATGTCAATGTATTCAACTTATTTGTGTCTGGAATTTTGATATTTGATAACTTGTAGGCGTTAGAATTAGGTCCATTTAAAGATCCAATGTCTCTCTGTTCACCTACGAGGGGGGAAATCCCAAATGGCCTATAAAAAAACATACTTTATTCTAATTGCATTTCATTAAGCTTGCCCAATGTCACACATGGTAATCTCTGTACAATAATTAAACTTAAAATAGGAATATTTTATGACAGGGACATAACTTTATACATTAAGGCATCACTTCGGATCCAATATACCATAACCTTCCAGCTATCTATGTTTGTTTCTCCCATTTGTATGCTCATTTTACTATTTCAGTTTGAGCACTCTTTCATCATCACAAAAACTTGCTCAGGGTTAAGTTAAGTACCACCTCCACTCCAACTCCCTCCCTCCTTCATTCAAACATGTATATTTAAATTTTGTAATGTAGAAAGGAAGATCTGTCCTTAACCCAGCGCCAGTGACATACATCAAAAACTTTGGCATATGGTTGGTTTAGTCCACACAACTTCCCTTGTAGTTTTGTATTGGTAGGCACTCACTTTCCGAGTAAAACTTGTATAGACACGTGTCTATGCAGACATTGCCAAACAATTTCTCAAGATAAGTTGACATATGGAGGTGCCTACTCCTCAACCCTCGCATCTGTACCCACATGTTCCCATGCATACAGGAACAACATCTTTGCTCAACTCTTTTCAGAAGGCACATGAACCCTGTAGATCATCATCTAGTAGCAGGATATCACAAGAATATATTCTTGGCAAATGGCGAAGACATAGTTCTACCTTACATCAATGTGAATCACCCTATGGGAACTCATGCATGATCTCTGGTGGCGCTTACTTCTTCACTCCGTTGTAACAACTCATCATAAGCTCTCACAGATTCGTCAGTAAATCTCTCCATGGCCTCGAAAATGCGCTGCAAGCTAGCCTGTAGACTACTGCTGCCTTTGTCGCTCTGGTATTTGATATTTTCAGAAACCGACAGACCCTTACCTTCCCCTGATGCCATAATCACTTTCCGCTCTAAAGCCTGAATCTGCTTCTGTAGCTTCTGGTCATCTCTATCTAAATTTCTAACCTTTCTCTCAAGATCCTTGTTGTCCACCATCTGCCGGTGCATTTCTAACTTATCTTGTTCCCATACCTGAAGGACACTCATGGTAAATACATGCATGGAATCAACAACTTCCTTTTCAGATATTCTATCCAAAGCTTGGGACCACTGATTACATATTACAAATATCGGGGGTGCACCTATTCTACCAGGAGAAAAGGGGACTATGCCATCAGGTGTTTCTTCAGGTTCATACAGGAGACATTTCAGT
Source organism: Lupinus albus (assembly GCA_009771035.1). Classification (NCBI taxonomy): domain Eukaryota; kingdom Viridiplantae; phylum Streptophyta; class Magnoliopsida; order Fabales; family Fabaceae; genus Lupinus; species Lupinus albus. The sequence goes on along the minus strand of CM020002.1, from coordinate 97,677 downwards.
AGCCAATTATTCAATGCTCTAACATAACCTTTCTGTGCACTTATCCAGCTAGAGAATTGGAATGTCCAATTGATAAGCTCCTGTTCGAGCTGCTTCGTAGCCATAAGATGACTATCACCACCCTTCTTCCTGGACCCAACAGACCCCAAAATCCTAGCTTCTTTAATTGCTTCACACTGACAATGATGGCACTCAAGCATGGATTTCCACATTCTGGTCAACCTGAAAATAAGTGTATTATATTGTATAACCATATATGTGCTGAATGTTAGCACCAGATAATAAAAGATAAAATCACTGATCGTTATGCATATGCATGGATATCACATGCATAATATAAACATAAGAAAATGAGCATTAATTGAAGAAATATATAAAGAAGAATGAATAAGAGAACCAGTGACAACAGATGTCTAAGTAGTCGAGTTATGAGGCTAAATAAATTAATGGCCTCAGTTCTCAATTAAGCACGAATATGATGCTTACAGAATGGAACCTTGATGATTATGTAATTGTCTATTAGGTCAGTCTATGATGTTCTATGAGGAGGCATATTCAAACTGCTAAAAACGAAAAGTACTACTGTACAGGTCAGAAAACACATGAGTGGCTCATTACTAAACAACAATAACCGGGCCTTAACTCTTACTTACTCACTACTCTAGACAGGGTCAGCTACAAAGATCAATCAATCTATGTCATAGAGCTCTATCAGTTGATCAGTGTCATAGGGATTTTACTGTGATTGCAGAGAAGTTACTAATAACAGCTAATTGCTTACATAGATGTTCTGTACACTACTACAAGGTCATACAATATCATCTCAGTGATAACAGACAAGTATCTGAAATTGCAATGACATCAAGTCAAAGTTTCTAGAAACGGCACTTGACTTAATCTGACCTCCTTTCCCAAATACTTGGGAAAAAGGGGACAGTGACATATTGCCTGTCAGGAATAGAGAGATATTAAGAACCTGCATAAATAACAAGACAAGAAGTTCTTAACTTCACATACCCCTGGATTAATTCCTTCAGCTGGGGCCACAGTTCTTCATCCCTTATCTTATTTATTGTCATAGAAATCCTATCAACAACCTGAATTGCCATTCTTATTTTTGTGGACAGACTCCTGATGAGAGCTCGAGTTGAATCAACTTTGTGAAAATCAGCACCCCTTTCGTCCATACGCTTCAGCTTGCGACATTTCCTATCATGTAAAACCCTCATCTTTTCCTCTGCCTGCAAAACAGAAGCAATGAAAAAACTGTGCATACATATAAATACTGATAAACAAGGCAACATTTATTATGGCATTAAAATCAATCACCAGTTACAAAAAGGGACATGTGTTGGCAAAGTTGAAAAGAAGTGAAAGTGTTGGCTAAGTTGACAATAATGATTAGATTAGATTACAGTTTTCTTAATTTAAACTAATTAGGAGGTGTGTGACATGTGGTTTTTAATATTATTTCCTACTTTAATGTCATTTGCCAACTTTTTGAGGATCTTGCTGCTTCAGAATTATTAGAGAAGGTTTTAATAAATGATATTAATCAAAATGATTTTTAGCAGTTGGGGTGTAGCTGCTGTACCATTGAAAAATAAGTACAAGGGATCATTAACCAAATTCTTATTATCCTTAAACGACCAGTCACATATTAAACCCTTCTAACAAAGGTTATAAAAAGATCTAGTGAATGCTTCCAGCCAGGATATATCTGTATAGAATTCCACAGTTAAAATTGAATGCAAGATAATCCTTGGTATCTTTTTTTTAGGATTGTGGATGTGGCAAAGGTGAACAACTAAATGCATTGAAAGTGAAAGCAAAGGCAAAATGTTGGAAATTTATTATGGGTATTACATATGTGACATACCTTGACTTCATTGTAGAGTTTCTTCTCCCAAAGGTAAAGCTTCTGCAGGGTAGAAGAAAGATTGTGTGACCTCATAGTTAGATCAAGATCAAAATCTAAGGTAGTGGTAGCAGCGAGGTCAGTGGAGTCGGCAGTTTTGGAAGTAGAAGGTTGCGAAGAGACAAGGGACAATGAGGGAGCAACCGCATGTAATATTTTAGAAGATGCTGCATCATAGAGGGTAAGTGAGCACTCGGTAGTATAATAGAATATTGAAATAGTTAGTTGTAGTTAGAGACAGAGAGTGTAAGTGAGACAATGAATTAAAAATATATAACAAAGAAATGAAGAATGGTTGGGAGAAATAGAAGAGGTAGGTAACCTTGATAAGTTCGTGTGTTTTTTGGATGATATGGAAGCTTTCCAACCTCGAGGATCTTAGCAACTTGGGAACCAGAGTCAGAGGCCCTCTGAAAGTGAAGCTCAATCTGTTTAGCAACCTCTAAAGGATCCCTATTACCAGCAGCAGGAGGGTGTTTATTAGAGGAAGTGTTGTCACTTTGTTGAACCACTTTCTTGTCCACCACATGCACCTCATATTCCACTTCTTCTTCTTCTTCTTCTTCTTCTTCATCAATGTGGTCTTCGTCCTCCACCACCACCGCGGCCTCTGCCTTCTTGTTATTCTGTTGTTGGTGTTGTTGTTGTTGTTGTTGTTGATTTTGGTTGAGGAGTGGGTGTGAGTGTGGGTGTGGGTGTTGGTGGTAATCTTCATCTTCCAAATCGGGGATCCCTTCATCTTCTCTGACTTCCCTGGAGTCTCTGCTTGGTGTGTTGTATTGGGAATAGTAGTTGGTGTTGTCGGTGTTGAAAAAGTTAAGGAAATCCCAAGGGGAGGACCTGGGCGGAGAAGGAGGAGGAGGTGGAGGCTTGGAAGAGGAGGAGGAGGAAGATCCATAGATAGGAGGTGGTGTAGGATGGGAGTAATAAGAAGAAGAAGGAGGAGGATAAGGGTAATTTGGGTAGTAAGAAGAAGAAGAATCACCACCCATATAAACAGTGTCTGGATTGATAGGTGTTTGTTGGTAGACAATTGAAGGGGTTGGTTGTTTCTTCATGTAATTGATGTACGAAGTAGGTGGGGATGGAAAGGAGAGGTGATTATGATTGTTATTATCATGAAGATGATGAGAATGGAATTCATCATCGTCATCATCATCATCATCAATTGTATGAAGATGAGAATGGAATTCATCATCATCATCATCATCATCATCATCATCAGAATGGAAATGAAGGTGAGAGGCAGCATCATCATCAATTGATTCATGATGAATTGAAGGGAGTTGTTGCTTAGACTTAAGAGGAAGAGGAGAAGAAAGAGGAGAAGAGGAAGAATGTTGGATAAAAAGGTGTAAAGAGTGACCAATAGATTTGAGAGAATTGAAGTAAGAGAAGTGAACAGCAGAGAGAGAATACCTTTGATGAATAGCTTCATCTAAGAAACTGCATCTCTCACGACACACTCCTACTGCTGCTAAATCATCAACCTTTGAACTTCCACACCCCATTTTTTTAGGGTTTCTTCCTTCCAAACAAACAAATACTACTACTACTACTCGGCACACCTAAACCATTTCTGCATAATTATAACTAAATCACCTTTAAGTAAAGGAATCTTTTGCCAGCACGGACTTCCTCGTCCTATCTTCTCTTAATCTTAATCTTAATTATTATTATTCTTTCAATCTCTTCTCTCTTTTTTTATTACTATTTTCCTTACATGAAGAAAAGGAAAGTTTAGCATGTTTCTTACAAAACTCTATCATGTGTGTTTCGGCATTTCACTCTACTTACTGCACACCACACAAGCGAAAACCAATACGTTCCCTTTCTAATCACGTGCACACCACATGTCATGATTCATTTTATTTAACTCCTATCAACACATCATTCATTCACTATTTTAATTCATTATTCACTATTTTCATTGTCCTTTAGTGGGGCCAACAACAATGGGTGGGAAGTGGAACACACATATATGGTCCCAACTACAAAGGACTGTCAAATTGCATTGTGATTGGTGTCCCTCTTATTTATTGCCTAGTGATGATCAAATCAACTATACCCAAAATTCCTAAGGAGATCTACTATCCCTCTTTATATCCTAAATAGTGTACCAGATTAATCAAATTGTTAATTTAGTTAGAAAGAAAAATGTATAAAAATATAAAATAATATTTTATATTATTTGATGTAATCTTATTAGGTGGAGACAGAGAGACATGATTATTTTGGGACGGATCTTTGTTCCCAAAATTAAACCCAGTAAGGAAAAAGATAGTCATGTACAAATGTATAAAAAATCCAAATGACAATAATATTGATATCCTTTTAATCAATGTTTTAAAAACTGTGCCGTACCGGCCGGTTCAACCGGAAAACCGGTGAACCGGACCCCTAACCGGTACGGTATGTATGTTATACCGCATATGCAATAGAACCGGTCAAAACCGATGAAAACTGGTAAACCGGTTTAAACCGGTCGGTTTGTACATTTTTTTTTTTAAATTTCAAATTTTCAATTCTTCACCAATTCTTCAACTTCAATGATTGATACTTGGGTCATTTATTTGTATTTTGCGTTTGTTAAGTGATAATTTTAGATAAATATGTTTTTTACTTTAGACTTTGATTTTATTAAAGACTTAATGTTGTTTGTTTGTGTGAATTTGAAGTAAATTATGAATATGGATTATAAATATGAATATCTACTTATTTGAAATTTTTTGTTATAAGTTTATATATATATATATAAGCAAGTATGTCCGGTTTAACCGGCATGCGGTTTAATTACTGAACCACTGGTTAAACCACTGCACCACTATATCAGTACCATAACCGGTTTGATAACTGGTACAGTTTTAATAACATTGCTTTTAATTTATATTCATATTACATTTTATCCTTAAAAATATAATAAAAATAAAATTATTTTCTTCAGTAATAAAGAGGAGGTTGACTCCCCAAAATATCATTCTCATCATCTAAAGTATCTATGTATTCTCATTGTAAAATTTTTTACATTCATAACACATTATCTACTATTGATTTGTATTCTTTTTATCTGAGAGTAATGATAATTAACATATAAATTATGGATGATGTAGTGTAAAAATTAAATCCTTTTATTTATAATTTAATGCTGAAAGTTATTTAGGAAATAATAACCCAAAAAAGTTACGTAGGAAATGGATCAAATGGAGGAATAAAAGGATGATTGAAAATAAGGACAACACAATTAATTGGTTTTTATTTATATTCTAAGGGCAGTAACAAGTGTATAATTTTCATGATTTACCTTCCTAACATAAATTTATATTAAATTGATCATAATATTTGTTTCTCATCTCAACCTAAAGTAGTCTCTATCATAGCTTTATAAACTCATAGGCTTAATATGTTTGCCAGGATTTGCTAATATAAGGAAACTTTTTTTTACTTATGAGCATGTTAGCATTGTGTATTATAAAGAATTGGACAAAAATAACATTTTTACTTTGTAGAGACAACTACCTATATAAGGATATTTTAGTAATATCAATCTTAAATTTAAAATCAATAATTTATCTCTCCTTTTGCCCATCCAAACTTCATCATCTTCCCTCATTTAAAAAAAAACAAATCCCACAAGGCCACAACCCTCCACATTCTTCTTCCATGTAACAAGTATCACCATTCATTAAATCAACATTCTTCACTCACATTCTTCCATGTAACACGATCAAAAGAAATTATAAGGCTACATAATTTCCTTTAAAATCAAATATTTGCTTGGTTCTAAAAATTAAAAAGAAAATCTGAATAATAATAATAATGTAATATACAAAAGGTTTTTAACTATTCTATCCATGGAAGCAATTACCACCATGTAATTAACGAAATGGAACAAATGCTGGTGCCATGTAATTAATCTGAGAAGAGTTCTTGTAATTCAGCTTGGTCCGTTCTCATTTGAAGAGGGAGTGAAGAATCAGTTGTTGACCACTCTTCCTCACTAAACTGCTGCTCATCTATATCCTTATTATTATTATTATTATTCATATTTTCAGGAGTCTGATTTTGAGGAATGGAAATTCCTAGGGAGAGAGTTTTAAGCTCTGAATTCTGACATATGCAAGATGATGGATTCTCATGAAACTCACCACTGCCAGGCCTTAATTCATTGGGCTCTCCCATGAAGCCTACCTGAAAACTTGTAACCCCAGAGGCAAACTCTTGCCATGTTATATTGTTTTTGTTCATTAATAAACGGTTCAATTTTTTGGCATTCGGACGGATGGTGGGTTTATGACCCATGTACCTCCTGCAAAACAATCAACTTATTATTAGTGTGCATACATACACAAATGTCCTACTATACTATCCAAATTGAGATCAATGAAGGACATGAAAACTGCTAAGAATCTCGTATCTAATTAAGCACCCAAAGAAACAGGCAGCTTTACCTTGTTCCAGCTAAAATTTTAGCCATGTTGCCATTGTTGTTAGTGACAAAAACGTCACTGTCACCACAAACAATGAAATCTAATGCAGCCATGCGAGAAGAAAATGATAGAAAAGGTGTCAACTCCTCCTTGGTAGCTAATGTCTCCTTTGAATGGAAATTTGGGAAAAGAGCTCTGAGGGGTGCTAATGTTTCCTCTCCTCCATATATTTCCCCTGATGCTACGTATAAGTGCACTTCACTACCAAACCCCAATGCTCTTAGCATAAGGCCCACTTCTTCTGGGGTTAGTGGACATCTTCCATGCCTTCTAACCTTCTCAGGATTGCTTGCCTGTCTCCCCAAATAACAACAACACATATATATATTTATATCTATCTATCCATTTTTAATTAATCCAATACTTTAGTACAGTACAACTTAGATGCTAGTAAGTTATAAATCCTTACACGTAACTTTTTCCACCTCTTCCGGATTTCACCAAGTTCTATTCTTTCTTTCTCTCCACCACCATAATAGCAACCAGAAAATGCAAGCATATCCGGTTCAAACCTGTAACATAATTAGATCAATAAATAATAATATTACAATTTATTTATTATACAATAAACGAAGCTGATCACAAATTCAAAGGATTGTTATGCGGGATATTGCATCCATTGTTGAGGAACTGAAAGAGTGAATAAGTTTTACCTCAAATGTAGAGCAATGAAATGCTTACTTTTCATTCTCATCCGCTCAACCAACAATTTACCCATTACTTGAATGTAATCTGTAAATTTGAGAGCATGGTAGTTAACCCTGCATCTCAGCTTTTGCAAATCTTCATCCAACTTATTTGAAAGTCTGTAGTCAAACTTAGTGAGCCGAACAGCCTGCATAAAATAATCATGTACTTGTTAATTAGTTTGCTAACGAGGCTCAATTCATGTAAAATAGCGTTGTTTAAGGTTCTATGGTCTTACATTAGTAAGTCATAAGGTCATGGCTCAATATTGGAACCACAACAATACCTTAAGGAGGACACAAATTTGAAAAGACTTACACGCTTCTTGATGAGCACTGGTAATACACGATCCTGATAGCACTGAGGGGTGCATTTTCTTGGAACACGCAGTGTATAGGGCATGACAAGTTTGTCTTCTCCCATATTTGGAAGGTGTTTTATAATTTTGATGTCATTGTGGAGAAATGATATAAACCAATCTGCATCAAATATTTGAGAGAAGTTGCTGCATGTAGATAAAAAGAAAGTAAGAGATGAAATGTGGTTTGATTTAATAGATGATGAGTAAAAGGAGAAACATGCCTGGTGTCTTTCCAGAAAGATGTATGATCCAGCTGTGGAAGAACAAGAGTAGCATTCAAAAGATAGGCAGCAACAACAGCATCAATTATCTGCAGGCACAGTTATAGATGGAAATGTGTTGGGACTAACTACATATTGGTCTCTCATACACAGATACACACACAGATACATACACAGATACATACATAGATACTGATGATGAAATGCTTACCCCTGTTCTCTGTTGATTTAGGCCTCCGCTTGTGGTTATCAACAAGTATCGATCCGGATGTGTTTTGACATTAGCCTCTGTTAATTAACAGAATAAATGAGAAATGAATATATAGCAGTTAGAATTTGAATGAAGTTGATCGATTTACTTACTTGTAAAGTTGAGGTGGGCATTACTGCATGCTGAGAAAAGGTGGGAATGCATTGAAGTCCATATATGACGTACACAACTACTACTACAACCACTCACCGGAACCCACTCGTGATGCCAATTTGAATTCAATCTTACTTGGTCATTCTTCTGAATACCATACAATGAAAACGGTTTAGAAAAAGAAAACAAAGAGTGAAAATGAATAATAATAATTATTATTACATGAAGATGAAGAGGACGAAGAAGAGAAGGGGAAGGGAGAAAGAGAGAGATGGCAGTGAAGAGGAGGAGGATGGAAGCGGAGACGGCGGAGATGAGAGGGCGGTGAAGGTAACGACGGCGAAGGATGATACGAATGATATTCCAGTTATCTTTCTGTTTCTTTCTCTTGGTCTCTAAGCCTATGCCTATCGTAATTGACATTCTTGTATGTTATCTCCCCTACGTAATTATGCTACAAACCAAACCAATTATTCTCCTTCTTCTCCATAACATAACATGAACAGCCTTAGTTTCTGCTTAAAAAAAGAAACAAGTTATCTATTCATTCATTCATTCAAAACTAACTGATGATGATTCATTCAAATTAATCTTCTACTCATCATCGCATCGCTTGCTTAGTTGTCCAACTTTTTATTTGACTCAATCTCTCCAGATATTTTTATTTTTATTTTTATTTTTATTTTTATTTTTATTTTGACCATTTTATCATCTCAATTCCAACTAAATATAGTTAGTTACTGCACGTTCCCTAAATATCACTTCCCACTCTTCTCTCTTCTCTTCCCTTATTCTCTCTTAATTTTCTAACTCTCTTATTCATTCTTTATTTCTATTGTCAAATTAAACAAAATTAATCACAACAACTATTGCTTATCTGTATCTATGTATTCAACACAAAAACGTGACCACCATAATCTATAACTAATGATTTTAATAATATCATTATCAAGACGTGTAAAAACTATAAAACTGTGCTTCTTAATGTTTACGTGTAAAAACAGCGCCTACACTACAACAAATACTTTTTAGTTGCTCTTTATGCTCTCCACAAGTAAGGGTGTCCATAGCCCATTTAGAAGCTCGCCCCAATATTTCCCATCCACGTCCCTAACCAGGATCTACTTATTTTCTTCCACTACTATACCAATTAACAAGTGGTGCTAGAAGAGTCAATGAAGGAGAGGAAGAGGGAGACATGATATGATTTTTATTTAAAAATATATTATTTATAGTGTTAAATCTTGACCATTAAAAACAGTCTTGCCATGTGTCATAATCCTAGCCTCTCCTGTACTGGAGAGGATCCACACTCAATACCAACATGCATTTGGATTCTAACTCGTATGTATGTTGTATTGCTCTTTATCAATATTATTTTAGTCTAAAAATTAGATTTATGAATATTCATTTATATTACTTTTTTGAATAATGAACGAGTCAATAATAATTAAATATAAATAGTGAATGATATAATGTTTGTATATAAAAACTCATATACTCTTAGGATATATTTTTTTTTTGTAAAGAAAGATTATTCTCTCATGTTATCTTCATTATTTTTTTATTTGGTTGTGATATACTATTGATGTCAACATCCATTTTTTATAAAATGATATTGATCATGATGTACTTGTTCAAGTTTCATAGTTATTTTAAGGATTATTTGCAAGACAAATTTTGTAATGCTAGGTTTATCATCTTTGTATCTAATCAACTCGAAGTCACCTTTATTTTTTATTGTCCTAATTAGATTTGTACAAGTTTGAGTTTCTCCGGTTCTAGTGTTGGTTTAGGTTTCTTCTGTTTTCGGAACTGGTTCTAGGTCCATCTTCTCAACATTTAGAGACAAAAGAGGAGCAAATCTTACTCATATCAAATAGGTGTGAATACAGGTCGGACTTTACCTTAAATAGTATTGGCAATATGGGTCAAGCCGACATGCCCGACTTGTTATTATTAAGCGGACATGACATGAAAAATGTATCCACTAGCCTTTTTCGCCCACCCATCATGCGTATTTCACCCTTCAAACTTTTTGCCAGACAAAGTCGACTGCCTATTTGACATAAAAATTTTCCAATTTTATTTCAATGTTAATTATGTGTAATTTAAAAATTATAATATATAAGATTGTTGTTTGTTTAATTTTATTTGATTTTTGTTTAACCTTTTGGATTTTCTCCATTCTATCTCCCACACATACATATATATCCTAATTCTAAAAATTTAAGACATAGAAGCACTATGTACTAATCCAGCCCTTTGTCTCAAAGTAATGTATCCCGTATAATTTAAAATTGCATATAAAATGTCCAATGGTAGTTATTGGATATTTTATAGTTATTTTAAAATTATGAAGAATCTACATGTGTATTCACACCAAGACCATCCTTTGTCACCAACTCTTTGAATTAATTGAGCATAAATGTAACACTCTAAAAGTAAGAATTTATTACTCAAAAAATTCTTTGTATGTATTGTGTAACAAATAAAGAAGAGAAAATATAGTACAACAGATAACACAATTTGTCTTAGTTTTGTGTAAATCTTCTCATCCATAAGTGATTATTATTTTTTGTGATTTAATAACGTCAGAGTATAATGGGTGTGTTTGAATGAGTGTGCAATTATAATTAATAATTGTATTATTGCATTGAGAGAGGCCACCATTAGTGTGTTATTTTAAGGAAAAGAATAGAAGAGAGAGAAAATAGAAAAGAAAAGGTAATAATAAGATATGGAAATCCGAAACATAGGTGAACTGTAGGAATGATTAATGTGAGAATCTAAAACATTACGACTGATATCTCCTAAGCATGCATACTTTAATTTATATTACTTAAACATGCAGATCTTCGATTGCAGACATACTCAAATTTATCATTACTTAAATGCTAAACTAAACTATATATGTCAAATCTCTTATCTCTTTATATATTTTTTGTGATATCAGAGAAGAAAAAGATCGAGTGAGGGAGGAGGAGATCCCAATGAACCTTCCCAAACATTATTTTTAAATATTTGTATCACATTTTCCTCCAATTCTCCTGGGAGTAACCATATATAGAAGGAGGCCCCATCAAACCTCCTAATCTATATATGTTTATGCTCTGTATACTTAATTATTACATATATTAAATATATGTTTCCTAATGATTATGTAAGTATAGGATATATTTTTTATAAATTAATTTACATTTCAGTAATAAAATTTGAATAATAAACTTATTTTTTAGGAAAAATAGTAAGAGAAAAAGTGAGTTTTCATTCTCATTAGGGAGAGAAGTTTTATGCGGGTTGTACACACTTTTTTTTTCTTTTCATTCTATTTTTTCTCATCAACCAAATAAATAAATAAATGTTTACACCCGACCTAACTAATGTGTACATTGGCCGCATTTTTATGTTATGGGGTTTTCTAATAGGCTAATAGTAGGAATTATAGTAAAAAAAATTGAAAATTTATTGATATGTGATTTTTTTTTTATATGAAAACTAAAATCTCTATATTTTATCAAGTTCCCGTAATTTTAAAGGTATCTGGATAGAAATGGGAGGAAGAATAGACATCATCTGATTGGGTTATAACGTCACTTGAAGTAAATGATTGGTTGTGTGTAGAATCTTTGGAGTCAACTTCATAAAAGATATCACCATTTAAAGCACACAATAGTGGACCATGATTAATGCTTTAATATCAAAAGTTTGTGTAAAAAATTCAACAATTCGCCGCTTAGAATTTCCCCATCAAATGACATAATTAATAGAGAAAGTAAAAAGAAAAAGTAAATATACAAATACTGTTCTCTCTAGTTTCTATGGTTCACCAACAAACTTTAATTTAATTTGGTCTTAGGTTCAATTAATTAACATTTCATTTCGTTTTCAATGACTAATCCACAACTATTGGTCTTAAAAAATTATTGAAGATGATAGACTGCGACACAACTCATGATCATGGCCCAATAATATATAGAAAAATTAAGTTATTATTTGTCAATCAAATCAGTGAGTGATTACCATTTGATAATTTGATTTTTATTAGCTTATAGATTCTTAATGCTATGATCTGCTTATTTTCATGATGTCAAATCTTGCCGGCCATAGTTTTCAATATGTAAGGGTTAGGCAACAAAATCATCAACAACAAAAAAATCTGTCTCTCTTAAATTTGATGAGATTAGAATAAAAGAATTAGTTAAAGTTAAGAGACGATAATTAAAAGACTACTTATAATTTCATATATTGTCTAAAGTCTTAGAATTTCTAAAAAAATAGATGATTAAGAAGCTGGGGTTGGAAATGAATCCATATTAGACATTAATACCAAAAATAAGAATTTCGAAACCCTTTAGTTTGACAAGGAATTTAGCACATATCTTATATTTTGTTTAAATCAAATGTGATAATACCATCACCCACTAGTTCATTATGTAACAAGGTTTAGATGATGTGCAAATTTAGATGAGGAGGGGATGAGCAAACTGAAAACAAGTTTTATATAAAATTTTGACAACAATAAATCTGAACTATATATATATATATCCATAAATGAGTGATTAATATTAAAGTTAGATAAAAAATCATATATATTTATCTTTTAATATTAATGGATATATAGATGGAATGGTTGAGTAAGTTAAGGTTAAAGTAGTAGACAATTAGGTAACTATACTTCTCTGTTGATTATAATTCACCTGCCACCTTATTACACCCAATTAGGTAACTATATTTATCTTTGTATTTCAAAATTCTTCAATAATTTGACGATATATATTTGAATAACATTATTAGATTAATACTGCATCAAAACAAATCAAAGTTGCTTTAAACACCTATGACCCATCGACATAGAGTATAGTAGCATTGTTTTTGTTTCAACAGGAAAAGAACTGTGACATTTTTGGGGTAATAGAACCATAATAATTTTAAACCTTACTTAAAATACATCCTTCATCCACAAAATCCAACACAATTGATAAATAATTGATTTTTTTTCAAAATGAAGTTGTCTTGCATGGTTAGTTGAGGAAACCCTTAATTAAAAAAGAAGTGTTCCTTTTTTGTGATCACCCACTTAAAAAGCTTCGATAGCTGATAATTAATGTTTATTGTGACATGCGCATATGCGGATTATTCTCTTATTTTTTATTACTTTCATGATTCATGAGGATTCCAAACGTAGATAGCAAAATTACACTTTAAATTGAAAAATAACGACTTGTACGTTAACCAAAAATATTTGGAATTAACACCCCAATAATAATAAAAAAGAAAGACCACAAACCCAATCACAAGTCTATATTGAATTAGGTAATACTTTTTAATTGAATTATGACACAAATAAGAAAAAAAGAGAGGAGACAATTGATCTTCATTTAAGCTTCTTGAATGTCTTGCTTACCCATCATTGTAAGGCAATTAGAGTTAAAACTCTTATTCCCATAAAATTTCACCGGATTGATAATTAATTTATAATGATTTTGTAAATGTATTCAAAAAATTGAATAGATATAATTTAACTTATTATGAAAAGAGAAAACCCTTAGATCATCCACATATGATAATTTCCTCTCAAGTGAATGCCTTGTTATTTTTAGTCTTCTTTATATACTTGTGTATCCTAGATGACTTAGTTACTATCAAAGGAACACATTGCTTGACCATAAGCCTTTCCACAAAACATATGAGTTTTATATATATTGAATTATCCTATATTCATATTTAATTATAATTGAATATTCAGAAAAGTATTATATTGAGAGTATATGAATATTACGCTCATATTTTTATATTAATTATTGGAAATTGATTAGGTAGGGTCATGAAAATATAATATTTTTGTGTCAAATTCCTTTCCATTACGGGGGAAGACAATTATGTTTTTATATATATTCTACAGTGTAAAAATATAATCTTTACATAAATTAAAAGATACAAATATTATTGTCGATTAGTTATTTTTGAGTCCTATTTAGGTATGGAAAGGATTATTACTAAATTTTATGTATACTTGATCTTGATACATAAGTACACTTAGCTGGCCTTGTTTGTACGGTGAACAATTTCATGACAGATGGCAGCAATATATATAAAAACACTATCTCCTTTTAAAAATAGCTTAAGTAGCTGTAACCGAAAAAAGTACCTTAAGTGGTTAATAATTTAAGAGCGTGTCTACTAGATTAGCGGTGAAAAGTAAATGATTTTAATATTATGATAAGCAAATTACTATAAAGGCAACTGTAATATTCATTGGATGAAATTATTATAAGCAAGTACTATTGAGACAATTGGATATAATAAATAATGGATGAATAAATGAAATTCAAGGCCCAGTGAAGTCTAAAAAGTAAGTTGCACATTAGAGAAGGTGAAAATGAGTGGTGATAGAATGTTAGATGAAGAAAGGCTATGAATAAACTGAGTGATGTAGGTAACTATGCCAAAGGTTTAATCTACAGTGGTAATAATTAGTATATAGTTTATTTATATTGGTGGTGGAGTGGAGATGCCTTGCGTCAACCAATGAAGCAGAGGGAGAAGAATCTTTCTCAATGTTACAATATATAATAATTGGTATATAAAATAACTAACAAAATCTCAACCGAATACACAAATTATAACAAGCTTAAGTATGGTTGCTATCCACTTGTATTGCTAAATTGAATAATAATAATAATAATAACCCCTTCCTAAGATGATACGATCGCCATGTGGCAGAAGGAGAGAGACCCTGCAAGAGACCCTTTATTATTATTATTATTATTACTATAATACTATACTACTACCTCTCTCTCTCTCTCTCTATATATATATATATGGTGTTATTATATTCATAAACTTTCACTCACTTATGCCTGTCTATCTTCTACTGTACATTTCATTGCATAATGATCTATAAATTAAATTGCACAGCCGGTCATACGTATATACACATTATTATTATAATTACATAGATAGTGGTGAGACCGTAAATTACATAACTAGGCAGACAGACATACCAGCCACTTTGCAATTAATAATATCCCTACTTTCTATATCTGTCTCTATCTCACTTTCTTTCACTCTCCTTAGGTATTTATATATGTTACTTTCACCATTTCATATATGGTGTTGTACTGAGTTGTGTATCACCCCCAAATTAAAGCTACATAGATTATATATATATATATTAATTTCCATTATTTAAAGTTTGTGCGAGAGAGAGAGAGAGAGAGAGATTATTATATATAAAGTTGCTACGCTGAGGGAAACATTACTCACTCAAGGCCTCATTCATTTTCCTTTAAACAGGATGGATGGATGGATGGCATATAACAACCTAAGTTGAGATCAACAACAACTACAACAACAACTACAACAACAACCTTAGCTTCCTATTTTTAGTTCACATACACAACTATCCTTTTCTGCTGCCAAAATCATCTTAACATTTTAATCACGTTCCTACTAGTCCTGCTACCACCACTATATACAAGGTGAGTGTGTCATTATATATCTACTTAAGATTCGATATATGATTTGGTTGAACTTAACTGACATGAATGAATGTTTCATCATTTAATGTAAAATTGTAGGATCAGAAAATGGAATATGATGCCCTAGTTAACAATAGTGGTGTGTTTGATGAAGCAATAGATTTGACAGATGAGTTGTTGGTAGAAGGGTGCTGGGTGGAAACAACAGGTGAAGGTGGAGGAGACCATAATCAGCTGCACCAAGATCTTGAATTAGTAAATGGAGGATCATTGGTGGGTAAGAGATTGTGGATTGAGCCATCAACAACAACAACATCATCATCATTACCAGTGAAAGAAAGATTAGTGGTTGCTGTTGAATACTTGAAAGAGTACTACACTAAGAACACCAATATCCTCATTCAGATATGGGTCCCCCAACGCAGCAACATCAGATCATCACCCTTTGAGTTTAATCATGATCACTTGGTCACTCCAACAAATGTTAAGTTCTTTAGAAGTCAGGATTACCCATTGCAGCAGTACGATGTACGTGGATGTTTGACCCTTCCTGTCTTCCAACGTGGCACTGCTACTTGTCTTGGTGTCCTTCAGATTACTACTACTACTAACCATAACTCATCATCCTTCATCACTTATCATCGCCCTCAACAACTTATTCACAACAATCTCTCCTTTCCTCTTGACCATGTAATTATTTCTTCTTCTTCTTCTTCTTCTTCTTCTTCTTCTTCTTCTTCTTCTTCTTCTTCTTCTTCTTCTTCTTCTTCATCTCTTTAAGTTGGCCGGTATTTAGTAATGAACACCATGCATCTTTCTTATTCTTATTTTTTTGCCTTAACTTTCACCCCTCTAAGATTCTCAACACCAATACTTTAATATGTGTGGCGTGGTCCACAAGAAAAGCAAAGTACTATATATATAGATAGTTATCATTAATCCAATCCTTGAAATTTAATGCTTAACTTATATATGGTAACATCTAGTACGAGTGATATTAATTCAATTCAAAATGATTGCAGGCTGTTGTTGATTTTAGGAGTTGTCAGAACTTCATTCCAACTTCTTCTGTGAAGGTATATGATGAGTTATACCAAGCAGCACTGAATGAGATTGTACAAGTGTTGACATCAGTGTGCAAGACACACAATTTGCCTTTAGCACTAACATGGGCACCGTGCATCCAGCAAGGTAAGTGTGGTTGTGGCCATTCAACAACTGATCAGAATTATGTGTATTGTGTATCCACCGTAGATTCAGCATGTTTTGTGGTAGATCTAGACATCCTTGGATTCCAAGAAGCGTGCTCACAGTATCACCTCTTCAGAGGCCAAGGAATAGTTGGAACAGCATTCACTACAGCCAAACCTTGTTTTGCTATTGACATCACTGCTTTTAGCAAAGCTGAGTATCCTCTTTCTCACCATGCAAACATGTTTGGCTTACATGCTGCTTTTGCCATTCCACTTAGGTGTGTCTACACTGGTTCTGCTGATTTTGTTTTGGAGTTTTTCCTCCCAAAGGACTGCCATGACCCTGAAGAGCAAAGGCACATGTTAAATTCATTGTCCATGCTGGTACAACAAGGTTGCCGAAGCTTGCATGTTGTGACTGAGGATGAATTCACCTTGCCACTACCGTCACCACCACCACCACCACCTCACAACAAAGAAGAAGCTCATATGATTGAGAAATTATTATTTGCATCTACTCTGTCGTCATCACAAGTAGAATCATCATCATGGATTGCACATATGATGGAAGCACAACAGAAGGGGAAAGGTGTGTCGGTGTCATTGGAGTATCAGCTTGATGAAGAGCCAAAAGAGGAGTTCAAAGTGACAACAAACTGGGATGGAAGTAATGAGCTGCTGCAGGCACAGACAACACAAGTGTTTTCAGAATTTACTGAGCAAAGTTCAGGGTCAAGATCAAGAGCAAGTACTGTAGAGCTTGGTACTGGAGGTGGAGAAGAATGTTATTCATTTAATAGAAAGCATTCATCAACAACAACAATAACTAATTCAGGTGGTGGGAGAAAGACAGGAGATAAGAGGAGAACAAAGGCAGAGAAGACTATCAGTTTGTCAGTTCTCAGACAATACTTTGCTGGAAGCCTAAAAGATGCTGCCAAGAGCATTGGAGGTGAGTGAGTCTGTCACACACACACACACATGACGTCCTCCTTTAAATTACATTATCAATAGTTAGTATATGAATGTCATTAATTTTGTTGTTGTGGTTGTGATTGGTGTAGTATGTCCTACAACTCTAAAAAGGATATGCAGACAGCATGGGATAACAAGGTGGCCATCAAGGAAAATAAAGAAGGTAGGGCACTCTTTAAAGAAACTTCAACTGGTGATTGATTCAGTGCAGGGTGCTGAGGGTGCCATTCAGATTGGCTCATTCTACACCAGTTTTCCAGAGTTGTGTTCTGCTAGTGCCCGTTCTGAGTCATCCAACAAAATGCATACTGATCATTCCAAGACTGAGTGTGACAATAATAACAACTACAATGGATTTTATAATGGAGATGTTTGCAGTCAGAACTTTGCAGCTTCAACTTTGATCAACAACAGTAATAACAATGGAGGAGTTGATGTTCTAATGATGACAGAAAGCTCCCCTGATCATCATCATCATGCATTTCTCAACAGAGAGTTGTCAATCCAAGAGGATACAAAATTATACTTCACAAGATCCAAGGCTGCTCCCAGTGGGTGGAGGGGTGCACTTAGAGTAAAAGCTACTTTTGTAGATGAAAAAATCAGATTTAGCTTGCAACCAAATTGGGGGTTCAGAGATTTGCAGGTTGAGATAACAAAACGTTTCAACCTAAATGATGTGAGGAACATTGATCTAAAGTATTTGGATGATGAAGGGGAGTGGGTTCTATTAGCATGTGATGCTGATCTTAAGGAATGTAAAGACTTGCATAGGTCATCACAAGGAAGGACAATTAGACTCTCACTCTTTCAAGCTTCTCTTGTTCATAATAATAACAATCATCTTCCAAATACATTTGGTGGTGGTAGAAGCACAAGTCCATCTTCATCATCCTAGCTAGGAGGAAGCAGCTAACACACATCAATATCAAACAAACACAAGGCAGGCATGACATATAGGAGGATGTTGTTATGGTTTTAATTACTACTGAGATAAATTAGAGTTAGTGGCTGGCTTAATATTCATCTGAACCCTAGCTATGAGAAGTGACAACAATTTTATATCTATTACTTCTCTTTTATGCATAATAATCATATAAAGAAAATACACCAGTCCATTGCATATAACAAGTATGTTAAAAACATATCCAAAGGAACCAAACCAAGTTGGTTAATATAGCATTTGCAGTAAGAGAAGTAACTAGTATAATAAGTGAGCTAGGTGCAATTGGCTTCATACTAACCACAGTTTGTTGAATCCCACACTGAGGGCTGAATTCCTTAACTTGTAGGAAGATAGATTCTAATGTCACATGTATGTCACTGTGACATTAGACTAATCCACCCTCACTTACAATTAACTCACTCTCACTTTCCCATCCCTTCTCAAATTCTTCTTTTTTCTCAGAAAAATAATCCACCCGCACAACACAACTGCAACACTTTTGTAACTAACTTCAAATTTTATTTTTTCATTAATTATAAACTGAAATCGCTTTTAAGTTTTAATTCTAAAGCAGTTTTTTTCTTCCAAAGATACAGATACCAGGTAGTTAATGTCCCGGCTTCAGAAGGAAGCACCTCCACTGTTGCTTCCAACTTGTACATTGAAGAAAAGAAAAAAAAATAGCAGCATGTAACTTTAACTATCGTATTTGAGCGAGTGGACTTCTTACTATTTAATAAAGAGCTTATGATATGCCCTCACTTTATAAACATGATAAAATTCCATTCCAATTTTTGGAATAATCTTACTCTGAATATTTTCATGAATCTCATTAATTTTACTTCTCTCATGGCTTCATCATCCCTGTTCATTAGAGTATATGATAGTAGTATAAAGCATAATGTATTACATTCACTTCTCCAAAATTCAATAAAGATGATTATTAAATTAAGATGATTATAAGTTGTGTACTCACCAACCGTGGATCTAAATCCAAGGTTACTAGTAGGTAATTAAATTCCTTTACAAAAACAAGTTCTACTAAATTACTTTTCTATTTCCAGACCCCTTGTACTTCCAAGTTCGTGCCGTCTTTTCTGATGTTCACAGCATTGTTCAGTAACCAGCTAACCCAAACCTTATCATTTGCATATGGCGTACTTCCCCCTTCACTTTATGTAGTTATTACCCTTACCCTTGGTCTCTTGCTATCACATTGATTAACAATAACCACAATGGTCAATTACAACAAAATATATGGGAAAATACTGTAACTTGGTAGGTCAACTATATGAACTAAACAACGTCATAATATTATATAATAAATGATTTTCATTGACAACATTAATCTCTAAAACTTTCCTAATTATTTTACCTATGATTTTTCTAGTCTTCTCACTACCTCTAGAAATTGAATTAATATCCATTTGATATACTCTCTTTGTCGGGGTTTCTAGAAGTCTAAGTAGATGCCCAAACCACCTCATGTGCGATTCTACATATTTTCTACAATGAGAGCTATCCAAACTTTTTCTCTAATACATTCATTGCTAACCATATATTATCTGGTATATCTAGTTATCCGACATAACATTTCATATTAAGGTTCATGAAATCATATACATATACATTATTTGTGATGATCAAACCTACCTGGAACTAAACAAAAGAAATTGGTAAACTTTGGGGTCCAGTTTCTCTCCATGCTCACATAAATATAAGCATGGAACTTTAGATTTTCAATGTAAAAGTCAAATGGAACAAATTATATTAATCCTGGTCAGCCTGAAGTAAACAGGATAAAATCTAACTTATCATTACAGAGGCTGTTAAGATGAAGCAGAAGAGATGTCTTGTAGCTTCTCCTTAACGACTGTATGTGTTGTTGGAGGACCAAATATGCTCAACACCACCTGGAAAAGGGTAGGAAATATGAGACATTTCACAATTAATGTTTATCTTTCTTTTTTGGGGCACAAGAAAGTTCAGAGGGAGAGGGAGGCTGCCTTATTCCTGTGGTTAGGGCATACCATAAGCTCCGGTGAGGACTTATGGTGGAACTTATGGACCACTTACCTAGGAGGATTGTTGAGGGTGGTAATCGAAAATACGCTAGACATCTATTCTTACCAACTGAACTAACCCCCATTGGCGACCAGGTATATTAATGACTATGCCACATGTATGGCGACCATTTATTATATTAATGACGATGCCACATGTAAGGCATGCCGGAACTAATTAGAAAACTTAAAATTATTCCCGTTTCATAATCCAGAAAAACAAGGCAAGAACACGTATTACGCAAACAAAACTCGAATGGAAAAGGAGTAAAAGCTATTGTATAAATCAATCCACAGTTATTTAAGAGAACCGTGAAAATCCACAATCTTACTGGTAGAAATACAAGACCATGCAAAAAGCCAATGATAACCAAGGCCAGATACATCTGGAAGTAATACACCTACAAAGACCAGCAAGCTACTTTAACACTCATTGAGCAGAAAATCAAGTATCAAGGGCCAAGGGTGATATCACATACCACAAATAATTCTGATGTTGAGAAGAAAAGGACGAGAACTCCGACTAGTTTTGTAAGCGTGATTCCACTGCAAATCAAGTTATGTAATACAGAGATAAGTGTCAACAAATTACTAGAGCTAACAAGCATATAATTCAACCACCATTGAAATCATTTTCTGCAATGAGTTATACGTTGATGATACATATATAAACTCTCTGAGAACAGAGCAAGAGTTATACCAAAGTAAAACACTAAATAACTACTTCATAAGATAAAATTTTCACGAAGCCCACCATTGGATTAAAAGTTCATATCATGTGGATCTTGCGTATAAAATTTCAAGTTCACTAAAAAATTGTATTATTATTCCATAAGAATAGTGCGTAATAAGGAATTTGAAATATAAACTCAAGGGATTATTGATTTTTAACTTATCTGTGTGTAAGAAAATAGGGTCTACACTCAATCCAAGGCTATAAATGTTAGTTGAAGGTTATAACCTGAATACGGAAGCCCCCATGGTAGACAATGCTGTCTTTGCACGTTGGTTCCTATCTCCCGAACTTACCTATATAAACAAAAGTGATAGGAGATCATTAGTGAATGTAAATATATAGCAAAAGGCATGCGGTCCAATTGAATAAGAGGAGTGCTTATTGTGCTAGCAACACAGTCCTCTCAAGTTTCAACACACCCTCTTAATAGTCCATGCTAACTAACGCTTTTAATCCAAAAATTGGTAACCTGTTGTTCAAGTTTACACACTTTTTTCTTTTTTTTATATTATTTTCATGGAAGAAAGGAAAGAGTAGAAGAGTTTTCTAAGCTTCCATGAATTGACATTTGGTCACAGTACTCCACATAACCGTCACCTTCTACCCTTTTTGCTACCAGTTTGGCTTCTTTTGATTCTATTTTTACTTCACTGAAAAATCAAAGCAAATAAAATTTGATAAACAAAGAAGCACCTTTCAAGAGTTTGAAAATGGAGAAACCAAAATTATTCACTCTCCGCCTCTGAAATAATATTTTCATGAAAATGCAATAGTGCTGCTCAATTTTTTTGGTCATTGGAAAGTGTCTTCAGGATTTAGAAAGTAATTTAGGATTACGGTTTATATGTGTAAGAATAGAATTACAGTACATAATTGAATAATAAAACGCAGAGGGTCATAATAATGGAGACAGCAATGTATTCGTGGAGAAGGAAAGTGAGTTTTCATATGAAGGTGTTCTAGTGATAATGGAGGCTGTAACTACTCTAAAGAAGAACATGAAGGTTTTGGGTTTAAAATATTTATTTAATATTGAAAAAAAAAATAAAGAGAGAGGAGAGAAGAGTGTGGGAATCTGGAAAAGGGGTAATCAGGTAATCGCTTAAAAGAAATGGGTGTGGACCAATTGGTGAGAGCTTGTTGCTAGCACTTCTCATTGAATAAAGGTCTTCTTCGATTCATCACAGCAATAATAAATTTCCAAAGCAGGTTAAACTTCACATGCTTTAATAATCTTCATCCTGAAAGCAGTCTTTCATTTGTGAAGGTAAGACTGTGTATATCTACCATCCCCATACCCCTTTAGGTGGGAGCCTCGTGCATTGAGCCACCATTTTTTATAATAATTTCTATAACATCATATACTTAATGAAGTAGGAACCTTTAAGACCATCATATGCTATGGGGAAGACTCATCAATTTATAGAACAAAGGACTGGACTAACCATGAATGCATGTGTTATGTGCACACAGAACTCAACAGCAATCCCTATTGACATAATAAGGTTTACAACAGACACTGCATTTAGTTGAACACCCAGAATAGCCATTACACCCTGCAGGAGTGAGAAAAGGTGGTAAGTTTCACTTCTAAAATATGTGGTATTAACTGAACATAAAATGAACGTGTAACTGAGCTCTGCAAGAGATTAAACGTTAACCCCCTCCCGTACACAAAAAAAAACAGAGGAGAAATAAGACACCAAAAGGAAAGGCAGATGAAAGATATACCAAGATTCATTACAGTAAAGAAAACAAATACCATGAGGTCCGAAATTATCATGACCAAAACAAGTAATATGATTGCAGAACTCCAAAAGCTGCATTGGATTCCAACCAAAAGAAATATATTACGCATAATCACAAAAATGAGGGAACCAATATTTTCAATTATACTGTAAAAACACAAGGCTATGTTTGAACATATTTTATACCTGGATGTTAAGACCAGGCAAACAACAAAAACAGCACCTGTTATATTATCATCAGAAGTTATTTACAGACAAACTTAGTTTAATTAAATAAAGGCAGACATAAAATTATAAATTTAGAAAACTCGCACAACAGTTAAAAAGATTATGGCAAGGAGAAATAGGCATAAAACATAGAGACTAAAGAAGAGGCATAAATAAAATTTCACCTTTATAACTTGGTTCAGTAAGAAATCTTAAGTGGATTGCAAATAAGTATTAGCCACGGATATGGAGTTAAAATCCCAATACTGAAATCTTTCACAAAATAGAAAGTATTAGAGTGGTTTTACTGTGTATTTATTAATATACATAGCCTTGTATTTCTGGTTTAGTTAGTGAATGTAGGTAAGCTTATTGTGTTAGTTGTACCTCCTATAAATACCCCTCTCCACATTCATGTTGTAACTGGTTTTGATATTCAATAAGATACAGTTACCTACATCTTTTCTCTTTCTCGACTCTCTCTTCTCAAATCCCTAGATTCCTTTTTCTTCATCTCTCTGTCTTCTCACATGGTATCATTCACGCCGATGGATCCTCCCCCGCTCCTGGAACTAGGCCGCCTACTTCACCACTGTCATCCTCTCCGCTGCAAACAATTTCATCTTCCCTTGTTCTTCCTTCTCCTTCGATGAAGCTCACTGAACAAAACTTCTTAGTATGGCGTCACTTTATGGTTGCGACATGGACATCAAATCAAGCTAATCCATTTGTTGACGACACCGATGTTCCTCACAGATTTCTCTCCAAGGATGATCATTTAATCAATCGCATTAGTTCTGCCTATTTGCGCTGGGAGGAGCAAGATCAAGCGATCTTCTTATGGATTCTCAATTCTTTATCTGAGAGAACCACGAGTCGTCGGTTGCACTCATGCATGGCAACTATTGGAAGAACTCCACAACTTCTGTGGTTCTCAGACAAAGGCTCGGAGTCGTCAACTTCGACCTCAGCTCCGGTCCATTACACAAGGTTCCTCCTCTATTGCCGCTTATTTTCTCAAGATTAAGAATCTAGTTGATGCTCTTGTTTTCATCAGTGCTCCTATCTCCACCTCCGAGCACATCGGCTACATCCTCGACGACCTTAATGAGGAATTCAAACCTGTTATTACCTCTATTGAGAGTCAAGACAATTTACCAACACTTCACAGTCTGGAATCTTTTCTACTCACGTTTGAATCACGACTTGAGAAAAACAAGTCCAAAGTGCTCTCCGATGCAATGTCTGCTAATATTGCTATTGTACCATCCTTATCGCCATCGCCAGGTCATGCTTCGTCCAAACATTATCCTAATTCCACTTTCTCTTCACCGCCGCTGGTTAGTTTTCCCTCAAAGCCAGATTCTGTTTATCATTTGCATTTTGGTGGACCTCGAGGAGGTCGTAATATGCGCCATGGTGGTCGCCTAAGGGGTGGACGAAGTTATCAGCACTCTCCGCCACCGTATTGTGATTTCTGCAATCGTCTTGGCCACAACATTTCCACTTGCTACTATGCACCCTACTATTATGGTGGTAATCCTTCGTATGCTCCCAGATCCCCTTCTCATCATTTTGCATATGATGGATTTTTGTTTCCTAGGCCACATCATCAACAGACTTAATTTACTAATGGGATGTCCAAAACTCAGGCCCAATTCCCTTACTATGCCGAGCCTACTTATCCAACAAGTGACGATTTTTATCATGCATGTGACTTACCTTTCTCTCTTCACTCTCGGTATTGACCTTCCCTCCTTGGACCCGGCCCAACAACTCATCCCTACGACTCTGTTGTTGGTGATGTTTTCTCGCCTCGCCCTTATGGTTCCTTCATCATGACTGCTACTATGGGGTCCAAGGACAACAAACATGCTATGTGGTATCGAAATTCAGGGGCAACGAATCACCTCACTGCAGATCTTGGTCTTATCCATGAACCAACAGAGCAATTGGGTCCAGAACATATTTTCATGGGTAATGGTCAGGGTATCTCTATTAATGCTACTGCCAATTCCTTTTTCTCACCTTCTAATCTTAATCTTTCCTTTTCTTTTAATAATGTTCTTCATGTTCCTCATATTACTAATAATCTCATCAGTGTCTCTCAATTTGCTAGAGAAAATAAGTGTTATTTTGAGTTCCATCTTAATGAGTGTTTTGTTAAATCTCAGGATACTATCAAGCTTCTTCTATAAGGATGAGTGCAACTGTTTCTCCCAATTTACTGTGTATTTGTTAATATATATAGCCTTGTATTTCTGGTTTACTTATTGAATGTAGGCAAGCTTATTGTGTTAGCTGTACCTCCTATAAAAACCCCTCTCCCCATTTCTGTTGTAACTGATTTTGATATTCAATAAAATACAATAACCTTCATATTTTCTCTCTCTCGATTTTCTCTTCTCAAATCCCTAGATTCCTTTTTCTTCATCTCTCTGTCTTCTCACAGAAAGCAATGGAAGGTGGTGTATATTTTTCCAGAAAGAAAGTAATTTCATGTTTAGAAGATAATAAAATAATCCATTGAAGATTAGATTCATGATATAGAGTGGGTTCCTAAGGTAGAAGACAGAAAATGTGAAGTGTAAGCAGGAAGGAAAAAAACAAAAATAAAAAACAGAAGGCCTAGGACTACCACCAACCTAGTGCGATGCCAATGTTGATCAGGGCTATCTTCCATATATCAAGGTATTGCTCAAAGAATATATAAAATACTGAGTACGGAAATATATCCATCTGCACAGAGAAATCTAGTGAACAAGAGGTAGAGATCCACAAAATAAGCAACATATGACCAGCATTTTAGCCAATACAAAATGCTTCGGAAGGACAAGAGAAAATAGAATGTAGATTGAAAATCATACTACCTACATTTTGTTACAATATCAACAAAATTTAGAAAAAAATGCTTGGCTAACGAACATGAATTATGATAGAGCATTACGTCGTCGTTCGATCCATGTAGCCGACCCCACCTAGCAGGATTAAGGCTTGGTTGTTGTTGTGCCAACAAAGGGAAATTCAGGTACAAGGTTTGATATGATTTATTAAACCCCAAGTCTCTTCTTATAGCCTATAGTGGTATATCATATACTCAAAGCTCAAGCAAAAGTAAGACTAACGCTTCCAAGTACAATATTAGATTGGTGGAACTTGAAAACCAAGAAACATGATTGAAGTAAAACATTAAAGAACTCAGTCAACCCTCCAAAAAGGCTTAATCTCCAGTTCTAATATACAGCAAAAATAATTGAATAAAGAGAAAAAATTTATTTGAAAACAATTTGGTAAAAAAAATTCCTAAATCCTAACAATGTTATATCCTAAAAGCTAGAATGATATAAGCCCAAAATCCAAACCTCTAAAGAAGCAGCCATTCTTGAAGTAAATTCCCTTGCAGCAAGTATTGCACTAACATAGTCACCCTAATAAGATTCCAGTTAGACAAAAAACAGAATTGTGCGAACCATAGCACACGGAAACATAAAATAAAAATTATCACTTGTCACACTGCATACTTGTCTATTAAGAGGTGTGTGATAAGTACGAAACTCAGAAGCTCGTATGACACCGTCCTGGTAACCTGAAAATCAGTTATAAGCAAAATCTTCATATCAGATTTTAAAGTTTGAGAAGGACACTTATACTATACATGTAGGAAGTATTACGAAGATTTCAGAAAGGAGATAACTTATATAGAATTCATTTTATGCTTGACATACAGTTTTAAATTCATTTTATGATTGATATACAGTTTTTAGTTTAATTAGAAACACACATGTGCCTCTTGCCGCTCACTTAACACTTTGTTTACTCAAGTTTCAGTTTTAAACCATGCAGCTTTAACAGGATGTTAGGAGTATGAAGAAACATAAAAATGTGGAAAGTTAATTTGAGTATCTAACAGACAATAAATAAGAAAGAAAATATAAGTTTTGTCCTTTCAAAAAGAGGGGATTAGTATCTTCCAAACCATTCAGATCTACGCTATTGGTGTAAGCCCCATGACCACCCTTTGCACAATCGGCTGATGGCAGTGCTTCAAGAAACCAGGGAAGCTTCTCCTTGAATTGTTCTGTAGATGGACGATCATTAACCAAATCCATGTGGCGGAAACACTAGGAATCAATGAAAAGGGTTAGTCCTTCTGCCAATGCACCCTGTCGGTTTACAGTCAAAAGTTTTTGGGCAAGTAGTCTCTCATATCATAAAGAAAATGCTTAAAGAGAAAAGTTTATTACTGTTGTACAGTCTTTGCACACTCCACCCAACCCACATGGTCCTTCATCCAGTGAACAGCAAGGTGGCTGTAGAAAGATATATTTGCTGTTGTAATTGAAAGATATATGAAGGTACAGAGGGTAACATCTAACTAAACTGATCATTCAACTTACTGTTGTGGACAGATAAATTAGGCAGGAAATGGAGAAGTCCTAATCTTGTGAAGTATATATGTATGCGTACATGTATGTGCATGAATATAAGATAGAAAAATGTAGGAAAGAAAAAAACCGAGAAAGCTTTTCACAATATTTCATCCAAGGACACGAAGAAGCATGTACCTGATCATCAGGTGGACAATAAGAGCCATTTACGAATTTTCGACAGCAACTAAAAGCTTCAGGTGATATCCACACGAGGAAATCATCAAGCCAGGAGGCAGCTGGCTTGGCAATATAGCTTGTTTTTGGTACCAATGATGCCCTGGATATCTGCATTATTGAGCAAGACATGCACAATTCATTCATATACCCCAACATAAATTTACATAGAAGAGGACACAATTGAAGCCAAACATTCAACAAAATCTTTAAAGTTTAACATGGGGAAAGACATGAATTGCAGATATGAACAAAAACAACAACAACCAAGCCTTTACACACTACTGTAAATCAAGGGGTGATTACTATTAGAGAATAAGAACCAATAGTAGTAGCTTAGGGATATATGTAATATTAGTTGCAGTGGCAGTTACTTTCTGTTATTAGTGAGTTAGTTAGAGGAGGTAACATGCTCAACAAGTTACCTCATATAGTAGCTTCTTTTGTAAGCTTTCCAAGTCTATATACATTTGGAAAGGCTCAACTATTGTAACTAACTAATCCATTCTTCAATTTAATAAAGAGGGATCAGTTCTCTCTCTCTTTTCCATCTTCTCTCATTTCTTCTAGTCTAGGTTTATATTTTACAGTTACAAATAAGTCTGTGTATGATATGCACTTAAAATGGATTTGGTGTTGACTAAAACTAGAACCAGTATAATTACCTAGTTAAAGCCCATGCGAACCTCTTCTTATAAGTTAACACAAATAACGAGTGGTCAATTGAATTGCCTAGTGGTTGATACTGTTTAGTGTGGTGAATGGAAAACCATATCTGATTAATTCAAGTCAAATGTGGCTAAAGATACAGGTGGTATCAATAAATAGCAATTGAACTGAAGACATGGCTGTATATTTACTAACTATTAGTCTAGACTCAAACCATAACAATTAAACCTGCCGAATTGCCCTTGAATAAAAATTGAAAATTAGCTAAATGAAGAGATTGTTACTAACAACCACTTATTGAAGGAGTACTTGACTATTTAATTACCTCATTCAAAAGAGAATTAGAATCACACTGGCTAATGGAGCATAGCTGTTTTGTATGTTTGGATTCCAAACTGCAGAAGAGAACAATAAACCACTTCAAGAAATCAGATAATAATTTTAATTGATACATCAAGATGGGCTTTTTTCACATGCAATCACACTGAAGGAAAATAATGATTTGCATAATTTGTTTCCCATTAATTATGTTTCTTCTTAATTTATATTTGGTTGCATGCGTAAGGCATCATTTCAGATTGTAAATAATACAACATTGCCTTGTGCACTTAAAAGACAAAAACATCAATGCAGAAAGAGAAAAGTATAGCTAGAATAATAAAATTCATCAACCTGTAATTGTAATCCTTTACAACAAAATATAATGGTGGTCCAACTCTAAGGTACTCGGAAATGTTACTGAAATACCCCTGGAAATAGAATGAACACAATGAAGGTAAGATTATGCGTGTGCAGCACATAATGGAATTGAAAGAAATTGCAATGAACGTGGAAAAAGAATTAAAAACTAAAACCTGAAGGTAGGAATCGCGCGGAAGAGCAATCTGTTGCTCAAGACCAGGTTCAATCCTTGTGCATAATGCCTATCGAAAAGAAACACACAAAAATGACTGTATATAAAAAGATGTATAGAGTGGAAGTAAATACTTTTTGATTTCCCAAGCAACTTACAATGCTTGCTAAGGTAAATGCAACAAATATAGCGCCGACCAAGATTTTAACAGCCCACAGTCCAAGAAATGGTGCATGAATCTCCTATAAGAGAAACAAAACAGTGTATAAGGCTTATACTGTTACCTTGAGAAACCTTTACCTATGATCACCAATTAGAATAAGGAAACAATAAAATTTGAGTTAACAAACATGGGCAGCACAATAAATTATAGTTACATACACCCCATTAACATATAACTTTACCTTCATATATCGTGTCAGCAATCCATCTCTTTCCTGCTCAATGCCTACACTTCGAATATGACACGGTTAGAACTAGATATAAGCTGAGATAATTTTCAAATATTAAATATTAATAGAAGCCAAAAGTAGTTCACGGCTATGCTACTAGGTGGAGGCCGTTTATATCTCTGACACGCCTAATGCCTCCTCATGTGAAATACCTTGTTTGAATTTAAGTCAAAAATAGATAAAAGGGGCAGAAAGGATCAAACTCCAAACTCGAGTCTTTGCTACTATGTCAAGGACCAATTGATTCGAAAAACTTAAGGCTTGAACTATCATATAGAAGCACGATATCTATAAGTAGACCCCCCCATGCAAAAGCCATTTTGTCTTCAAGCATGGATAAAGCAAAGGTCCATTATACATTGAGCTTTAATTAAGAATGATGGCATAAAAGATCAAATTGCTGATGACATAGTCGTAGGACTTCAATAACACGTCGAACTAATGACCCAAAAACCATAAGCTACTAGCTCAAGCTTAGGAATGGTTTTTATCTCTAACAGAAACCATGAGTGCCATAGCTCGCATGTACCTTCATTCTGCTCCAAAGAGGATGAATTCACCTTTATGCATGGAAAGCAGTCAATCCTGCTATCCCTGGCTCTCATAGAGTCTAATGTCACCAAGGCTATGAAAGCCGTAATTTGTAGAAGGAAGTCCAGTAGAACGGCCAAAGCTACAAAAAATATATTTCAAGAAATTAAGAAAACTGAAGAAAAAACTGATCTTAAAATCATGTTTTAACCCCCCACCCCCACCCACACACACACACACACACACACACACACACACACACACACACACACACACACACGAGACAGATAAAATTTAAAGGCATTATACAAAGAACACCAGTTCAGTATTTTTACTTCAACAAAAATAGGACGAGAGAAAATTCATTAACCTGCAATCATGGAGAAAACACGGCATGCTGGCATAGAAATGAATGACCCTACTGCAAAGGCTAGAATCTCAGATACGCTTGCCAGTGTTATGGAAGGTCCAACTTCCCCCATTGCATTACTTAATTGTTCTTCTATTGGTAAACCTGAGGGTTGCCGTTTCACAGCATCTACAATTATGCACATGTTATCTACACCAACCTGATCAAAGAATGAAAATCCAGGAAAAACAGTGACATATAGTAATACTTGCGGAAATTAATGCCTAAAACAACATGAAAAAAGTGAACAAGAAACTTGTAAAGATTAGAAATGAACTGGAAGTACAATATTCAACAATTATAAGGCTCAAATGGCAGCAGCAGCTGACCGTGCATATCTTCAGCTCAACAGAACTTTAACATCAAATGAAAGCAGAGCAAAACAGAGAAGGAGAAGGCCTAGAGTAAGATAACAATCCCTACCAGCATTATCATTTTCAAAGACCAAAAGTTATTTACCAAAAGAAGTGAAACACCAGCTGTAAGGCGCAAGCCCAAGCATGGATTTTATCTTGACACGCCCATCACACAAAAGCCCTCAGTACATTAAGAATTAGGCCAACTACAAATGCAGTACAATTAGTACAAGAGCTACCCAAATACACTCATTGCATACTAACAATACTACTTTCTAGAACTCCCCTCGTGTAGAACTGAACACAGATATAGTGCATACCAACAAAAGTGAAATTACAGTGCACTATGGTAAACACATGTGCAAGTTGTTCAACAATCAGCAGAGGTTCAGTAATTACAAGCCCTTGCTGAAACTTCTCATTTACAAAGAGGAAATCAACCTCAATATGCTTTATTCTTTCATGAAATACAGCATCAAGGGCAAAGCCAACACTTCACTTCAAACTTTTCCAATAGACAAGATTGCCCCTAACAAATCTATAATAAGTAGCAGGCTGCCTTTTTATCAAAAAGCAAGCCCAATCTGCATTAGAGAAGCCTACTATCTCAGAGTGATCATGAACACACTATAAGATGCCACACCTTGCACATCTTCGACATATCTTTCAACATGCATAACAATTTCCTAAAAAGTAATATGAATTTCAAGGAGAGGACGTGAACTGGCTGACTACACTGTCTGAGAAGACAATATCAGGATGTGTTCTACCGATTGATCATAACCATGCTAATCCGATGAACTCCTAGTTCAAATAAACATTCACCTTTCTTTTGCAAATAGGACAACGTTTTAGTTACTTCAGTTTAACAACCAAAGATAGTTTTTTTTTTAACAATAGCTTTTAACACAGGTGAAAGTAGCATACTTTTGAAGTTATCCACATTCTGATAAAAATATGCTAGTTGCCTTGTGCCAAATTTGGATTTAACATTCTATTAGAGATCTAGGCTACCTGATTATGAAAGGGGTTAGAGTTATTTAAGTATAACTAGAAGTGTCAGCTAGTGACAGCAGTACACTTGCAGTACAACTGTACTATCAGCTGTACTAGTGCAGTATACATGTATGAACTATATATACTCATCCTTCATTGTAATGATTTAATGAGTTTTTCATATTGTTCAATAACAGAAATCAGTTACAGTTTCAGTTTCCCTCTTCTCTCTTCTCACTAAGTTTACATATTCTAGGAATGCCACTTTATGCCAAGCAAGTCACTCACTAAACAATTATTTAAAATTCCCTCAAAATGATCCTTGGACTATGATTTGGCTTATTTAGTAAAATATTAAATATAAACCTTTGACAAAACAAAAAGATCTGACAAGCAAATAGTTAGTGATCGGAATAATTTTTTATTTCACTCAACTTGCACAGTTGCTTAGATAAGATCATAAGACATAAATGGTAACTTTAACAATTCTTAAATATGATTGGCAATGGTAAGAGCAGAAATACTTACAGCCAAAACCAGAAAAGGTATCACTTCCATTATGATTAATGTAGATTTTACTCCAATAGCACTGAAAAATCCAACTGATCCAAGGACAGAAAGCATAACAAGCAAAACACCCGAAAGACCAAGCAACACCTAAATAACATCAAGTTGAAATATGAGTGGTGTAAGATAATCAAAATGGCATTAGTTTCAAGAACCTATCCATATCACTTATTATCATACCTTGGATGAGAGGTAGAAAAAAGATAGATGAGTTGGTCTATCTCCCAATGTCACCGATATATAAGCAAACATTACAATATAGCTCACCTAGTAAGATGTTGGAGATGAAATTCAATGTATATTCCAATAAAGCGCATTTTCATGAACCCACAACCAAACTAATCAGGACAATTAGCTTCCGCTTCACACAAATCAGCTTTGCACATTCAGTTTAGGGATTTGGAAATTTCTTACAAGTATTGTTATGACATCTGCAGTGCTTTCTCTCTTTAATTCTTCCTCAATTGAACTTTCAGTTGAAAATGACAAAGTAAGATTGCTAGATTGTACCATTGGCAACAATTCCTCCTGAAAATGTAAAATTGGTTCAAAATGTGAGGAATGAGAAAAAAAGAGGGAATACCTACCAAGTACTTGAGCACTGAGGAAGCAAATCTGCTATATCATACAAAATACAAATGCACACTTACTCAAGACACATACATATCATATAGCATATAAAGTATCTTAGAATATCTTAAATTATATTATAAATATATGATGCTTAGATATAGAGATAATGTTATATCATATATTTATTTAGAGTATCTGAGCTCTTAAGATTGAGAGAGTATTTTAGACGATCTCTTATGATTGAGATTACTTTTTTATCTTTTATGATTTGTTTCCTTATTTAATTAGGAGTCTAATATTAGTATAAATATGGGTTAATATTATGTCCTTTTATTAGATTGAGTGAATGTATTAGTTTAAAGAAAAATAAATCTGTTGTAATTCAGTTTTTAAGTATTTAGTTTGTAACATAATTTTTTTTATGTTTTAGATATTTTTAGTTGCAAGGGCATTTTTGTCTTTATGCCCTCTCTATATAAATAGCTTTCAGCTATTCTTTGTAAACACAATTTTCATTTTGAATAAACTTTTCATTCCAGAAGCTTCTCTCCTCTCTCTAGCTCTCTCGTTTTCTTTGTTCATATTCTTCTCACTTTTATATGGTATCATCGTGCTATGGCGGCAACAACGAATACCGCTACCGATCCTTCTTCGTCTTCTCCTCTTTCACCTTCCGCTGCATCTCCGATACAAGCTGTCTCATCTCCTTTGGTTCTACCTCTTCCTTCTGTCAAACTCACCGAGAAGAACTATCTTGTGTGGAAACACTTCATGCAAGCTACTCTCACTTCAAATCGTGCAAATAGGTATGTGTTAGGTACTGAAATTCCTCATCGGTTTCTCACCGATGATGATCGGTTGATTAATCGTGTTAATCTGGTGTATTTGCGTTGGGAGGAGGTTGATCAAATGATTTTTTCGTGGATGATGAACTCACTCTCTGAGAGTCTTCAACCTCGAGTCTTTGGCTGCATGCATTCGTGGCAGCTATGGGAAGAGCTAGATTCATACTGCAATTCACAGACAAAAGCTCGTAGTCGTCAACTTAGATCTCAACTTCGCTCAATTTCTCAAGGTGCAAGTTCGATTTCGGAATATTTCAACAAAATCAAGAGTCTCGTTGATGCTCTAATATACATTGGAACTCCGATTTCAAGCTCTGAGCACATTGACTATATCCTAGACGGTCTCAATGAAGAATATCAACCTGTCATTACTTCAATTGAAACTCAGGTTGACACTCCATCGCTGCATAATCTCAAATCCTTTTTGTTGACCTATGAATCTCAGCTTGAGAAGAATAAGCACAAGGCTCTCTCTGATGCCTTGTCGATCAATGTAGTTTCAGATTCTACATCGAGGTCTTCACATCAGGTGAATTCTCAATCAAGACCTCCTTCATTGGTTCCTTCATCATTCTATGCACCTAGGTCAGACTTTCAAGCACCTGGTTCTAACTTCTCTGGCTTTGGTAATTCCGGTGGTTATCGTGGTGGAAACCGTGGTCGTCAGAGAGGAGGAAGACAGTTTGGACGAAATACGTCGTTGTTTTGCGTCTATTGCAACCGTCATGGACATGACGTTACTATGTGCTATTATGCACCGTCTCAGTTTGGAGGTCAACTAACCTACGCTGGTCCACCTGGACAAATTCAGCCACCTCATCTTGCTGCTTATGTGCCACGTCAATTTCTTCCACATCAATCTAAGTCCATTTTTGGACCTTCAGTCTATCCAGCTCAAATCTACTCACAATATCCTCAAGACTTCTACACAAGTCAACAAGCAGCATACTCTCCTCCTCACTATGGAGACTCTCTGCTTGGGCCTGGCCCACACTCAACAAACAAATACATTCCTCCTCCTCATCAATCCTTTGTCATGAACACACAAGCTGATCACAGAGAAGCAGAGGCACCTAAAGAGTCGAAGAATGTTATCTGGTATCCAGACTCTGGTGCTACGAATCATCTCATTGCTGATCCTTCTCTTGTTTATGAACCTACTGAGTCCTTCAACCATCAACAGATTTTCATGGGTAATGGTACTGGTATTGGTATACATTCAGTTGGACATTCTTCCATTGCTTCTCATTTTAATTCAAATACAAATCTCTATCTAAATAATCTTCTCTTAGTTCCTTCAATTAAGAAAAATCTAATCAGTGTTTCGCAATTTACAAAAGATAATTATTGCTATTTTGTATTCCATTATGATGTGTGTTTTGTCAAATCTCAGGTTACTAATGAAGTCTTACTTCAAGGTTATCTCACCAAGGAAGGACTCTATGCCTTTCATGGTGTTATGTCTGGGTCTAAGTCTTCTAATTGTCCTTTATCTTTTACTCAAACTGCATTGTATCCTGGTTTGCAAACTTCTGGCTCTACTACTTGTAATAAATCTAGTTTTCATACTTGTAATAATTCTAGTACAATCTCTTCATTTTCACTATGGCATTCTAGGTTAGGCCATCCTCATGAACATGTTGTTAAAATTGTTCTTACTCAATGTAAGGTTCCCTATACTAATAAATCAACTTCTGACTTCTGTTCATCATGTTGTATGGGTAAAGCACATAGATTGTATGCCCCTAGTTCTACTACAATCTATGATACTCCTTTTGCTTTAATCTATATTGACCTATGGGGGCCTGCACCTGTGCATTCAGCAACAGGTTTTAGGTACTATTTGTCCATTGTTGATGCCTATAATAGACATAATGGATATTTTTGTTGAAATTGAAGTATGAAACACTTAATGTGTTTTAGTACTTTCTCAAGTATGTCAATGCTCAATTCCATCACTCTGTTAAAGCTGTACAGAGTGACTTTGGTGGGGAATTTAGACCTTTTAGTGAAGTCTTAAAAGGTCTTGGTATTGTTCATAGGATTTCATATCCTCATACCCATCATCAACAGGGCACTGTAGAGAGGAAACATAGGCATATAGTTGAAACAGGGCTTACCTTGTTAAGTCATGCACATCTGCCTATAAGTTTTTGGGATCATGCCTTTGTTACTGCTGTTTTTCTAATAAACAGACTTCTCTCTACATCCCTTAAGCATAAGTCACCTCATGAACTTCTTCTTGGTTCAAAACCTGATTAAACCTCTTTAAAAGTGTTTGGGTGTGCTTGTTATCCTCTACTTCGACCATTTAATAAGCACAAATTAAGTCCTAGAAGTTCTGAGTGCATCTTTTTAGGTTACTCACCAAGTCACAGAGGCTATAAATGTTTATCCAAAGATGGCAAAATATATATTTCTAAGGATGTTATCTTTAATGAACATCAATTTCCTTCTGTTTCTGAAACTTCCTCACCTAGTCAGTCTCTTGATAGTCATCTCTTGCCTACTGTCCCAACAATGGTTTTCTCTCCACAGTCTAGTCCTATTGTGACTGAATCACATTCCCAAAATGTTCACACTCCTCACATGTCTCAAAATACACCTCTTAGTTCTAATCCTTCTCAATCTGAGTATTCTCCTACAATTCCTTCTTCCAGTACTTCTTTGTCTCCTTTAACAACTACACAGTCTTGTCATCCAATGCAAACAAGATCCAAGTCAGGAATTTTTCAGAATACTCTTCCTAGAGTTCATTCTGCTCAGATTGAACCTACCAATGCCAAAACAGCCCTGCTTGAACCTGTGTGGCAGCAAGCCATGCAAGCAGAATATGATGCACTCATGGCTTTAGGGACATGGTCCCTTGTTCCTCTTCCACCTCAAAAAAGGGCAATTGGATGTAAGTGGGTTTTCAGAATCAAAGAAAATTCAGATGGAACAGTAAATAAATATAAGGCCAGACTTGTGGCTAAAGGATTCCTTCAAAAGTATGGTGTAGACTATAATGAAACCTTTTCTCCAGTTGTCAAACCTGTCACCATTAGAATCCTTCTTACTCTTGCTGTTTCTCATCAGTGGTCCATAGAACAATTAGACATTAACAATGCTTTTCTTAATGACATTTTGGATGAGGAAGTCTATATGACTCAGCCAATTGGTTTCCAACATAATGATAAAACTCTAGTATGCAAGTTGCATAAAGTCATTTATGGCTTAAAGCAAGCACCAAGGCAGTGGTTTGAAAGACTAAAGGGCTTCTTTGTCTCCTTAGGTTTCAAAGTAAGCAAGTGTCACAACTCCCTGTTTATTCATGTTTCATCTAGTCACAGACTGTATGTGTTAGTTTATGTTGATGACATAATAGTAACAGGATCCTCCACTGCCCTTGTTCAAAAGCTGATAAGGGATCTTAGTCATACCTTTGCACTCAAGCAACTAGATCCTTTGGATTATTTTTTGGGTGTTGAGGTTAAACACATGAAGAATGGTTCTCTTTTTCTGTCCCAATCAAAATACATCAGAGATTTATTAGCCAAAGCCAATCTTTCTCAATCAAAGGCTAGCAGCACACCTATGGCTACAAACTGCAAACTTACTAAGCATGGTTTGATGAATTTGAAGATCCTACATTCTATAGGTCAATAGTTGGTGCTCTGCAGTATGCAACAGTGACAAGACCAGATATCACATACTCTGTGAATAAAGTCTGTCAATTTTTGTCCAGACCATTGAATTCTCATTGGACTGAGAATTCTGAAATACCTTCAAGGAACAAAGTCCTTAGGTTTAACCATTTCTGCAGCCTCCATATCATCTAATATTCCTATTACAGCCTACTGTGATGCAGACTGGGCATCTGATATAGATGATAGAAAGTCAGTTTCTGGTGCATGTCTTTATCTTGGACCTAACCTTGTCACTTGGTGGTCCAAGAAACAAAACACTATCTCCAGGTCCATTACTGAGGCAGAATATAAAAGTTTGGCTTTAGCCTCTCAGAAGATCATGTGGATAGAGTCCCTGCTACAAGAACTCAATGTGCCATATCAAACCCCTGTTATATTCTGTGACAACAAAAGCACCATTGTTATGACACATAATCCTGTCTTACATAGCAGGACAAAACATATTGAGCTTGATCTCTATTTTGTTAGAGATAAGATTCAAAGCAAAACTCTTCAGGTTCAACACATTCCTTTAGAGTTTCAAACTGCAAACATTCTCACCAAACCTCTTCCTAACAATCAGTTCATCACTCTCAGAAATCAACTCCATGTGTTTGATATTCACTGATTTGCTTTCCTTCATTGCCTAGTCAAAGAACCCTCTAATTCAAGGGGGTATATTAGATTGAGTGAATATATTAGTTTAAAGATAAATAAATTTGTTGTAATTCAGTTTTTAAGTATTTAGTTTGTAACAGAATTTTTTTTTATGTTTTAGATATTTTTAGTTGCAAGGGCATTTTTGTCTTTATGCCCTCTCTATATAAATAGCTTTCAGCTATTCTTTGTAAACACAATTTTCATTTTGAATAAACTTTTCATTCTAGAAGCTTCTCTCCTCTCTCTAGCTCTCTCGTTTTCTTTGTTCATATTCTTCTCACTTTTATACCTTTGTATCACAATATCATCACATCAGTTGATAAGCATTTATAATATTGTCAATGTAATTTACTATTTT
The DNA here is from genome assembly GCA_009771035.1 of Lupinus albus. Classification (NCBI taxonomy): domain Eukaryota; kingdom Viridiplantae; phylum Streptophyta; class Magnoliopsida; order Fabales; family Fabaceae; genus Lupinus; species Lupinus albus. The sequence goes on along the minus strand of CM020002.1, from coordinate 58,746 downwards.
GAACATTCTTTTTTCTCTTTCCATATCTAAATCCTAAATTTTCAACAATTACTTTGACAATATATAACCAAAATGCAAGCCTCCATATAAGTAGGCATCTAAAAGTTCACAACCCTCATGCATTGTCCTTATTTTCAAATTTAAATTGATGGGTCGACATCAACCTTACACCGATTTAATGCCTATGTCCAAGATGATGTGAGCATCACAAGATAAGTACAAATTTGTATTTCGGAAACAAATTTTACTAAAACATGCTAGGGTAACTAACACAGACCTTGAGTTTTTCTTTTCACCTGGCAAACAAAATTAAATTTTTAAGGCTGACATCCTACAGTGGGTATGCACCATGTGACCAGGGAACTGTGAGTGTCTCATCTCACCCAAGAGGTCGGTTTGAGTGTTTCTTATGGAGTGATAATAGGGGGCATTTCATAATACAAGTCACCCAGTGATTCATAATGAAATTCAATACATAGAAATTGACCTGACTCTGAGATGTAACTGGGACTAGTAGATGAGGTTGAATGTGTACAATTTATTAAACTCGTAGTTACTTGGATCATTATACTTTCTTACAGGCATCGTATCTGCCTTTGGTGGATTAGAGCATTAGTAACATCTGCACAAAATAAATTGCCAAAAAGCTCCTTCACAGCAAGTCCCCCTTGTTTCTTCCAGTTGATTATGATGACTGAGTTTTATGTTAAATACACTATGTAAGATGAAACCTGTTTTCATTCACTACTTAAGAGCATATGACAACGTAAGGATCTATGGAGAGTTTTTAACAGAAAGTAATCAACAAAGTGCAGATTGCTTTTATTTAGTAGTCAAACCTTAGCTAACCGGATGAAAGCCTTTTCCCAAGCGATTGCTTTCCCGTTCTCATCTCCAACTTTTGTAATTGCATTGTTGACAGGGTACGTGATAATAAATGCAGAAGCCTATAATTTGGTAGTCAGCATTATGTAATACAAAAAAGATTCTGAGTACAAATATGAAGATCTTACCTCAGAATAATTGTTTCCAGAAAACCCTCCTAATGCAGTAGTTGGATCAAGGGGAGCCTTAAATGCACTAAAGCATGTTTCTGCAGAAGTATAATGCTGAAAATGATAGATAAAAATAACTGAGTGAACAAAAAAAACAGAGTCAACAACTCAACATATATCAGATAGCTGGCTTTATGGACACTTCAATTTTCAGACAAAAACACAAGCTAGGATATGAATTTAGTATACAGTTTTAGAAGTAATTATGCTCTACAAAAGCACCAAGGGGGCCTTTACATGCATGTGCATCGGATGCAATAGGCCACAACAAAGAAATGAAAAAAACAGAAAAAGCAATAAGGGGACCTATAAAGTTCTTTCTGCTAGAATTTAGTTATTTATTAGACTTCAGTGTATCTAACACATTAATCTATTTGTTTCTGTATTTTTGTCTTATACTTAAAAAGAAAAAGCTTTACATAAACCCATCTAAATAACTAAACTAAGGTAATCCATAATCACTTTAATTTAGCTTACCTGAAAACAATACTCAGCATGTTCAACACCTCCATAATCGTCATAATTGTCGGAGTCCATTTGAAAATACTGACAGATGAATTTTGAGAAAAATGGAAATCAAATCAAGGCTTAGTTGCAATGCCAAAAAAACTAGTAAATTGGAAAGGAGATGAATAAGAAAAGACAGATGCTTGCACTACACAAAGCCATATTGTTACACATGCGACACAAAAATTCAAAAAGTATTTCATTAATCTTTTAGAGAGTAGAGGTTTGGACCTGCAAAATGCTTTGAAGGGCACAGTCCTCCCCTAATGGCTTCAAGCAAATGTCACTCAGGGATACCAACAAACTAGAATAATTTGCACGAATTCCATCAACCTGTCAGAATAATGAAATTGAAATATACTTTCTAACAAGGAACTCCCACGATGCACACAACAGCTCCAATCAAATTATAGCAAGTGAAGAGAACAGAAAATAGAACCCAAAGCACCTTTTCTTGTATTTCGAAAAGCAATTCAATATTGTCATCTGTTATGATGCTTGGTGGCTTCCCATGCTCAGATTCAGGGATCGTCGCTATTATAAGCTGAAACGTAAAGAAAACAGTATTGCAAACATGAGCTATTTCACATAGAAAACAAAAGTTGAGCAAGTAAGGGGGTTTATCTTTTTAAGGTGTTTCTACTTGTTGTAAAGCACATGATCTTTTTAATGGGATTTATCTTACAGATATCTTGAGCAATTAGGAATCTTTGCTTACTTGATATATTCTTTTTATTTTGTTTTTATTGTTTCTGTTCTCTTTTTATGTTAAGGAAGATCCTTTATCCTCCAAACTCTTTCTAATTATTTTCTCTTCATCTTATAGCATGTCGGGATCAACTTTCCCTGGGTGAAGGAACATCAATGACTTTACATATTTAACACACACCCTCATGCAATAATCCTTTGGGATTGAAGCATAAACTATGCACAGACCCACCATACCTTGTGCTGAAACTTAACTTATATTTTTTAGAAGAATGGAGACAACAAGGATTGAACTCCTGACCACCTGGTCAAAGAAGCTCTGATACCATGTTAAGATTTCATCTCAAAACTAATTGGCAATGAGAGAAGTAATCCAACAGGTTTAAATCACACTTGAGACAATGAGGCAGACGTTGCAGGACTTACTTCCAGTATAGGGCAAATGATCACTTTTTTTAAAACCTTTTATTATACAGGCAGGTTTAAACACAATACGCTGATCCAAACTGATAAACAATTTCTTCTGCTATAAAATAAAAAAGGAAAAGTGGCAAACACATAATATGCAAATCAACATGCACATTGCAAGACAAGGGTTTTTCATCTGCTTAAGAAAATTTTAGATGTTACACATGTATAGAATAAAAAACCCAAAAAAGTAAAAAAAAAAACAAGGAAATCAATAGAGATACTGAAACCTGTTCAATTCTATAGAATGGGGCAAGGTGGCTATCGAAAAATTCTTTCTCTTCTGCTGCCTTACTCCCAGGACCGACCCATAACTGCAATATAAATGTGATTTTAGAGAGGAACAAAAGTTATCATAAAAAATAAAACAGAGGTATAGCAAGGCCAAAGGCCAACACTCTCAAACTTCTGGACACAAAGTTTATGTGTGTACCTGTTCGTAAATCTTAACATACAATTATTATCATCTTCAACTATTTTATCATTAGGGAATCCTCATCCATAACACTCTTAAGATTCTTAGAATTTTGCCACATCAACATTCTGATCACTAAGTATTGGAGAATAGTGAGAAGTGTAATAACAATCAGGCATTAGTTATAGTTTGAGGAGGATAGACTTGGGACTAGCTTACTGTGTAAGCTGTCCAGTCTACTATATACCCCTCCCCTCACTTGTTTGTAACAAACTTTTCAATCCTAATAAAATTCAATTACAACAATCTTTCTCTGTTTCTCTCTTCTTTTCCCTCTTCTTACACTAAGACTCCACTTAAGACCCTTCAGACTTCAGTGCACATTGCTAAGACTCTTATATAATTAATATAATATCACATAAAAAAATAAATAAAATATATGGAATATAAATATGTGATGTGTCACAAGGGGAGTGGAATGCAATTATGGTAAGACTCGTGATGTGTGTGAAACTGTATCATATTTACTTATTGTTTTGAATGCTTTTCTTAGCTTAATTAGGATTCTAATCGAGTGTTTATTATATTTTCTCTTAGTTTGGAGCTGGTATTTTGTGCAGGTTTACCACTAAAGAGTCCAAAAGAGGAAAGGAACTCGACCGGGCTTAAAAGAGAAGCCAGGAGCTGAGCATGAAGGAGCAAATCAGAGAAACACGGCTCAACCATGTCAACCAACAAGCCCCTGGAATGCACAGAGGCAAGCAGGGCAAAATTGGCCATCAGTTGAAAAAACACGGCTGGACTGTGTTGCCAACCACACTCGTGCTTTGAGCAGTGAAGAATTAACATCAGACAAACTAGTGCCCCTGACCGGGCGTGTACTGTGATATGATCATGGATCCACAGCTCCTAATATTTAATTGCTGAAACAAATTTTATTCTTTTGTAGGCTTGAACCTAAGTTTTAGGCATCTCTTTTAGATCTTATTCATAGTTTAATTTTGGAGAGGCAACAAGGATTAGAGAAGTTATCATCCCTCTCTTCTTCTTCTAAGGATAATGTCCTTGCTCTACATCTCTATTGCTTTCATTCCAGTCATGAGTGAGTAGTCATCTTAGTTTTCTAGGGTCGGGCTATGTCCATTGACAATATGTGATGGATACTTAATCAGTCCATATTTTATTGAGCATTATGATTCAGTTATTAGTATGTTTGTTCATGTGAGTTTGCTGGCCACTTATTTGCATCTCATGGGTATTCGAAGGAGTACTAGGAGATGAACCTTAATATTAAATCTTTAATAATTGAACTTAAGTTCTAAGTCACGGAATTAGTCTTAGTCTTTCAAGGGTTGCATTAGATTGCCACAGAGTGTCAATAATGGGTTCAATTGAGTGTGGTTATCATGGAAGTAGAAGCTATAGATTCAGTTGAGCAAATATTATGTATCCCGAGAGGGAACACTATCTACTTCCGAGTGATTCACTTTCATAACTTAAATTTTCATAGAAGAGCATGGTCAATTAGGATTCATGTACGTCAATGCAGTCCCAAAATCCTATAAGCTTCTTTATCTTATCTCATCTGATCATTCTTACCTTATCTCATCCAAACTTATCTTTCTTATCTTATCTTTTATTTATCATTTAAATTCCTTTTAAATTTCAGATTTATTCTCTAAGTGTTTAAAGTAGTTAAGCAAGAGCAATTAAGAAGTATTTGTAACATTTGTGGGATCAATCTTTTTATTACTTAGACGAAAAAACCGCACACTTGAGAATTTGCATGCATCAACTCACTAGAGTCTTAAGAAGAGTCTTGGAAATGAATGAGTCAAGCTTAAGACACTACTTAAGACTCATAGTCACATGTCATGTAAAACTCTATCCAAGATTCTCATCAGACTAGGGATGAGAATGCCCCTATAATCTTTATTTAGTAACTAATTCCTTATTAACAGATTAGGGCTAATTCCCTACTATCACTTTTATTCTTCCTAATATAGACCCTATGCCTACTCCAGTATCTAATTGTGTATTGGAGGGAAGGAGGAGGCTAGTGGAGATAAAGAATTACTATTATATACAGAGAGAATAAATTACAATTTAGGGGATAAATGGCCTCCGAAATGGCAAAAGCAGGAGAAGAAGAAAACAAACACAGAATCATGAGTCGTATGTCTTAAATTATGAAAATATGATACCTTCTCAGGCCGGGTCTCCACCTTAAAACGAAGCAGACCCAAACAAAGCAAAAGAACAATTGCCAATGAGGAAAAAAGCACGACAGTGGGCCTTCTTGCAGCCCATCTTCCATAAGTCCTGGATGCAAAATTAAAAAGTTAATCGATGGATTATGTAACTCCAAACCAAGAAAATGCTAGAGGCTAGAGCTACCAACCTGTAAAAGTTGGACAAGCATCGTTGAACATAAGATAATTGCACCTGTTATTTGTCAAGACAACAATACCACGATAAATAGTGAACTTCAATACATCTTAATGTTGAAACAAAAGAAGCTAATTGTATTAGAATATACCTCTACTGGGCGGGTCTCGTCCTTTTGAAGGTTATTAAAACTACTTCCTTCACTTGGCATTTCGTTTAACAATGGTTCCACATTGGATCCCTGTCCCCTGTTTTGTCTAGTCCTTTGCAGTAATACCCATCCAAACAACGTGAAAACCAACACAATGTACAAGATAGCCATTGAAAAGTCCAAGCATCTGATCTGCAGGTATCATTAAATGAAAACCAACTTCACAATATTTATCACAAGGTAAATGAAAGAGTTTGAACCATTAGTTTTGAAAAAGAAATTTTGGAATTATATGAAAAGAAGAGAGTTGTAGTGTTTAAACCTTGAGTGGTCCAATTGTAACGGAGCAGGGGTGAATTGTAGGTGGAGAAGGTTGTGGAGTTGAGCAGACAGGAGATGAAGGGCAATCACCACAAGAACAACCGAGTGAAGTGTCATTACATGAATAGACAGACGCATTCATAAGTTGCATTGGAGATGAGTGAGGAATGGATGTCTTAAAATTGATAGAATAAGGTGAACCAGGTAAACCAGGAGGGGCCTTTGAACCAAGAAATTCAAACCAGTCTTTAAAATTGGTAGCTCCACCACCAACAAAATCGATGGCCCTGGTATTCATAGTCCCAAACTTGACATCTTGACATGAGTGATAGAGTCCTTGTCCAAAAGATTGAGTAATGAAAAAATCAATGGCATCGACAGTGAGGTTAGCATTAATAGTTGAAGTAGAGGTGACATTAATGAAGAGACTCTGATGAGGAGAGCAAGAGAGTTGGCAGAAAAGGTTAAGAAAGTTACGCAAACAAGCAGGACAACCAACAAGGATAGGAACAGCTTGTTGAACTTGTTCTCTTAAAGTCTCAAACTGATACTCACTGCAACAAACGTTACCAGTGATTTCTGGACACAGACTCTGGATCTTCGATGACAAGAGTTCCGAAGGTTTTACAGAAGGGGAAGGGTAAGGGCAATTTAGTACTTTACCGTCAGAACGTTGACCACATATATCATACATGGCGCAGTATTCATATGAATGCTTGTCTGTTGCAGTGATATGGGAAGAGAGTACCTATTATCATCAATCAATCATCAACTCATCAATCATGTTAGTTGTTGAATTTGAAATCAGTAAACGCTTCAATTCATACCTGAAATAGAAAGGCAAAAGAAATGACGATGAACAAGAACAAAAACATTCTCATTCCCATTCCTCCCATCATCATCATTATCACTAGTAAGCTTCTTCAATTAGATTTCGTATTGGAAATGGCACTTCTACTCAAACTCATATACTAAATCCCCATTTCTTCTATGTTTCTAATATTAAAATTAAAGTATTCCATATTTTTTTAATATTTCTCTAGTGATAAATCAAATCTTATTAAATAATATATAAAAATTGCTTTTCTTATAACTTTTTTTAAAGTAGATAACAATTTTTGGTTTGATTGGTATTTTGTGTTCCAACTAAACTACACTCGTGAAAATAAGGTAGGTTGAGTATTGAACTACACCTTCTATATTCTAAATACATAAGACAATAAATGAAACACCAATCTTTGTCACTATTTTATTAGCTTTGCCAAATTTTTAGGTTTAATCTATAAACTTATTTAAATATATATTATTCAATAAAACTCATAAATGGATTTTGTAAATAGATTTTGCCTAAATATTGACATGTATATCAAACATAAAGAGTAAACTTGAGATTGACTTTGTTATAGACTATTTTCTAAGGTAATAAGCTAACATTTAAAAAACTTTGTTTGACTTATTTAAATGTCTACTTTGTAATAATTTGTTTTAAAATGTGCATACTAATAAAAGTCAATAAACATAAACCTTATAATAGGGTAAGAAAATTTTGCTTAAAATATTAGAATTGAAATTTAACGATAATATATTACTACTAAAACAATAATTATAATAACACATACATAAATAGACTTCAAAAAGTTGGAGTTTGGTTTGAGGCTACAATGTACCAAGTCGAAGAAGGTCGGATATAAGTTAAATGGTAGGATTTTATTGACCTATTCTCACCCCTCTTTAAACAAGCTAATAATAATAAACTTTCCTGTTACAGTTATATAATTATAATTGTATAACTAAAGTCGTGTTTAATGCACAACCAGGGACATAAGAAGTTGAAAAACACAACACAATATGGCTATGGTGACACTAATGGTAGCATGGTTGTGACAGTTGTGTTATCCATCAATATGATAATACAGTTAAGCTACCAGGGCTACTCACATGGCACAATCAATCAAATGTGCTGAATCAGAGTAACAACACTCTTTGATACTGCACCTATATATAAGTTGAACTGCAATTGAATTGCATCAGCATATGAATCTGTGGTTAGCAGCATACAAAAACATTCTCATTTATATTATAATAATACTAATGAACATGGAGAAACTATCCTTATTCCTTGCACATGCAAAACACGACTTACACCACAGTGAGCTTTGTAATTGGCGCACAAGCCCATGCTTCCTAGTTCCTACCAAAAAATATCGTTAAGATATATAGAGAACGGGTACTTGGGGTGAGGGATCTATTGCAGTAGATAAAGAAGAAATGAACAAGTGACGAACTTTATTAAAAATGAGGTATTTGCTGCTGTTTTTTTTGTTCATTACCAATGTGTTTCGTTCAACCACACAACACACATCAAGTTCTATAGCAACTTCAGGTTCAATATCACAACACACATCAAGTTCTATAGCAACTTCAGGTTCAATATCACAACACACATCAAGTTCTATAGCAACTTCAGGTTCAATATCACAACACACATCAAGTTCTATAGCAACTTCAGGTTCAATATCACAACACACATCTCCTTGCATCTTCCTTTCCTATCACCCTAACTTCCTCTTTTAGCCCCCATTCATCAAACAAATTGTAGTATCTTCCGAATTTGGTTCCTTGATTTTAAAGTTCCAGTTTGTGAATCACTACCATCAGGAAAGAAAATGTTTCGTGAACTGGGATAAACAAACTACTGGTTCAAGGTTTGAAAGCAAAATTAACAAACCAGCTAGAAATCCAACTTGTGTAGCTAGCAAAACCACTACTAAAATGATAAGTTACAATTTACAGCACCAAAAAAATAATGTATGATTACCAATACAAATATCTCTTCGCAACTTCACTTGAGTCAAACAAATGAAAAACAACAAATAACACATGCAGTATCAATACATTGGTTTATGAGTTGGTCTCATCATCTAGCGTCCTTCATGGTTTGGATGAAGCGGGGAACGGTGGTGCACATGACGGGTAGCAACTGTGCGATTAGACTGGAGTTTGGGCTCCTCATTGGCAGCTTGAATTCTCTCCAAGCTCTCCAAAACTTCATTCATTGATGGCCTCTGTTTATGTTCAGGTGCAAGACATTTTAATGCAAGTTGAGCTATCCGAAATGCAGCTTTTGATGGATATTTTCCTTCCAATCTTGAATCCATAATGCTCTTCAACTTTCTTCTATCATGTAGGTATGGTTTCACCCAGTCTGTTAGATTAAGCTGTGCACTTGGACGTTTTGGATCAAGCGCTCGTTGTGCTGTTAGCATCTCAACCAAAACTACTCCAAACCCATATACATCACTCTTTACATATAGATGCCCTGTGGCCACATATTCAGGAGCAGCATAGCCATATGTGCCCATTACTCTTGTTGTCACATGGGATTGACTAGCTGAAGGACCCAATTTTGCCAATCCAAAGTCGGATATCTTTGCATTATATGACTGTTGCAGCAAAAGCCAGAGAATTTAACCCAAAATGAACTTATCCACACAGTAGTACATTCTAAATCTAAACTAAAATTGATTTTGTGCTGATCTTAAGACTAAGAGAATGAGAAGCAAGGAGTTATGTGTGTGATAGAATAAAACAGAACAGAACTGACCCCATCAAGTAATATATTGGAGGCCTTGAAGTCCCTGTAAATGACTTTCTCAGATGTATGCAAGAAAGCGAGGCCACGAGCTGCTCCAATTGCAATCTTAAGCCTGATGTCCCAAAGAAGTGGTTGAACAGAAGAGCCTCCTGTATGACCAATTCATACATTGCTGATTAATAACACTTATATAGGTAGTGATAATCTAATACTATAAGTTGAACGTACTTACTTCCAAAGAGATGATTTTCCAAACTGCCCTTTTGCATGAATTCATAGACAAGAAGAAGCTCAGTTTCCTCCAAACAATATCCCAACAGCTTAACAAGGTTAGGATGAGAAAGGCGACCAAGAAATGTTACTTCTGACTGCACCGCATGATGAAGCATCAATCAATGAAAACATAAGTGTATGAAATGATATGTGAAATTAAAAGCATCTAAATTCCTGCCACATATACCTGCCACTCCTCAATTCCTTGTAAGCTTTCAGAGTTTAATTTCTTGACTGCAATGATGGTTCCACTTGATCCATTCTTGGAGGTGGCCTTTTCATCCAGCCAACCTTTATAGACTTTTCCAAAACCACCCTCACCTAGTACAGTATCGGGTCTGAAATTCCTGGTTGCTGCTTTCAACTCCACAAAGGTGAAGATCCTCAAACTATCGGTTGGTAAGATCTGGCCTTTAGGGTGATAAGATTCATTATTATTACCACTAGAACTATTATTTCCACTTCCAGAAGAAGAGGTATTTGTAGTTGTAGAAGATGTATATGTATATGTAGATGATGTCCCTGTTGTAGTAGTAGCAGAGGTTGTACCTATATACATATATTTACTTATTATTTATTTATAGATAGATAGAATAGAATAATATCCAATTGAATGAATGAATGAAATGAAATGAAAGTAACAAGAAGAAGATTGTTAGTTAATGGTTGGGTTGGTACCTGTACTGAGGGTACCGGTGGTGGTGACTGTTGTTGGGTTGTGAGGTGAAGAAGAAGAAGGAGAAGAACTCCAGCAAATTCCCATTTTCAACTTCCCTTTTGATACAATTATCCTGCTGCTGAAACCTATCTATCTATATAACTTGTTCTTCTTGTTCTTCTTCTTGTGTTGACTGAGATATATACTTCAACTCAATTCCATTTAATCAAAGCCTTTTGCTCTCATCTCATCATCAAACCGTATATTCATTCATTCATTCATTCTTCTTGGTCTTCCTTTTATATATTTCTTTCTCTTTTATAATAATTGTATTATTATGTGTTAATTAATTCACCCTTCCACTCTTTCTTTCCTTTTTTCTCTCTCTTAACTTCCTTAACCAATAAATAAATACTATAAACATAAAGTGACACCGGACTTGGTCTAAAGCAAGAAATGCCACTAACACAAAAGTCAACTTTCCTGGCCAAGGGGTTAGTCATGTCGGAATCTTCAATCAAATTCTATTCAAAAGAAAAAAATAGAGGTGAGACAGGACCAACCCCATTTTAAATAAATTAATAAGGAATAGTGCTTTTGCCTTGGGACATTGACCTTATGATTACGAATACTTTGGTTTGACTTATTCACAAGTTTGATGATCTTAGCAACATGTTAGTTTGTGTGAATAGAATTCACCTTGTTTCGGATTGGTCCTTTAGCATCTCTAACAATCTTCATTGGGTGTTTTGTATGGTCTTCAAATGGCACGAGAGAGAGAGAGAGGCTTAGAAGAGGTCTGGTGGTACAATGGTTCCTTGTATACAATTGCCTTCATTCGCCTATATATCATAAATATGCATGCATCCTATTATCCATGAGTGTTACTATGAAGTTTGATTGTTGCATACTATGAGAGAGGATAATTTCTATACATTGTAATTGAGACTATTCACCAATAGCCGAGAAACATGTTATTTCTTGATCCCTTCCACGCTTGGTTCCTAACATTTACTTCTTTATTCTCCGTTCTTATTAATACTAAAAATAATAAGGGTGGGATCTAAGTTTAAATTTACTTTACATCTAAGTCATCAATTAAAGTGATTTACTTTAAGTAAGGTTTATAACTATAAATATAATAATCATAAAAATTATTGCGTATCTTATTTCTATTTTTATTATGGACAAAAACAATAAATAAAAAAAATTCAAAAGGCATCACCATTCATGAAATGGAATGTATGTCTTATAAATATGAGTTATGGTCTCCGATGGCATATGCAACAAAATCATTTCTATGTTTGAGATGAATTGTTTTTTTTTGTAAATTATGTTTTTTTTTAAATAAGTTGAAATTAAAAACTATGTATGTTTGACAACAAAATAAAATTATAAAATTAGTTTTTATAAAAAAAAAATAACCAAAAGTATAAGCTATAAAATTATGTGTTGATTTATTTTTTATTAGTTTATTTTTTTTCCAAAATTTTCATTTCTCATTTTACAACATAATAACTTTATTTTTTATCTCTTTTATACATAGTTTTGAAAACCGTACCGTACCGGCTGGTTCAACCGGAAAACCGGTGAACCGGACCCCTAACCGGTACGGTACGTATGTTATACCGCATATGCAATAGAACTGGTCAAAACCGGTTGAAAACCGGTCAAAACCGGTTTAAACCGGTTGGTTTGTACATTATTATTATTTTTTTTTTAAATTTCAAATTTTCAATTCTTCACCAATTCTTCAACTTCAATGATTGATACTTGGGTCATTTATTTGTATTTTGCGTTTGTTAAGTGATAATTTTGGATAAATATATGTTTTGTACTTTAGACTTTGATTTTATTAAAGACTTAATGTTGTTTGTTTGTGTGAATTTGAAGTAAATTATGAATATGGATTATAAATATGAATATCTACTTATTTGAAATTTTTTGTTATAGGTTTACATATATATATATATAAGCAAGTATGTCCGGTTTAACCGGCATGCGGTTTAATTACTGAACCACTGGTTGAACCACTGTACCACTATACCAGTACCCTAACCGGTTTGATAACCGGTACGGTTTTAATAACATTGCTTTTATACTCTTCTACCAAACACCATAACTTTTCATATCATCATTATCAAACTTTATATTTCTCATTTTTCTCATTCTCTATACCAACAAACCCCATAACTCTCAATACATGTATATGAGGAGAGAATTATGTATAAATTTTGTTATGTAATATTAAATTTTTTGTGAATTAAGTATAAACTCCAAAACTTTTGTATAAAACTTAACATTTGTGTATTATTTATTTTGTGAATTATGTACTTCAAACTTAACTTTTATTTATTTGTTGTATGTTATATTATTTTTTAATTTTGATATTGTATTTTATTTTAATATATTTTTGTAGCATTTTTTTATGCAATATTAAATTTGTTATAGTAAAAATACATATGATCATAAATATTAAAAAAAAATATAATTAAAAAATAGTGTAAAAATCAAACAAAATAATCATAACATAAACAAATAAACTTATACAATTTTGTGTAATTTATTAGGTAAAAAACAACATTTTTACCTTACCCAAATAAAAAAATTAATTTATATTCAATTTTTACATAAATTACTCAAACATAAACATCTCACAATTTATAACTTGAAATCTATATAATCTATATAATATATAAGAAAAGAAACTCCTTTTAGCCACGTGTCATCTTCTCATCACATTTTCTCCTCCTAAAGTGTTATATGCTACTACTATATACTTTCTCACACTACATTCTCACTTTTTATACATTTACCACATACGTTAGGGACTTGTGTCATAACCTCATGTAAAATCTTCTTTCAAAAAACTCTCTAGCTCTTAGTATGCAACCTCACATATAATATGAAAAACTCATTTATGAAATTAATCTTCATGATTAATATCATTAATTTTATTAGCTAATACATTTAAAGTGACATATAAATAAGTAAACAATGTTATTTTTTATAGATCAATGATAAACTATTTAAAATGTGTGTATGAGAAGAAATTTGGATACAAATGAGCATAAAAAAAATCGAGCTTCACAAACAAGGATGAAAAGCAAATTTATTATGAATAAAAAACGAAATGCACAAACAAGGATGAAAATAAAATTGATTATGCAAGAAAAATGAAATGCAAGACAATGTCACAATTCAAGAAATATGAGAAAATGATGTGTTCACAGATAGTGTATGAGTTTGATATACTGTTATTGCATCATTCATGTTTAATTCAAAAAAGAAGTAGTACAAATGGGTGATGAATGAAATACAGATTGTGTATAAATCTTTACCCTCAGGATATATAAATATTACACTCCTTATATATTTCAGAAAACAAATTCATATAACTATGCGAATGTATGTGTAATACGTGTGTTTTAACTATTCAATGCATGAATAACATGTATTCTTATTAATGCAAATGTATGGATAATATATACGTTTTTAATCACGTAAATACATGAGTAACATGTGAGTTTTCACCGTATGAAATGAATACACAAGCAATATCAATATTATTCTTAATCATACAACAAAGAAATGTGACCGGACTAACTTATTAAAATCATAATTCATACCAAACAATAAATTGCATAATAATGATGAAAAACAAAGGGCATGAGTTTGACAAGGGGAAAAATGGCATTTTTGAAAAATGTTGAGGAAAAGTGTGCGTGAGGGATGAATGAATTTTGGGGATTGGATTGAATTGAAGAGGAAATCAAACGTTGAATTAGATAGAAATCATCATCAACACCATCGAAGCTAAAGATATAAGGATAGAGAATAGAATGGGATCGAAGAATGTGGATCTGTTCGATGCATATTTCAGACGTGCAGATTTGGATCGAGATGGGCGTATCAGCGGTCACGAAGCTGTTTCCTTCTTCCAAGCCTCCGGTTTGCCAAAGCAGGTTCTCGCTCAGGTTAGTTTATTTCTTTCTTTATCATTTAGTTACTTTTATTCTTAGATTCCAATTGAATTCCAATTCTAATTCATATCATTTAGATTTGGGGATTTGCAAACCAAAGCCAAAGTGGTTTCCTTGGTCGTGCTGAGTTCTACAATGCTCTTAAACTTGTCACTGTCGCTCAAAGTAAGCGTGAACTCACCCCTGACATTGTTAAAGCTGCGTTGTATGGTCCTGCTGCTTCTAAGATCCCCGCTCCTCAAATCAATTTCACTGCTACTGCACCTGCACCCGCCCCTGCACCTACACCTGCACCCCCACCTGCACCCGCACCCACACCTGCACCCGTTGCTCCTCTTGGACCAAGGCCACCACTTGTATCTGTAGCACCCGCGTCTACTGTATCTGTAGCACCCGCTTCTACTGTATCTGTAGCACCCGGTCAAGGAGTCCCTGTTGGTGGACCTCGCCCTCAATTCTCAAGTGGAGCAGGTATCGGAATTACTCAGTTAGGGCCTGGACTGCCACCAACATCTGGATCAAATGCTTCTGTGCCGTCATCAGATCAAGTGGTTAAGAATTCCAAATCAGTCAATAACAATGTTTTTGCTTCTGATTCATTTTTTGGAGGGGATATGTTCTCTACTTCTACCTCAGTTCAGCCTAACCAAGATTCTTCTCCACAACCATTTTCATCATCAGCTGTTGTTCCACTATCTGGAGGGAACCAACATTCTACTACGACCATCACCAGTGCCCGTGATTCTTTGCAGACCCAGCCTGTTGGTGCACAGCATCTTCAACAGAACCAGCAAGCCGCTCCAGTCTCCCAGACACGTAATATGCTGAATCCATCTGTTGCACTTCCAGTGAGATCGCAGGATTCTGCTTCTAATCAGCCCCAACCTCCTTGGCCAAGGATGACTCAGACTGATATTCAGAAATATACCAAAGTATTTGTTGAAGTAGACACTGATAGAGATGGAAAAATCACTGGGGAACAAGCACGGAACTTGTTTCTTAGTTGGAGATTACCAAGAGGTATGCTTCTTATGTTTCTACTTCCTTGCTTTTTTTTTGCCCGGACAACAGGCTTAAAGTGCTGTTTCTATTTTTCTTATTTTCCAGTTCTCTTGCTGCTCATGCAATAGGCAATCAGATTAAATATAATTAATTACCCCTATTGCAGAGTTTAGGTTGCATTAACTTGGTTTTTGTTGTGTGTATAGCCATATCAGTTTGTGTGTGTAGCTTATCAGTAGAAGCCATCAAATAGAGGGTAGCCCAATCTCTAGATGTAGAAGGAGACCAAGAACTACGACATGCGAAACCATTAAGAAGGATTTCAGATGTAAATGGCTTGTCTGTAGACATGATTTAGAATAGGACATTATGACGTTGTTTGATCTATGTACACGGCCCTTTATACTAGGAAAAGGCTTGATTTTTTGTTGTTTTTGTTGTTATATCATTCTAGTCTTCACATCTTCAATGTGTATAACTTTCCAATGATTTGATAATTCCTTGATCATTACTTCTATACCATGTTTTATACTTTTCAGAGATTCTAAAGCAGGTCTGGGACTTATCTGATCAAGATAATGATAGCATGCTTTCTCTCAGGGAGTTTTGTATTGCTCTGTACCTAATGGAGCGACACAGGGAAGGACGTGTTCTTCCAGGAGTACTCCCAAGTAACATTATGCTTGATTTACCTCCCGCTGGTCAACAATCCACCCACCACAGTGCTGAAGGTTGGGGAAATCAATCAGGTGCTTGTCCAAGACCCATTTTTTCTTTGGTTATAACCATTATGAAAAGCATTTGCTCTCATATTTTTGCTTCTCTATCCTCTTTTGTCTTTGGAAGGTGTTCAACGACCACAAGTGGCAACTGGTTCTGGCGCTCGACAAGTGAACCCTACTGCTGGTCGTCCCCCAAGGCCAAGTGCTGCCCCTCAGGCTGATGAAGGACCTCAGAACAAGCAGCCAAAGTCCAAAGTTCCAGTTTTGGAGAAGCACCTCATAGATCAGCTGAGTTCAGAAGAACAAAGTTCAATCAATTCAAAGTTTGCAGAAGCAACAGAAGCTGATAAGAAGGTACGTATTCTATCATTGTTTCTTGCATTACTTATATTGTCGCTCTGTAAATTTAGCATTTTTTTTGGGTACATTAGGAAGTGCAAGCACCTCGGTAGGGGTGGCCTTGCTGAGGATTGAACATTCTGACGACATCACCATACCCCGAGCGTAAAGATTGGGGGCAGTGACATTTGTATGCAGTCTTTTAGCTCATTGACTGTCATGTTTATGTTTTAATGGTTCTCTCTTATTTTTATTTCCCTAATTTTTTAAATATTTTCTCGCTAACACTGATGGAAATTCTTATTTTTATTTGATGGAAAGTTTTGCATATATAACCTCTCTTTCCTACCTGTCTGTATTTTGCTTATCTAATGCCTAATTGTCATTGTTTATTTTGATAAGTTTTTTTTATAAATATTGATTAGTTTCAGTCTTATAACAAGTAACTCTCTCTGGGGGATATGGTGTGCTTTGTGTCTGATCTTCTATTAAGATTGATTAGGATGTGGTGAGACGATATTGAAATTCATAGAATTAGGAGAGGGTTCGGGGAATTGTGTGGGAAAACAAATAATAATCTGTTATTTGTATACAGATTAGTACATGACAGCAGTAATTATATACACTAATTCCTAAAATTATAGATGGCATATTTCATGTAATCAGCTCTAAGTCAGCCATGGCTAGGCAATTGTTAAAGCAATATATATTAAACATGTGCTAAATTCTAAGTCATATTTGGTTTATTCATCATGCTTATGCTTGAAACTATATTAAATTATTAGCTTTTAGCGGTATCTCTGAAGATAGCATGAAAAGTTCATATTCTAGATTTTCTGTGCAGTGCATATTATTCTGTCTGCCTGTGTATGCCCACTGGACTCTTTTGTGTTTTAAATTGAACATAGGTAATTCTCATTTATTTTATTATTTTGCTAACTGCAGGTGCAAGAACTTGAGAAAGAAATTGTTGAGTCTAGAGAGAAAATAGAATTCTACCGTGCAAAAATGCAGGAACTAGTGAGTACTTTCCTTGCTCTTCTTTCATTTCTTATTAAAACTCTAAGCTGTTTTATCTGTGTTCTATATGCTATGTTTTTTTGTCTCCTTTCTAGATGTTAACATGTGATTTGCTTACATGTATTCTGTCTCTTGATTTGAAAGCTGAGCCATATACCATATATGTAGCTACTAGCTAGTAACTGTGAAATGTAATTTGATAGAAAAATTGTTCAGTGTCATGATTTCTTACACTTCAAGAAGGGGTCTTAGCAAACACACCTACACCATTTAAGGATGTAAAATATATATAGGCTATTGTCTAACTATTATAAGATGATGACCTAGGAATATTAGACTTTATGGTTATTCTAAGCTACATCTCATGCCTTGTGGTTATTCTAAATATCAGACTCCTTAACAAAACTAATGATTTCTTAGTGTAATCTACTGAATATACTTACATAGGAAAGTTTATACTATCGTCATTTCTTTCACTTCAGGGAGAAGGGATATTACCAAACTTTCAACATGCACAAATTTAAGGATGTAAAATATATGTAGGCTATTGGCTAACTATATATATACACATATATATAAGAACCTAATGTCTTGAGTTCAAATTCTGGAAATAGCTTCTCCGCAAGCGGGGATAAGGCTGCGTGTATCTACCTTTCACATACCCCACCGAGTGGGAGCCTCGTATGCCATGGGCCACCCTTTTTATGATATCCAATGCCACTATGGTGATTGTAAATATTACAGATTCTTTGACAAAAATGATAATTCCTTGTTATAGATCTATTGCATATGATTGTGTAGACACCTATCTACTTCTTGGATCCCTGATTCCTATTATTTTTAAGAAAGGGAAAATGGATTTTTAATAAGGTCATTATTACCATAAATTTATAATGTTTTTATGCCTAGTTTCTCATTGATAGATGGCATGCCCTTTCATTTAACTTTTGGTTGTTTCTTCAGATGCCTAGGAATTAGACACATATTTCACTCTCTCTTTTTATGTGATAAAATTGTGGAAACCAAAAGAAAAAAGCATATTTGTGCACCCCTTGATATTCTGCCTTTGGTTAATAATGTCAGGTTAATATTCCTTTTTCTAAACATTTTTCCCCCTTTTTCCTGCCAAAGGTTCTTTACAAGAGCAGATGTGACAATCGCCTTAATGAGATCATAGAAAGGATATCTGCTGATAAGCATGAGGTATCTCTATGTAGAATTTCATGTGTTCTTGTTAACCCTATAAACGTAATGTTTATTATTTGCTCAATATATTAACTCCAGGTTGAGATTCTGACAAAAAAATATGAAGATAAATGTAAGCAAGTTGGAGATGTATCATCCAAGTTAACTACCGAGGAAGCCACATTTCGTGACATACAGGTGCGATGAAAATATGCCCTTTTCTTCCATATATGATAAAAGCTTGTCGTTTCTCACCTATTTTGGGTGATTACTGTCAAATTATTTATTTGTGTAATGTGTAGGAGAAAAAAATTGAATTGTACCAAGCGATTGTCAAGATGGAACAAGATGGTAATGCTGATGGCACTCTACAGGTACACTTTTGTATTATCAGGGCTGCACATTTATCTTAAGGGATTCTTTTCATTTTTCATCCAATCATCTGCATTTTTCAGGTGCATGTTGATCATATCCAATCAGACCTTGATGAGCTGGTGAAATCTTTGAATGAGCGGTGTAAGAAATATGGATTGCGTGCAAAGCCTACAACACTAGTGGAGCTACCCTTTGGTAATTTCAGATTTATGGACAGTGGTCTTATTACCCTTTTTATGTATATAACTTTTGTTATTTGGTAACCGTTGTATTTGTTTTGTCGGTATCAGTTTTTTTATCCTTAATTTGAATCAGTGTGAAAATTATTTGAGGAAGTAACCTTCAGTTGTGGAAGAACTGGTTTTGAATCAGTGTGAAAATTGTTTGAGGCGGTGCATCTTGAAATAGGTTGCCTGGTTAAGTGGCATTTAACATACACAGTTTATTACTAACTTAGTGACACAGTTCTTCACTAACAGTATCTAGATAATCTTATAAAACTCTTGTTCCTTATGAAGAATGTTTTCTCGTGTGGATTTTTTTAATCAATTTACAACAAGTTGTGATGATTGTGTTGACACTCATATGGCTCTGTCATATCTGCTACTGTGATTATTATCAAATGTTGGAATAATGCATCGATTATTTGAAAAGAAGGGTAACTTGAACCTTGCTGATGTTTGTGAGAACCGTGTGCAAGTTCAACTACATATCTTGTTTATGTTTGCTTTTATTGATTTATTTTCTCAATGAAGGTGACACAAAGTGAAAATAGCATGATCATGATTTATTAACTACCAGACATTATGGCGTTGTTTGATCCATACAGTTGATCCCCCAATGGGAAGGAGCTTGGTTCTTTTTCTGAAAACAGTCTTTAGTTGTTGGCTATCTGTCTTTTTACAATTGCCTTTATCTTCTTAGATTCTAATTAAGATAAGAAAACTGATTATAGTCCGCAGATCGGCTTAGCATTTCTGTTGAATGAAATTGCTTCCTTTTTATCCACTTGGTTGGTCCATTTTACTGAATAGTGCAATAGCTAAATGCATATAACTTTTTTCTCTTGTATTTTTCGACCTGACTCAATTTTATCCTTTAAGGCTGGCAACCTGGCATCCAAGAAGGAGCGGCTGACTGGGATGAAGACTGGGATAAGCTTGAAGATAAAGGTATTCAAAATAACCCTAATTAGATATAAAATTATTGTGTAATGACAAAAAATGGAAATAAGGATTTTTGCAAACTTTTTTTAATTTTTCCTCCAAAATCCTCCAAACATGAGGAACATGAAAAGTGAGTTTTAGAGGGTCATGGAAATCAACTAAAAATCCCTTGTCTTGCCTCTCCCCCAAAGACAAAAATCTTCCAAAAAAGGAAGCTTTCAAGAAACAATCCCATCCTTTATCTCCACCCAGACATACTCTTAATCATTTAACTTCCATATTTTTAACTTATCTATTTGTACTGTGTCATTAATAAAAAAAGTGTTGGGTGGTGAATCCAAAAAATAAGTGCGTTGGGGGCCAAAGCTAAACTACAAACATATTTTCTGAACTGCTGTATATAGTTCAGGAGACAGGACAGTCCTAAATAGGCATATCTTTTAGAAAAGTATATGGTATTGGTGGAACTAAAATGATGGTTAACTGCTGTTACATCTGTTATGTTTTGGAGAATTTTGGAAAGGGCTCAAATGCTCAATGAACTACTTTACTTTTTCAGAATTTGCCTTCGTCAAAGAATTCACTCTTGATGTGAAAAACATCATAGCACCTCCGAAACAGAAATTGCCATCAGCAGTGAACAGAAAAACTTCAGACATTGACAGTCCAAGACTTGAAGCTTCACCTAAGAGTGATGGAAAGTCTGAAAAGCCCCAAACTACAGATGAACAGGAAGTTGGAAATGGATCTGTTGATAATAAAAGTGAAGATGGGTCTACAAAAAGTGCTCCTAATAGTCCATTTGCAAAAAGTACTATTGCGAGCCCCCATGGGGACTTTGCTGATTCTAACATTAGGACTGCAGATGAAGACAGCTCACCCCATGATCAAGATACCGTTCAAGAAACTCAAAGGTAGGATTTTCATTATTTGCTGGACAGTTGTTCATTTGATCATGAAATTAGTGGAAGAATACTCTTAGCTTGCTGATCATTAATATTCTTGCCGCTAAGGTCATAGTGTTTATTATTATTAGTTTATTTTTTAGTAGAAAAAGAAAAATCGTTTTATGTCACCTCCCAAGAAAACAAGAAATACCTAGTAGCTAAGAGATTTAGTTACCTAGCAAAGCATGCCAAAATCGTTTTATGTCTCCAACAAATAAAACCTCTTAATAGACCATGAGTAGAACACTAAAAACAAGCTAAACAAATAACCCTAAGGCTTTGTTTGGGAGTTATGAGGGAAAGAGGAGAAGGATCAAAGGGCTAGGAAGGGGGAGGAAGGGAAGGGGGAAGGAAGACAATCCTCTCCCTTGTTTGGGAGTATGAAATTTAGATGGAGAGTGTAAACTAATGATAATGTTAGAATATTTTTTATTTTTCCTTTAAAAATGTAATTAACAATGAGAATGGACAATAATATATAATTATATAATTTTACTAAAAATATTTAGGTATTTTTACATTTTGTCTCCAGAAAAAACCCAATTTGGGGGAACTTTAAAAATAGACACATGAAGGGTTTTGGAGGGTTTGAGAAACCCTGCAAAACCTCCTCCTCTCCTTCATCCAACTCCCAAACAAGGGGAGGCTTTCTAAAGCCATCCCTTCCCTCCCCCTCCAAAGTCACACTTCCAAACAAAGCCTAAAAAGAGAATCTGTTGAAAATTAAGAAATGGAGATATACCCTAAAACTAATATGCCCATTCTGATAATATCCAGTCTTAGTATGTTTTATTACTTTTGTAGTTATGTCTAACTCTTTCCTTTATTTTTGAGACTTCACATGCTTTTGGTCATGTTACCTCTAATGTTTTCATGATTCTATGGTGCGTTTATATGATTCTAAGACTTTGCTATGAGTCTAATTATTGGTTTGACATTAACCTTCGTGAGGCAGGCTCATGTTTTTGGGGTTGCTGCCCCAATCTGCATTTGACCATGTCACAACACTTCTCACTGTAATGTAGGCATTACATCCCAAATTGTAGAAAATTTAAATTACCAAGAAGTATATGACGAATTGGTTGCAATACATTTTTATTATGACATTTTGATGGGGTCAGAAACAGTGTTGGATTAATGGGAATTTCGTGACCATGTTGTGCATGATATGAACATTCAGTCCAACTGTCAGTTTAAAAGGTTATTTATTGGTTTAAAATTGATGTTGATATACACTGATGTTAACTAATACTAATATAGTTCATTTCATTTTTTTATATGATAAGATCTTATGATCTTGCAGAATAATTGTTCATGTATAATCTTGCATGTGCAGTGATCATAGTGGTGTCAAGTCTGTATTTTCTGGAGACAAATTTTTTGATGAACCAAACTGGGGAACCTTTGACACGAATGACGATATTGACTCTGTTTGGCGATTCAATACCAATAGCAATAAGGAGGTATGCGAATTCTCTCACCTTAAAGATATTCTCAGTCAAGTTCTTATTGGAAAACACATTTTGTTCATATATTACTTAAATTTCCCTTGATTTAGTTGATTCTACTACTTTGTTGTGCCCACTATTAGTTGTTGAAATTACATGGACTGAATGAAGTGAGAGGAATACAGAGTATATGCAACTAATTGGGTTATGATGTTGCTGTAAACTTGTAATGCAATGAAAAATCTAACCTAATAGTCCAATGCACCCATTCATACTAATATTCTAGTATATAGAAGTGTAGTATAGCTAGTAATACGACTGACGCTCCTAACATGGTGAGACTCCTAACACAATAAAGAATTTCCTAATTTTCTTTTTATACAAAAAAAGTGTTATGGTTGTTTGATTGTTAGGGATTTAGATATTGCACAAGATTTTCTGATTGCATCCTAAAATCAAAAGGATATATGTGTCACTCTTTGTTAAGGTATGGAAAGAAGTTTGAAAGGATTGCTGGTTGAAATAATTAAATTATCAAAATTTGTTGCTTGATGTGTCTAACCCAAAAATCAAAGTTTCTCATGGTAATTGATGGAGTCAGAGCATAAAAGTTGGATGTAATTTGAATGAGCTTAGATCTGTAGTCCGAAGGCATGTACGAAGAAGAATTTTATGTGTTTAATCAATTTATAGTCAGGCAGTACAGTGATCATTTCTGGACAATTGTTTTGTAGGAGAGAGCTCTGGACAGAGGTGGAGACAACTATTTCTTTGATTCTGGGGAACTGGGTCTCAACCCCATTAAAACAGGTTCACCACAGGCTGGTGATCTCTTCCCAAAGAGCAGTGGATTCAGTTTTGATGATTCCGTTCCAAGCACTCCACTTTTCAGCTCAAGCAGCCCCCCACAAAGGCCCAAAGAGTGGTCGGAGACTGCGTTTGACAGCTTCTCAAGATTTGATTCTTTCAGAACACATGATAGTTCATTTTCAACTACTTGGGAGGCACCACAACAATTTGATTCAGTAAGTGGCAGTACAGATTTTGATAAAGTTCATGGCTTTCCAGCTTTTGATGACTCAGATCCCTTTGGCTCGGGGCCGTTCAAGACTTCATCAGAAAGTCAAACTCCAAGAAGAGGATCTGATAATTGGAGTGCTTTTTAGTTTAGTGATTCTTCGTATGTGCATTTTCCTCTATGTTGAAGTGGGTTGTATGTCTGTCTCACTGTTTGGAACTTGTTATTTTGAATGTATTCTTTGTATTTAATCCTCCTCTGTATTCCTTTGTTCCTCACTTTCCTTTGTTAAAAATTGAATCTGAAGGTCTGTTTGATGGTTTTTTGGGCTGTTGGTTGATAATTTGAAGATATTTATTTCCGTTGAAGAGAGATAGTGGTATTGGTATTGGTATTGGTGACTATCTTATTTGATTGAGTGTTGTTTAACTAGCGGACTTTTATTATGTTTCTTCTCCCTGTGTATGTGTCTATATAGGATTTGCCTGAAGAATCTCTTTTTTTTATAGTTGGATTAGCATTGTGTCCGTGAAATATTAGATAAAAATACTTTTAATGTTTTGTTGAAATGAAGTTTAACGATTGAGGCATTTAAATAATTTGCTATACATGTAAACTTTAAAAATATAAAACCTCAATTTTATCTCCCATCACAACCCAAACCTCTAGCCCTCTCTCTTTTGTTTTTCCAAAACATTTTGAAGCTTCTCTTTTTCTAAAGTAATGGCGCCACTTATACCGGAACATCCATGCTCTGTTAAACAATGTGCTGTTCCGGTCACCTCAATTGTTTTTTTTATAAGGCATATTTCAATGTTTTAAAATTCTGACTTTATTTCCTTTCCGTTATTGAAATATTTAAATATAACAACTTTCAAATTTCTTTTAAAAAACATTATATATAATATTACAATTTTAAAATATAACATTAAATTTGGTTATGATATAATACTGTTTTAAAATTGTAATATTAGAATATAATATGAAATTATATTACATAGTTTTCTGACGTGGTATCTTAGTGTTAAAAAAGGAGAATCTGGCTTCAAGTTTGGTTGTTTTCTTTGGGCATCCACCAAAAAGTGAAGCGAACATTAATTGGAAGAGACAGTTGAATGAGTTGTTGAGAAACAAAAACGTGGAAGTACTTAGAACAAGAGAACCAGTCCTTCCTTTGCAACTTCATTAACACACTTGTTTTCTTTAATATTCTATGATGTCTTTAATACAGGTCATCATTTGAAGAAGAGAGAAATGAATTAGCACTGATCGATGATCATACATAGAATAATAATATTAGAATGAAAGGAGGAGGCGTTGAAGGAAAGGTGTGTGAAGAATTATCAGGAAAGTATTATGGGGTGTGTTTTGTTGGAGGTATGGTAAGTGCTGGAATTACACATGTTGCTATAACACCTCTGGATGTGCTAAAAGTGAATATGCAAGTTCATCCAGATAAGTACAAAGGGAGCAGCATTATATGTGGACTTGCTACCCTATGGAAAGAAGAAGGACCTTATTCTCTATGCAGAGGTTGGTCTAGCAAGTTGTTTGGTTATGGTCTTCAAGGTGGCTTCAAATTTGGTCTCTATGAGTACTTCAAGAACTTTTATTCCACTGATGATGTCTTCTTTGCTAACTACAACAACAACAAGACCCTTATATTCTTTCTTAGCAGTTCATCGTCTCAGATTATTGCTGATGTAGCCCTTTCTCCTTTCGAAGCTGTCAAAGTCCGTGTTCAGGCATCTCACCCTCTCTTTGCTAAAGGTTTAGTTGATGGCTTCCCTTTACTTTATAGAACTGAAGGTCTTTCTGGGTAATTCTCTCATCATTCATTTCCTTTCCAATTTCATTTCTTTCTTTCTTTCTTTCCTTTAAACTATTAAATCATCCTGCAGTTTCTACCGGGGACTTGTTCCACTCTGGGCCCGTAATCTTCCTTGTAACATCTCATCCTATTTCTCTGTTATTTATTTATTTATAACATACATACATATGCTTAATTAGTAACTAAGTAATGTTTGTTTTGACAGACTCCATGATTATGTTTTCCACATTTGAGCATTCAGTTGATATAATATACACAAATATCATTCAAAGAAGAAAGCAAGATTGCTCTAAACCACAGCAACTTGGTGTCACATGCTTAGCTGGCTACACAGCTGGTGCTATCGGCACTCTTATTTCCAACCCTGCTGACAATGTTGTTTCCACTCTTTATAATAAAAAGGCTGAATCTGCAATGCAAGTATGTTAGTTAGTTAGTTAACTAATTATTGTCCTTCTATATCTTGTTATCAAATAAATCAATCAATATGTTTTGCTAATTAGGCTGTGAAGAGCATTGGTTTTCCTAATTTGTTCACTAGAAGTCTTCCTCTTAGGATCGCCCTGGTGGGTCCAGTTGTGACTCTGCAGTGGTTTTTCTATGACACCATCAAACTGCTTTGCGGATTGTAAGTGGAAACTTATGCTTTTTTTTGTTGAACAAAAAACTAATCTTTTCATTATGCGTGCATGTCCCTCCCAACAATCAAACAAGTGTGAGCTCGAAATTTATGTTGCATTGCATACACATTTTATTAATTCATTTTCATTAACCTTCTGTGTTTTAACTTTAGGCCTACTAGTGGAGGGCTTGCAAGACCTGAAGCTGGAGGATGAAGCTCAACTATGTGTCTTGTGTAGTTGTGTCGGTTTGTTTCTGTTTTTTTCCTACCATTTATTTTTCATTTAACCAAGATAATAGCTTATACCTTTTACACAAATTTTATCATAATCATTGTCTTCTACTACTTTTTTTTGTTTCATTTTCTTCCTCTACTCTAATGGCTCACGTGATTCCAGTGAAGTTCTCGTGTACATATTTTCTGTGCAAGGAGCATTTTTGCATTAAGAATAAGTAGACTCTGTTCTCCCCAAGTTCACTAAGGAATTTTTATTACCATAATGGGCTTTTTGAAAATGATCCCTATAATGTAAGGATCTGTATCAATTCCATGTCACTAACTTCGTCTTATAAAATACAGAGTGAAGGAGTGACGTATTGTTTGTGAGCATTGAACCAGTAACAACAACTAGGTTTACTATTGAGTTTAGGGCGTTGCTTAGGTATTGTTTAAAACACCGGGTTCTTATACCCAATAAAAATCTATGAATAGTTGTTTCACATGTCAATTAAGGATATTATGTCATTATTGAGTAAATTAATTATTAGTTATTGTATTTATTCACTATCTTAATCATAATAAGACTAACATAAACTAATAATTGAGTTTCTTAAAATGTTAATAGAGCTTTAATTATTATGGTGTGTATGGAAAAATTTACACACTAATAAATAAGTGAATTGTATGATATTACTTATTTATAGTTAAAGGCTAGCAATATGGTGTACAAGATTTATTTTTTCGATTCTTGACCAGAACAGTAAAATAAACAAGAGTGCAAATTTATTGGGAGTCAAATCAAAGTTTCACAACTTACAACCATACAAATACAATGGCCAAAGAAATGGGAAAATATGCATTGCTGGGTAAACTTACTTTCTATTGAATGGACGAGAAGAAAATTGGGAACCTGTTCAAATTTAGGTTACTTCAATATTTAAGTCAAAGTATTAGACATATAAATCCAAGGAAATGGGTGGGAGAAGTATAAAAAAAAAGATATATGTACTGATAGTAATAGTTTAAGAGTTTTTTATACTATCATTATTTCATCTACTATTCATTTTCAAAAGTAATATAAATAAATGATAGATAATAAACCAACTACGTGTATATCTTTGATGTTGGTCCATAGATTTTATTATCTAAAAAAAGAAGGCGCGTGATATATTAATATTATTGAAAAATCAACGGAGAAAAGTGGGCGTAGGTGGCTCCTTCCTTAGTTACGTTGTTTCTCGGCAGCAGGAAGCATTAACCAACGAATAAAATAAAATAAATACACAATTGAATTCCATCTTCTCTTACTAAAATTAACAAACACACATATTATATATATATATATATATATATACTCAAAACTTATTTTGGGGAAATTGAAGCATGAGTTTTGAAGGATAATCTATCTATCAATCAACAAATCAATCATTATCTTTCCATTTTCAGTTTCTGGTATGTTTGTTTCATTTCCAGCTCCGATTGAATATTTAACTTTAATTAATAATAGGTGAGATTAGATAGATTTATGTTATGTTGATGTGTGATATGATTTACGGATGAACGAATGTTAATAATGAACAACAGAGGAGATGAGATGAAAGGGTGATGAGAGAGAGAGAGAAAAAGGGATCAATCTGAAGGGTTGGATGAGTTAATTATTTATAATTAATGGGCAACACATGCCGCGGATCTTTGAAAGGAAAATATACTCAGGGCTTCTCTATGCCCCAAGACAACAACAACAACAACAACAACAACAACAATTCCAATTCCGATTCCATTTTCACTGGAAGCAGCAGCAGCAGCAGCAGCAACAACAAACAACAACCTAACATCATCATCAAGAAAGACACCATGCGCCGAGGCCCAGATAACCAAGCTTATTATGTCTTGGGTCATAAGACTCCTAACATCCGTGATCTGTACACTCTTGGCCGTAAATTGGGACAAGGACAATTTGGAACCACTTATTTATGCACCGAGAATTCCACTTCCATTGAATATGCTTGCAAATCCATCTCCAAGAGGAAGTTGATTTCCAAAGAGGATGTCGAGGATGTTCGCAGGGAAATCCAAATTATGCACCATTTGGCAGGTCACAACAACATTGTTACCATCAAGGGTGCTTATGAGGATCCACTCTATGTTCATATTGTCATGGAACTTTGTTCTGGTGGTGAGTTGTTTGATCGAATCATCCAGAGGGGCCACTACACCGAGAGAAAGGCTGCTGAGTTGACCAAAATTATTGTCGGTGTTGTTGAGGCTTGTCATTCCCTTGGTGTTATGCATAGAGATCTCAAGCCCGAAAACTTTTTGTTGGTCAATAAGGATGACGATTTCTCTCTTAAAGCAATTGACTTTGGCCTCTCTGTTTTCTTCAAACCAGGTCAAAACTATTCCTTATCCTCCTCCTTCTGCTTTTCCAATTACTATCCTTCTTGTGCTGCAGCTTAGCTTTTAACAATTACTTTTATTTATTGCTTATGTTTGTACTTTGGGCACATTTATATCCCATAAATGCATGCCTTTTTTAATATTATTTTCATGCTTTTAATCTTGCAAAAATCCTATACCGATGTCTCTAAACAGCAATTTATTATACCACCTTTCTTGAACTTTAATGTTATTCACATTCTGTATTCTTAGTAGTTATTAATTAGATAACACCACTGCATACTAATTAATTATGTTAGTGTTGTTTAAATCTTCATGCAATCTTACTGCCTCAGGTCAAGTTTTCACTGATGTAGTTGGCAGCCCATACTATGTCGCTCCTGAGGTTCTCCTCAAGCATTATGGGCCCGAAGCAGATGTTTGGACAGCAGGTGTCATACTGTACATATTGCTTAGCGGAGTGCCACCATTTTGGGCAGGTATATGTCACTGCGACATTCTTCTCATTTCCTCTCCATCTGTGACATTGCTGAATATTTCTTCCTTTTGGAGTTCAGAAACCCAGCAAGGTATATTCGATGCAGTATTGAAGGGACATATAGATTTTGATTCAGATCCATGGCCTCTAATATCTGATAGTGGAAAAGATCTGATTAGAAAGATGCTGTGTTCTCGGCCTTCAGAACGGTCGACTGCTCATGAAGTATTATGTATGTTCATCCTTCTCTATTGAACTTACTATGAATAATAGAGTAGATGGTTCCTTTTAGTCAATATAGTTGCTTGGTTGATGTTATTACATAGTAGATGTAGTAGAGGGATAAGCATTATAAATTGGTTCTTCCTGTGCTATTTAAACCTTCAAAGTTATCCTCAGCCTGATTGAAGATGCAATAGGTGATTAAAGTCGGCATTGTCTTGCCTGTAGCAGGCTCACCTAGGGAACAATAACCCACCTTTTTAAACTACTATATTAGGTACATGGAAGTTGTTGTTTACTTGTAAGTGCACTTCAGTTTTAAAATAGATTCTTAATACCCCTTTTCCTTATTTATATAACAATGGAATGAATTTAATTTTGAAAATATTAAGAATATTGTTTCAAGGTACTTCTCTTCTCTTCAGTATTAGTCTATTAAAAGAGGGCGGTCCAGTGTACGAGGCTCCCACCTAGTCAGGTCTGAGGAGGGTAGACGTACGCAATCTTACCCTCACATTGAAGAGATTGTTTACATGAATTGAATCCATGACCCCTGGGTCACAAGGCAAACAACTTTACCGTTACGTCAATACTCACCCTCCAAAAGACAACTCAGTGCACAATAGGCTCCCACTACTAGATATAATTTAATCTAACTTCTAGACCAAAGGATGTTAATTGTTGTGCCTGGTTAGGTCATCCTTGGATATGTGAAAATGGAGTTGCCCCTGACAGAGCACTGGATCCAGCTGTGCTTTCTCGTCTCAAACACTTCTCTGCCATGAATAAGCTAAAGAAGATGGCTTTGCGGGTAAGTGAAGATAATTGATGATTGGATATTGGTCTTTGTATAGTCATGCATTGTTATGAAAAGCATATAAAATGAATACATGATGTATGATGCGTTCTTGCTGGCTTGTTAAATGAATCAACACTTTCTAGTGCCTAGATGCCATATGAACTTCACCTTTTTGGACTTATGTGCTCACTCTTCTTTCAATGTGTTTTTGTCTACAATCTGTTGTTTGATTAAGACAAGGTAACTTTACTTCATATTATAAATGCTCCTCCTCCCTTCCGGTTTCTATATCTTAGTTTTGATATGCAATCTTGTCTTTAAGCATGACATACAGTGTCATTAATTATCAGTGAGATAAACAGCTATTATTGCTTGTTATGATGTTTTCTTAGGTAATTGCTGAAAGTCTATCTGAAGAGGAGATTGCTGGTTTGAGGGAAATGTTTCAGGCTATGGATACTGATAACAGTGGTGCGATCACTTTTGATGAACTCAAAGCTGGTCTGAGAAGATATGGGTCTACCCTTAAGGATACAGAAATACGTGATCTTATGGAAGCGGTAGGGTGTTAGCTCTGTGAAAAGTATCTTTGTGTATTTTGTGTATATACTCCTATTCCTTAAAAAAAAACAATCTTTCAATTCCTTTTATATTTCTTCTTACTATGTGAAAACATGTTGTACAACTTATGTAGGTTACAAGGGTTCTTTGTTTTCCATGATATTGTTATTTTAACGGTGGGGTTGACATTTGACATTAGTGGAGAATGATTAGATGTGATGTTACAGTAGAAAACCAGGGGACTGATTGGTCATCCTTTAAATGTACTCCAACATTTCCCTGTCTAAAGTACATGTTGCATTTACCATGTTAAATAGTTATAGTCTCCGACCGCTTTCAGTTCAGCTGAAATGTTTGAGCTTTTTCAGGCTGATGTGGACAACAGTGGAACTATAGATTATGGGGAGTTTATTGCTGCAACAGTTCATCTCAACAAACTAGAGCGTGAGGAACACCTCGTTGCAGCATTCCAATATTTTGACAAGGATGGGAGTGGTTATATTACAGTTGATGAACTTCAACAAGCTTGCGCAGAACATAATATGACTGACGTTTTTCTTGAAGATATTATTAGGGAAGTTGATCAAGATAATGTAAGTCATTTAGACTTGTGCTACCCACTGACACAGGAAATTCCTATTTGCAGTTAGAGATTACTGTTAGCAGATCTTAGAGTTTATTATTATATATATCCTCCTAAAAAGACTGAGCTTTTAGGGTGTGTTTGATTTGCTGAGAAATGAGGGATAGTAAAGGATAAAATTTTTTGTCCCGTTTGATTTGAGTACTGGACAAAGCATCCTCTTTCGGACTGTAGAGAAGTCATTTTTTTGCCCCCCACTAAACCCTGGGACAAAATTGTTTGTCCAATCCACTGAAATTGTTATGTGATGTCCCTCATCACTTAGCAAAATCAAATGCTTTGACATTTTCTGTACCTTATTAACCATAATCTGATTTTAGGATGGAAGGATTGATTATGGTGAATTTGCTGCTATGATGCAAAAAGGCAATCCTGGAGTTGGAAGGAGGACTATGCGCAACAGTTTGAATTTGAGCATGAGAGATGTGACAAGTCCTCATTAGCTTCCAATTGACCTCGTTATTTACTGGTAATTTTGGCTTTTACAAAATACTTCTTTAATGGTGGATAATTTATAAAAAAGTACTATTTTATTACTATTTTGCCATCTTGTTAGTCAATACCCTTAAAGTAGTGGATACAAAATTTCCCCTATCATCCCTCGATATATCTTAGTCCTTTGATTTCTTCAGTTCCAATTCCACACTTCATGATTTTTGTGCATGGTCTTAATATTCAGTTAGTATTATTGCTACCATTGTGACTGCCTTTTATTTTAGAAATATTGACAGAGAATGAAAGGTTAATCATGTTGGAAAGAACAAATATATATTCTATGAGGGAAGGGGGCAATTATTGACTTATTGCTACTCATTAATTTAGCAGAGAAATGAAAAATCAAACAATTCTGTTTCTAGAAGGTGCTTCACGTTAAAGATGTGATATAACTTGAACTCTTAGAAGGTTGATATGATTCAAACGTGAACCTTTAATATTAGAATCGCTGGAGGAAATTTCTCTCACCTTCTATGAGTTTATAGTGTAGGCTTGCAATTCAAATCTAATTACAATTCCGATGTCTATGTTTTAAGGATAAGTTCTAAATTTTAGGTTGAAGCACTCTAGAGCCGCCTTGTCTAAAACGCACTCTGACTATGTTGGGGTGTGATTTACTGATGCAAAAAACAAAGAAATCATTTTCAGTTTTGGGTAGGCATACATTTGGGGATGTTCATAAGTCAACTGACTACAAACTTCTTGCAACTCTATATAATAAGTGCCGATATTCAAGGACCAAACTTGGTGTGAGAGTGAATATATATTCCATATCAATTCATAACTCTATTTTGCTTCCTGTGAAAGTTCCAAAATCAGGTACCTTTGTTGAATAATAATATGCATATAGAGCTGTCTCCGGATGTAAACAGTAGTTTTGGTCTTGCATTATAGTTTATATGCTGCCAGTTTTCCAAAATAAGTTTTAGCAATTGACTCTATTGATGGTGGGATGTTACTGCGCTGATCCTCGATTCTTACATGCAATCTTGACAGGTGGTACAGCAAAGCCAGAAAGAAAAATTTGAAGCATAAATCTACATTTTTTAAAGAAAAATGGTTCTTATTCCTGCCACGGGTTCCTATTGCCTGAAAGAAAATTCAGGAATTTATGTTCTTGCCTGAGCACTTATCAGGTGTTGCATTTGGGTGCTGTGTGACTGCAAATATTGTTTCGTTCATGTTTGTAAACTTGAGTGTTAAGTGTTACAGCTATTTCAACTTGGTCGGTTATTTTTGTCATTTAATTTCATGTTAGGGGCATTCTGTTTATAGTTGAAGTAGACGGATTTTGATATTTCAGGTTATGATCTTAAGGACGTAAAGTTTCAATGGTATTAATTTATGTGACAAGGTTATTATTATTGGAATTTTGGTTGAAATATATTGTTACAAGAAATATATCGAAGGAGATGAATTAATTTTATATATTGGACTGTAATTTTCTTGTTATAACTTTCTCAATTATATAAGCATCCCATAAATTTGGGCTTACAATTGTGCTTAGTATTGCCAATTAGTGTCTTTGTGCTCATGCAATGTCTGTTTAAATTATGGTAGATATGTGTATGTCCGTTTTTAAATAGGGCATGTAATGAGTTATAAGGTGGTCAAGTGCTAAGGGTGGAAGACTTAAGGAGTGGAGCGATAAGGAGGTTGATGGTTCAAATCCCATTCACTACAAAATATTAATATACTAACATTTGTCGATAAAAAAAAAAATAGGTCATGCAATATCATGTCCCGCCTACCCTAAACATGGAAATGGTGGAGTGCCCTAAATAAAATTAAAAAGATATATACAAACATCCAAATGTATATACACTAGTCATATAAATGGAAAATACATACAAAATATGCATACTATATAATTTGCATACAAAATACAAAAGTAATAATACATATGCATATATAATATATTTATACTACTTAATAAAGAGAAAACTTAAAATAACTTCCCATAACTTCTCATGGTATAATTTTTAAATACCTATTTTACCCTTCAGAATTTATAACTTAATATCTATGTACATTATGCTAAGTGATGCATTTTTTATCTATAAATAATACATATGCTAAGTGATGCATTTTTTATCTATACTTCTATACTACTTATACTACTTATACTACTTAATAAAAGGAAAACTTAAAATAACTTCCTATGGTATAATTTTTAAATACCTATTTTACTCTTTAGAATTTATAACTTAATATATATTTACGTTATTCTTTCGTCTATAAACTGCTAAATGATGCATTTTTTATATTGCAATATAACAGTTTTTACTGCATAATAGAGAAGATGTGAAAATTATTATAACAATTTTTATATGATATAGTTTTTATATTTGAGAACATGACATATTGCAGTTTTTCTTAAGAATAACTAAATTATGAACATGATTGAGCCAATAAAAAGTACAAAGTCTTTATGCACAAATGTTTTATTATATTCCTGATGAACACAATTGTATATGCATCACTTCATTAATATTGAATAACTATTTCAATTGAATATATGCAAATTACAATATGTAATACAATTTATTACATTACACATTTGTTGCATGTAGATTACACTTTACAAACACGATAGGAAAACGGGTTGACAGACACGACAGTGTCTGTCAACACGCTAGTATATATAATATACAAAATATAAATGCATATATAATGAGAACACGAAGTACTTTTTCACATTTGGAAAACACAAATTTACATATTTGATGTTCAATATTTTCTCTAATAATGTATACAGGTTGCCCATTTTGTCTGTTTGAAATGTCCATGGGCAAATATGGCATGTTGGACGAACATTTTAGGACAAATAGACATATTTTTCATGCCCTATTTAGTGTGAACGGGACCCATGAGCTTGTAGCAAATTGTCAATGGTAGTTGTGTTAAATCTTGTAATCTTTATTCTCTAATAACATATTGGTAGTTGTTCAACGCTCTTGGAGACGTAAAGACGATTGACCGAGCAATGTTAACAAGTTATCTTGTTTTCTTCTCTGCTATTTATTCTATCATTTATTTGATTGTTTGTAACCAACGTGTTGTATCGCTTCCGTTGTACTAACAATTGATATTAGAGTCATTGGTGTAGATGACTCTTAACACAAATACCAAAATCATGGTGGAGAAGTTCGATGGAACTATTAACTTTGTATTCTGGTAAAAAATGATGAGAGATATATTGGTTGGACAAGGTATATCAGAGACACTATGTGATGATAAACCAGATGACTTCAAGGAAAAGGAAACATAGTGGAACAATAACGAGGACCACAATCGTGTTTGATACAGAATCTCAGCATTGCAAGGACGATAAATAAAGGATGATTTTCAATTGTAAGAGGGGACGATGAATAAAGGATGATTTTCAATTCTAAATAGCACTTCCCTTATATCCCTTCAATCACTTTTCTTAATTCATTTTATAAACTCTTTGACCCTTTTCAATTTACAAATAATAAAAACTACCCATTCTTTCCTGTCTCCTCAACCCAAAACTCTCTCTATCCACGGATAAATATACAGGAAGAGCTTCAAATAAATTTCTCATTTACAATTATGGCACATACAATGACAAAAAAACCAAGTGTTATACACTCTACAGCAGCATTAGTGAGTGAATTACGATATGGCTATGCATTGGCTCCTGCTTCAGCTTAAAAAGAAAATGCTGACTGATATTCAGTGACGTCTCTAATACAAATTATGCCACAACTAAACATTCATTCCATTATAATTGGACCTATAGATGACCGGAACATGTCACTCAAAGCAAGCTGAACTTCTCCAGAGGTATGTTCACTCCTCATGAGATCTACCAATAACTGAAAGAACCCTGGGATATACCTCCTGAATGAATCCTTCTTCAGACCACCCAACCCTTGCAATGCTGAGATTACCAGAGATGTCCTAGCAGCTATTTCCTCTTTCTTTGCAGAACTCAGAGGAAGTTTTCGACATGGCACTGGCTGAGTATCTGATTTGTGAGAAGAAGATAATGAACCAGCACAATTTAGGTATATGTCTAATACATTTTCGCAAACTGCAACAAACTCTGGTTCTATCTCTATCTCATCATACACAGAACTATCACGGGCAAGTAAATTTTGAAGAAAGTTGAGGTGACTCTGGAAGGACTCATTTTCAAAATGAACCATAGGCGGGCCAGATAGTTCCAGGATGGAGCAAGCTTTCTGCAACTTCTTCAACAGGATGGACTCACTGTTCAGCTGGCGAGCATGCAAAGCAATAGATGAATATAATTCAATGAGGACTTTGAGGTTGGTTGGTGATAAGGATTGCTGGTGCATTTTATACAGATCAGTTGAAACCTGCAAACAAGAAGACATTCATTAAGACAAGGGGAAGACACGAACAACAAAGAAAAGGGAAATTTACTCTTAAAAAGACCTAGTGGTAAACCAAATAGAAGCATCTAATCTTATCCCATGCCAGTTGCTGATTCAAACAAATATCCATAATTATGCAGGAGTTACTCTCCAACCAAATGCACCATAGTGTAGAAATTATTGCAGATTGCCACAGAAATTTAGCTAGTCATAAATTGTTCCAAGGATGTAGGGCACGCCCAACATTCTCCAAATATTAAAAAACTCTTCTAAAGAGGGCTTGTTTGTAAAGTGAGCAAGTAAAAGGGTAACTTGCTGCTTTAAATCTCCTGCTATGCACAGGATGAGAAGGGTTGAATGCATAAAAATCCAGTTCTAGGAAATTTGGCACTTACATTTTAAATGCTATCTGTTATCATGGTTTTGTGTTTAGTATAAGAAGAACAAGGAAAAAACCTGTAAAATAAGTAATTGCATAGCAATATGATTCTTTGTTCTTGACACGACATATATGGCCGTTTGCAGATTGTCATCATTTAGCTCGTCCATTGTTACTTCATGATCAGAAAAATGTGAAATTTTGGGAACCTCAATATTATTCATGGTTTTCAAGACCTTCATGAAACCAGGCACTGTTGATGTAACTGCCTCTTTCAAACGCAGAAAAATTTCTTTCCATTCTTCTTCAGAAAGCCTGCTACCTAGATCACCTGTGAGACGCACTAATCCAGCAACTCCAGTACTAGCTGGACCCTGAATAGGACTTCTAATGAACTCTATCAGTACTGACACCACACCTGGTAGCTGAGACCTCACCGTATCAAAAAAGGTGACAAATAAATCTATTAAACATTGTGCTGCTACCGAGGAAGTCTCAGAATCCCATGTGACTCCTTCATGATATACAGATACTGAAGAAGGTGAACAATGCCCCTCCTGTAGACTCACATCTCTCTTTCCAGATACTGAGTTATACACAGGGAAAATAACAGAGCAGAAAAGGCTATCCCAAAATGTGCGTGAAAATAGATGACCATGATCCTTCAGAATGTTAAAAAGCACCTCCAAAGAACTCTTTCTGATAGCTGATCTTGGATCGGATGTTAGTTTTGACAACCCTGAAATGAAAATATTAGCATCAAAACAGAATGGACCAGATTTAAGAAAAAAGGGCCTTACTTATCCTACTGCAGAAATATTTGGTTTATCTCACTGCTGCTAAATTGTGGTGCTATCATTATCACGTTTGTTTTTTTGACAGAATAGGAGCTAAAGATAGACACATTTGCCTTACTCTCTACCAAGTATGGTGGCATGGCCAGTTCACTAAATATCTCAGGACATAGCATCTGAAGGCATATTACCTGATAGCAAAGGATTCCAAAAGGATACATGATCATCTTTATCAGTACAGGTTTGTAGACATGAAACACCATTTGCTGCTATGACTGATGAACCATCAACGTTGCTATTCTTATTGAAAACAAGTCCTCCATCAGCAAGCCTCACCGCACAGAAACGAAGAAATGCAATTGCATTGAGGCTAACATCACTATTGAATCGGCTATTTGTAAAGGTCAAAAGGCAGCGAACACAATCAGTGAAAGTCATTGTTTCTGTCTCAGTAATATAAGGGAAAAATTCACGCACTATTTTCTCCATAGTCTCAAATGCTAACAATACAATATTCTTCCGCTCATCAGCTGCTGCAGCTGTAAAAACCTGAGATCCAAAAACACTGCATGAGAAGGCAAGATTTTTCCATGGTATCAATTCTCAAATGGTAAAATAAGTAAGATATGCATTTCCTTTTTGTTTTGGTTTTCTTTTTATTTAAGAGGGAAGGGAGAGATTGGTGGGAATTGAAAACCAAAAAAACTGAGTATTTTTACGTTCAATACTTGCCCAAATAATAATTAATTTTTTTTTACATACAAGTAATCAAATTGAGTTTTTTTCTTGAGAAGAATAATAAATAATCACAAGTTTGCCATCTAAAATTTGCTTTGGAGTCAATAAACAAAAACAGTTGAGTCATACTCATACCAGACAATTTAAGAGTTGGTCTTCGACCAATTAATCTGAAATCACGACCAAAGGAAAGACAAAGACAAAGGCAACTTAAATGTACCATAAAAACGCTTTTCCAGCCAGATTTCACATTACTGACACGACTAAGGACCATATGTGAAATACAACGAACTATTAATTCTCTAATTTCTGTAGAGTTGCTTTTCTGCATGACGAGGGCAAAAGGTCTCAGAAATTCATTCTGAAAGTTATAATTAGCCAGCTCTTCACGCTCCAAAAATTTCATTGCAAGTTGTCGCAGCGAGTCCATTGCAAAGATCGCAACAGATAAGTTTTCTGATAGTCCAACTGAAACAAAGAAGTCTGATAGAACATTCCATATGCGAGACCAAACTAATCTGATGCGGTTCATGTTATAGTGCCTGCAAACATAACCGTGTTCAGATCATTACTTCTCAGTAAATTGGATTGTCAATAGAATTTTAATCACAGGTGTACAAGAGAAGTATCAACTAAGAGTCTAAGAAACACCAGCTACAAACAACAAAGAAATTAAAGCCAAAAGTTCCCCCAGAACATGACCTTGAGTAAATTGTGATCCCTTTCTCGAGGTCTAATAGAATCAACAAAAAACTCTCCTTTCAGGCCAATGAAATTTTACTCATTCCAGAATAACAGCTTTAATAATGAACATTAATGTGTATTATGAGAGCTATAAACCATTCTTTAGCTTATATTTAAAAAACATGAACCTTCACCTAATAGCTGAAGATTCCAGGAGCTTTGATAATTCCTTGACGTGGTGCAAGGGTTTCTATGGCCAATACAGTTAAGAGTTCAATCCCCTGTGCCCTCATTCTTCTAAATATCTAAATAAAGTTGAATATGAGAAGCACATGAAATTAGCCTATGCATTATCCGCACTTCAAGCTGAATGGACTCTTAAGGGCATGTTGGAGATATAAAACCATTCTTGGGCCTCCACCTAATAGCTTACACTTTTGCATAGTATATGTCTAGTAAAATAAGATGATAAGTTGAACTAAAATATTTGTCTCTAGCAATGAAGCTGAAAAGCTTCGGCGATGTGCACGCTTCACGAATCCATGGAGCATTTGGTTGGAACAAAATGCAAGAATCTTGTAAGGGCATTGGAAGCATGGAAACATCATAATAGTCACCATGTTCGTGTAATGTCTGTGTCTGTACCAGAATGTATTGAACACTCCTAACTATGTTCTTTTTAACATATAATATTTTTTCTCAGTATACCCATATCAATGTCATATCGTATCTGCACCCCTTGTCGCTTCTGTGCTTCCTTGGTTGGATGGCTCTTGAGTTCATTTGGGATAGAATAGTTTTTCTAGCTTCTTTGTGGCGTTCTTCCCATGGGCTTTTTAAAGGGGTTTCATTTTTTTATTTGCAGGGAGATTGACATTCTAGCTCCTTTGGTTTCTTTTAATTTTCAGCTTTAGTTTAGTTCTTTAGTTCTTGAGAATTACTTACCCTCTTGCTCTTGTACTGCTCTCTCATATCTATCTATATTCTTAAATAAAATGAACTAAAGCATCATCAAATTACATGGTTTATACCCACTGGAAAAAGTACAAACAAGAAATTTAAAGTAAATTTATGCACTGACTATGTATAAATTAGAAGGTTTTATATTCAATTAGAAAGCTACTTTTCTACTTCTCAAGTCAGATTTTGTTTTTGCTTAAGATAACTTAATGTTGCAAAAAGAAGAATGTCTATGTTATATAAGGAGAAAGAAACTTACGCAATTTCTACTATCTTAGTGAGGCCAAATACACGGGGGTCTGTTGGAGATTGCAACTCTGAGATGGAAACTTTACAAAGTGCTTTTACAAAAGCTACAATTGCCTCACCATTCAACCGTTGACTATGAGCAAACACGTGGTTCAATTCAAAGTTCCCAATCTGGTCCAGTATATTCAAATTTGAAATGAAATTATTAATCTGTTCTGGCGTTACCAGTGCAGAAGCATTGACCCCAACACTTGTGCTGTCATATGAACCACCACGAACAACAGCCAACATTGCCGGATTCTGGAGAGTTCCTTTCTTAAATGAAGAGAAACCTAATGT
Organism: Lupinus albus; assembly: GCA_009771035.1. NCBI lineage: Eukaryota > Viridiplantae > Streptophyta > Magnoliopsida > Fabales > Fabaceae > Lupinus > Lupinus albus. Next base: position 18,225 of record CM020002.1, on the reverse strand, counting down.
TTTTGGTGTTTTTTCCGCTGCATCAAAACTAGATGAAGTGAAGAAGGTTGAGTCACTTGGGGCACCCTCACCTAACAGTTGCAAATGCTCAATTCGGGAGAGGCAAGTTAATATGTGTTCCCAGGCTTCATGCAGATAATCCCCATCTTCAATGGCAATTGATATCATTGCCTATAGAAAATAAAGATGCAGTGATAGCATATGCATCAAAAAAAATGAATCACTCACATTGTAAGTGCAAAAAATGATGTACACTATTAAGCACATTCTATTTTTGTAACAAAAGATTAGTGAAATCAAAGTGATCCAATCATTACTGCTGTCCAGATATAAGCACAGCATAGCTAAAGTGGCATTGATATATGATGTGAAATAAGCAACCATTATTGCACATGTAGAACCTCGGGTAAATCAAATTTGAGAATTGTCAATGACAACCAATTTAAATGCTTTACCTTGACTGCATCAACATTTTTCTGCTTCATATCTGCAGCACAGTGCAGATAAGTAAATTTGGCAACAGATGTAACAAAAGCATCCCTTTGAGTCTGCATGCCCATCACTGCAGTAACATGCACTGCATGTCGAAATCCTTGCAAGCATTGAGAAGTAGCTAGCCTGTCGTCACTCTGGTCAAGCATTACACTAAATGCGGCCAGCATAGGCCCCCAGCAAACTTCTACCATAAACCTCAGTATGGCCACATCTGTGACAACATGATAAGCAGATCTGCAATAACAAGTAAATAGAATGTCTAACAACGAAAATGCATGAATACATGTCACATCACTAATAATCCAGAATATGGCTTAAAAGAAAAGAAAAACGCACACATGAAAGTTATGTTAGCATATAGAGTCAGTACAAAACTATGATTACATATTTGTTTGATATAGAAAAGCTTTAATTCAGACAAAAAAGCTTGCACTTAAAGGTACCTCCGCCAAATAGAAAGATGAATAAATCAAGGAAACAGCACAGATTCTAAAATGAGAAAGAGTTTAGTAAGTCTAACTTTGCAACTGAGTACACCTTCATGAAAACAATTCACTCTCCAAGCACTGAGTGATGCCTTAACTTACTCTGATTTTCCGGAATTTGATTTGAATTGCTCTTGAATGTGCCGAATGAGAAGGCCATTTGCACCCACTGCTTTCTCTTCATTCTGCTTCCAGTTCACAAGATTGAGTATACCATCCAATCCCAACAATCTATTAAAGCTATTTGCTTGTTTACTCTGAGGTGCAGAAGAATCTGCATTCATCTTAATTTCATTTTTAACAACATGGTCATAAAGGCCCCCAAGATATTCTTCTGGTAAATCCTTTCCATCATCTATACCTCGGTTGTTTCGGATAAAATCAGCCTTTGCCATCTAGGAGACATCAACACAGAATATACATCATCTTCAGCATTGTAGAATCACAAATAAGATATACTGAACTTACATCGTGAAGTTGTTTACAAACAATGTTACTCATAAAGCTCGTAATGTTAAGTGAGTTGAGGGTTTCCTCAACACAACTGCTATAATTTCCCATAATTACCACCCACCTAAATAAGAGAAAATAAATGGAAACGGGAAAGAATTGACATCTTTTTCAGTTGTATTCAGAATAGATATGTATATATATCAGATTGCCTTTGTAAGATAATTTTCAATGACAAAATTTATTACGTTCAATTTTCATCAATAAAATAATTTGGAAAAGGACAGACCTCAAAACTTAAAATTCAATCGCATTTTATAGCAATGAAATGACACTCAGAGTGAATATTGAAATGTCACTCAGAGTGAATATAGAAATGTCACAGTGCTGATACTCTAACTGTTAACCATGCAACATAAACAAAAGATACAGCAAGGGCAAACCTTATCTTTCACCATATTATTATGAGCATCTGTGTTAAGCATTATCACAGAGTAAGCAAGAACGTAGGCGGTATCTGCACTGCTAAAAGAACTGGGGTTGCATTTACAATAGCGCTCAGCAAACTTCTCCATAATGCGATCAATTTTCTGTGCCTCACCAGGCAGCCTGAAGCCCCGTAGAAAAAACCGTATAGCTTCACCAAAATCTATCCCTTTGAAGTTAAAGGAATCTACATAAGCATGCATAACTTTTAGAGAAAACTCCTCCCTTTCCCCCAAATAATCACCGATCTTGGTTTCATCGAGGCAGGCAGTATTCTTAAGGAAAAGAGCCACTTCTTCTGGAGAACTAACAATTTTGTTGTTGCTTATCAAAAATTCAATACCCTTGGAAGGTTTTCTGTTAAAAAGTGATATACCTTTCTGCATTTAACCCAGAAAAAAATCAGAACAGAACGTGGAAATTTCAAGCACAGGAAGGTAAAATGTATAAATTGAAATCATGGGAGCAGGAAGGGAGATAGAAAAGAGAATTTTATCGACAAAATATAAGGTATTGTTCAATGCTATGTAAATATGAGGTGCTATTTTAGTATATGATGACAACATGAGAATCTGGCTTCCTCTGAGCCAAATAATATCAACCTGAAGTTCGATTTTATATGCCCGACGCTGCTCTAGAGTAGCAGCATCTGAAAATTCAAAATTTAGATCAGAGTGTAGCTCATAATCAGAAGTATTCCCTTCTTCTCCATTTAGAGTCAGATGATTCTCTGTCGGGCTACCGCTTTCAGAATTCTTTGCTAGATATAAATCTCCTATCCTTATTTGCTGGTCCATCCATGTTCCCATTGATTTAATGATGCTGGCCAAGCACTTTACAGATTCATGTCGGAAAGTAATATCCTGTGCTGGAGACAAAGCCGTGGTTGAGCCAGTAGGTGGCCCCAAAGCAGTTTTCAGAAGGCCATTGACAATCCTGCAAATATCTGATGGAATTATAAGAGTTTAAATACTAAAACAAGAAGCACAAATCAAATAAATATATTTTTTCTTTGAAAAAAAGAATTCCGTTTACTAGTCTGTAACAAACAGGGAGAAACTGCTACGATTAGGAACGGGGAAAAGGAGGGAAGGATCTGGGACGAGAGCAGGCTGATACCGAATGAGGATTTTGGGGCACTTTGGGCATGGAGGCTGGCAAACGCTGAAAGGTCTGCAGGTGTTTCTATCTTTTTTCTGTGTAATCAAGAGGATTTTCTCAATTTTAAGGAGTGAGATCCGTTGTTTCTTTCTCAGTAATAAAAGTTCGTAAGAACTAATTTCTAGTCTTTCTAACCATGAAAAAGAAACCCTTTCAACAAACCAAGTCTTACCCCAAACAATAATCGCCCTCCACCCAAAAACTACAATTAACTAAGTTTCATACAGGACTATTATTGGTACACCAAGAGTAGACAGGACATCAAGTTTGTCCTTTGAAGATCTTAGAGGTCAATTTTGTTTCTCAATGATGAATCTTTGGACACAATTTTGGTCCTGAAGTTTATGCTTGTTTTACATTATGAAAGACCAAACTGAAGTCCAAATCTTTAAAGGACCAACTTGATGTCCCTTGTATGTTTGAAGGACTTATTTGAAAATTTACTCATCATATAATTCTTTGGGACACTCACTGAAATTAGTCAGTTATTGTCCACCACCCTAGAAGGCATCCTTATTTTGAAAAGCAAATAATAAAACTCAAAGAATCTGTGTTAACAAGGATGTTTATCAATATTTTTATTTGGTCATCAAGTTTAGTTATCATCTCAGCTTTTGCAAAGTCTTAACCCTTGTCTGTTCTTGAAAATTGACTATTTTCAAGATAAAACAACAGCAAAATATTATAAGCATGATACCTTTCAAATATGTTTGAAGCATCCACATCACAATCATAGTTGACAAAAATGTCAATAATAATGTGAGGATCTTGTGATATTTTTTCCAATAAACTGAGAACGGTCATTTTCTGCAGAAAACTGGGCTGAAGAACATTTTCGAGAACCCGAAGGATAAGCATGGGAAAAAACATGCCAATTTCCTTTTTCAATGCTGATCTGAATTTTGATAACAAGTTCATGAAAATGGAACACTGAAGCTGGAAAATGGTCATTGCAGAGAGGGCACTGTTCTTTAATAATGACAAGCAAAGGTACTGCTTGATGGCATTGAGAAACCTGCACTTGTAACATATCATAACAAAGTATTAACAATAACGTAGAAAGAGAAAGATCTTATGGAGAGAACCCTTCTTGTGTATGTTTAAGTGAATGGCACTGTTCAACTATAATGTTATTTATATTAGTAAAGAGATAAGTATAGTATACAAGTTACTACTTCTAGAGTCCCTCAATTTGGAGCATAACTTAAACACCAAGCTCATTCAAAAAGTAGCAAACCGAGGACCCTTAAAAGACTTGACAAAGCTAGCGGCAATAAAACAAGAAAAATATTGTGGAGAGTGATGATGAGATTAAATAAATAATAGTTTTAAGTGAGCAGATAGCACTTGCCTCTCATTGACACGCCATAATGAGCCGGCATTATCCATGACTACCTTAAGGAGCTCCAAGGATAAAATTTTGCCTCTCAGGAGGATACGATCATCAGGGTGCTGTTGTGATGAGAACTTCATGGACAATTTGCAAAGGTTTTTAAAAAGAAGAAAACCATCCTCCCTTATTTTACTTCCCCCACCAGCAGCAGCAGCTTCAGGATCTGTTTCATTATCCGTTGCTGCTTTGGAGGAAACAGAGTATGGTTTGTGGGGAACACCCTCAACGGGGTCCACTATATCACTGATAAAATTTTGGCAAAAGTTGATGGAATTACCCTCGTTCAAATTCTTATCGGTGAATTCCAAAAGTTGAGTAACAGAAACCTTTTGAACAGAGACATCCAAGGAGTCTTGCTCGACTCTAGTGAAAACAATGGTGATGATCTGAGCAAGGACAGACTTAGCACAGATCTGATTGGTGCCATTGACACCGCCAAGGTAGATGTTATAACAAGTTCTGACAATTTGAATGAGAGAATCAGAGCGGATCAAAATGCAAGGGGATCGTACAGCTGAGAGCAACACTCTTAGAACTCCAAGCTCAATTGCTTCATCCCCAATGCCTGCCGATTTACAAATGGCATTAATCATATTCAACACAATGCCGCTACCTGACTCTGAAGAAGTTTCAATTTCGGCACGCACAAGGCCGAGAGAGAACAATTTAAAGGTGCATTCAAGAGCAGGTTCAACAACCTTGGGGTATGCCGAGTCAAGAGCGAGATAAAGAGGCTGAAGGACAGATTCAGCATCTGAGGAGGAGAGACCTAAGAGAACACTTGAAGATGATTCTGTGGTGGAAGAATCAGAGATGGATTCGAGTTTATCAAGGGTGGATTTGCAGGCGGAGACAAGGTGAGAGTGCTTACGCCATGCCGCATTCTTTATTATCTTGTCCAGTGATGGACCCACCACTCGCCCGCACCGTGAAGTACCTCCGAGAGATTGCGATGCAGACATTTTCTTTTTGATTGAATCATACAATACGTCTCTTCACAATCACAAATTCCCTCTCTCCTTTGTAGATTTCATTTCATTTCATTTCATTTCATAATTAATTAATTTGCTTACTCATTTGCTGGCTGAGAGAGAGCCTCTCTGTCTCCTGAAAATACGTTTGCATCAACCGCCCGTTGTCGACTTAAGCCTTCTTTGGGTTGGATTTTGCATTATTTTGGGTTGGGCTTTACATTATTTTTCAACATTTTTTAATTCCTATCCAACCCGATCTTTTGTTAGATGATAATACTATAAAAAATATTACAACATAATTTAGTAGATTTGTGGGTTCCCGGCATGGATATCTAATTTGTTTTGTAAAAACAGGAAAAGTCGATGATATATAATTCAGTAAGTGAGTACATCAATAAGTTAGTTAGTATGTCAGTCAGTAAGTTATTCAATAAGTAAGTCAGTGAGTTAGTCAATAAGACAATAAATAAGTCATTAAGTCAGTTAGTGAGTTAGTCAGTAAGTAAGTCAGTAAGTTAATCAGTAAGTAAGTCAGTTATTAAGTCAGTCAATAAGTGAGCTAGTAAGTCAGTCAGTTAGTGAGTAAATAATTTAGTTAGTAAGTGAAGAAGTCATTTAGTAAGTCCATAAGTAAGTCAGTTAGTAAATGAAGAAGTCAGTTAGTAAGTTATTCAGTAAGCCAATAAGTCATTCTTTAAGTATGTCAGTAAGTCAGTCATATAGTAAGTGAGCTAGTAAGTCAGACAGAAAATAACTTACTCAGCCAGTAAATCAGTCAATAAATTTGTCATTCAGTAAGTAAGTACATTAATAAGTTAGTTAGTAAGTCAGTCAGTAAGTTATTCACTAAGCCAGTAAGTTAGTGAGTCAGTCAGTAAGACAATAAATAAGTCAGTCAGTAAGTCAGTCAGTAAATAAGTCAGTCAATAAGTGAGCTAGTAAGTGAATCAGTTAGTGAACAAATAATTCAGTTAATAAGTAAGTCAGTCAGTAAGTCCATAAGTAAGTCAATTAGTAAGTGAAGAAGTTAGTTAGTAAGTTATTCAATAAGTCAGTAAGTCATTCTTTAAGTATACTTACTTATTGAATGACTGACTAACTTACTTAATGAATGACTGACTGACTTACTGAATGAATGACTGACTGACTTACTTACTGAATGACTGATTGACATACTGACTGAATTGCTTACTGAATGACTTACTTACTGAATGAATGACTGACTTACTTACTGAATGATTGACTAACTTACTGACTTACTTACTTACTGAATGACTAACTGACTTACTGACTGAGTGACTGACTTACTAACTTACTGAGTGGCTGATTTACTGAATGAATGACTGACTTACTTACTTACTGAATGACTGACTGACATACTGACTGACTTGCTTACTGAGTGACTTACTGACTTACTAACTGACTTACTTACTGAATGAATGACTGACTTACTTACTGAATGACTGACTAACTTACTGACTGACTAACTTACTGACTGACTTACTTACCGAATGACTGATTGACTTACTGACTGACTTACTAACTTAATTACTTACTGAATGACTGAATGATTTACTGGCTGACTTACTTACTGAATGACTTACAGACTTACTTACTTAATGAATGACTGACTTACTTACTGAATGACTAACTGACTTACTGACTGAATTACTTACTGTAAGATTGACTAACTTACTTACTGAATGAATGATTGACTTACTTACTGACTTACTTACTGAATGATTGATTGACTTACATACTGAATGACTGACTAACTTACTGACTGACTGACTTATTAACTGAATGACTGACTTATTAACTGAATGACTGACTGACTTACTTACTTACAGAATGACTGAATGAATTACAGACTGACTTACTTACTGAATGACTGACTGACTGACTGACTGACTTACATACTGAATGACTGACTTACTTACTTAATGATTGACTGACTGAATTACTGACTGACTTACTTACTGAATGACTGACTGACTTACTGACTGAATGACGGACTTACTTACTTAGCAAATGACTGACTGACTTACTTACAGAATGACTGACTGACATACATACTGACTTGCTTACTGAATGAATTACTAACTGACTTACTTACTGAATGACTGACTGACTTACTGACTGACTTACTTACTGAATGACTGACTGACTGACTTACTAACTTACTGAATGACTGACTTACATACTGAATGACTGACTAACTTACTAACTGAATGACTAACTGACTTACTAACTGAATGACTGACTAACTTACTTACATAATGACTGACTGACTTACAGACTGACTTACTTACTAAATGACTAACTGACTTACTGAATGACTTACTTATTGAATGACTAACTGACTGACTTACTTATTGAATGACTAACTGACTGACTTACTGAATGACTAACTGACTTACTGAATGACTTACTGACTTACTGACTGACTTATTCACTGAATGACCGAGTGACTTACTTACTGAATGACTGACAAACTTATTGACTGAATGACTAACTAACTAACTTACTTACTGAATGACTAACAGACTTACTTACTAAAAGACTGACTTACTTTCTGAATGACCGACTGACTTACTGACTGACTTACTTATTGAATGACTGACTGACTTACTGAATGAGTTACTGACTGAACGACTGACTTACTTACTTACTGAATGACTGAATGATTGACTTACTTACAGAATGATTGACTTACTTACTTACTGAATGACTGACTGACTTACTTAATGAATGACTGATTGACTGGCTTACTGACTGACTTACTGAATGACTGATTGATTTACCTACTGAATGACTAACTTACTGACTGAATGATGGACTGACTTACTGACTGACTTACTTACTGAATGACTGGCTAACTTACTTACTGAATGACTGACTTACTTACTTAATGAATGACTGACTGACTTACTTACTGAATGACTAACTGACTAACTGACTTATTGACAGACTTACTTACTGAATGACTGACTGATTTACTGACTGACTTACTTACTGAATGATTGACTTACTTGTGAAGAAGATCTTGCTCCTGACCTTGGCACGTTTTTGATGAAGACACCAATATCACAAAAAGAAGAAATGAAGAAGACCGATAAAGACTATCGAAGATAAAGCTTCATGATTTAGAGTCTAAGTCTTTAGGTTCTTCTATCCTTACAACTCATATATTTACTTAGTTAATAATGCTCAAAATTGTTTTCAAGAAAATCAGGAAAAACTAAGTGTGAATAATAATAATAAAGTTCAAAAACAACATGTAACGGGTTACCATACTTGAGTAACAAGTTACATGAGTGAGAAAAGAGTTTTCAAATCTCGAACAGTTATGAGTAATCCATTACAGACTTTGGAGTAACAGATTATCATTTTTAGAAAACAATGTAATCGATTACTCAAAGTAGTGTAATCGATTACACTAAGGCAAATTCACAAAGCTGTCAAACAGTGTTGTTGAGTAATCGATTACTCAAATCCAGTAATCGATTACATTGTGTGAATTTTAAAAAAGCTGTTAACAGGATTGCTGGGTAATCGATTACCCATTTGCAGTAATCGATTACTGAGAGTTGTTGCATCAGTTTTTCAGATTTCAAGTGAAAATGTTTCACTCCAAACTGATAGCTTTTCATTCCAAACGAAACCTACTCATACCTAAGGGTATTATGGTTGATTGGAAGCCTATATAAAGGCATTGAAATACTATCACAACAACATACATACAACTCACAACTCAGATTTCAAACTCTCTTTAAAAGCACTCACACTTTTTGATTTTACTTACACTTTTCAAGCAACCTACTCTTAAACTTTCAAGTTATTTTGAAGTTGTTTCTAAGTGTTTTTCATATTGTTAAAGAGCATTATTATCTCAAGTATACGAGTTGTTATTGGATTGCAAGTTATAGAAATTGTCATATACACTTATAAGGCAATCCAAGCCAAATTGTACATTCTTCACTTTTGCAAAGTTTACTTTCTTTCACAAGGGTGTGAAGAGAAAAGGGTGAGTGACTTGATATAGTTTTTACCAAGGGATTAACTTGGTATAGTGTTTACCAAGGGTGTTACTTGGAATAGAGTTTTCCAAGGGGATTAGATATAAGTGAGTGTGTAAGGTACAAAGAGATATGTAACACCCCAAATTTATCCTCATTGAAATTAGGTAACAGTCCTGAAGAATGGGGCATACTGCCAGATTCTCGCTTGAGCGAGAGGATCTCGCCCAAGCGAGAGGATTAGTGTTTTGAATTTGGAAATTCTGGGAGTCTCGCCCAAGCGAGAGGATCAGTGTTTTGAATTATGGAACATGTATATTATGGGATATATATGTACTATAGGATGAATATGGATAATATGAGATGAATAAAATATGCACACTATAGAACATATATATTATGGGATGTATGTGTACTATAGGGTGAATATGGATAATATGAGACAATTAAAACATGCATACTATAGAACATATATATTATGGGATGTATGTGTACTATAGGGTGAATATGGATAATATAAGATGAATAAAATATGCACACTATAAAACACATATAGTATGGGATATATGTGTACTATAGGGTGAATATGGATAATATGTGTTGATTGATGTATGTTTATCATGATTGATGTTAGATGTGTGTGGTTTTAATACTTTAATGTTATTACTCCATGTAAATCCACACTACGGTCGCCGTAGTTGGTTCTTAATCCCTCTGTCTTTCCTTGCATGTGTTGTATATTTGGGTTCAGGTTGTGGAGGTAGCGCATTTGACGCTTGCGAAGAAGAGTACATGATAAAGTAGTGGATAATATGTAATTGATATGTTATATGATAAATGTTTGTAATATGAAGAACATGTTAAAGTGAATTCATGTATAAACAATTTTCTCCTAAGTGTATAATGAAGTGGATCTAATGTTTGTATTCAAGGTACTTTTGAGAAAGTGTAATTGTATAAAGGATGTATTTGAATGGAAGTGTAATGACATGTTTTTGAAATGAAAAGTGTTTGGAATATTTCTGCCTTGTAATTTATAAACGTATTCACCCAAGTTTCCAAACTGTTCGAGTAATGTCTTTCAAAAGTAATCACTTCACTTTCACGAATAAGGTTTTAAAAAGAATTTTTGGGTTACGTAAATCGGGTCCTTACAAGATCTCGGCGTGAGATAATTGTAATTGCAACTCATTATATTTAATAAAGGAATCTCTTGCGAGTCATGAATACTGGACATAGCCTTCGATGGACAAGAAGGTGAACCAGTATAAAACACATGCGTACTATCTTTCCCTTCTCTTGTTAATTATTTATCATTCCAAAGTCAATATTTTTCTGCACAATATTTCCGAGGCACGTTAACTTTGATATTGCAGAAAAATTGGCCATACTTATTGCAACAACTAATTCACCCCTCCCCCTCTTAGTTGCAATCTCAGTCCTACATTACTTACTGAACAACTGACTGACTTACTTACTGAACGACTGACTTACTGACTGACTTACTTACTGAATGACTGACTGACTTACTTAATGAATGAATGACTGACTTACTTACTGAATGACTGACTGACTTACTAACTGACTTACTTACTGAATGACTGACTTACTTACTTATTGAAAGACTGACTGACTTACTGACTGACTTACTTACTGAATGACTGAATGACTTACTTACTGAATGACTTCCTGACTAAATGACGGACTGGCTTACTGAATGACTTACTGACTGACTTACTTACTGAATGACTGGCTGATTTACTTAATGAATGACTGATTGACTTACTTACTGAATGACTGACTGACTTACTGACTGACATACTTACTGAATGACTGACTGACTTACTGATTGACATACTTACTAAATGACTGACTGAATTACTTACTAAATGATTGACTGGATTACCGACTGACTGACTTAATGAATGACTTACTGAATGACTGACTAACTTACTTACTGAATGAATGACTGACTTACTTACTGAATGATTGATTAACTTACATACTGAATGACTGACTAAATTACTGACTGAATGACTGACTTACTAACTGAATGATTGACTGACATACTTACAGAATGACTGACTGACTTACAGACTGACTTACTTACTGAATGACTGACTGCCTTACTGAATGATTGACTTACTTACATACTTACTGACTGACTGACTGACTGACTTACTTATAGAAAGACTGACTGACTTATTGACTGAATGACCGAGTGACTTACTTACTAAATGACTGACAGACTTACTGACTGAATGACTAACTAACTTACTTACTAAATGACTGACTGACTTACTTACTGAAAGACTGACTTACTTACTGAATGACTAACTGACTTACTTAATGAATGACTGATTGACTTACTTACTGAATGACTTACTGACTTATTGACTTACTGATTGAATGATTGACTTACTTAATGAATGACTGACTTACTTACTTACTGAATGACTGACTGACTGACTGACTTACTGACTTACATGCTTACAGAATGAGTGACTGACTTACTTACTAAATGACTGAGTGACTAACATAATGAATGATTGAGTGACTGACTTACTGACTTACTTACTTACAGAATGACTGACTGACTTACTTAATGAATGACTGACTGACTTACTTATTGAATGACTGAATGACTTAGGGTTCACTAAATTGCATGGTTTAAGTCAGCCAGTCAGTCATTTAGTAAGTTAGTAAGTGAGGGTTTAGCTTTAAATAGGAAGTGAATAAAGTATTTGATTTGATTTTCAAACATGTGTCAAAATTCAGCTTTAAATAGGCATATGACACATGAGATGATGGATTCATAACTCCAAAAATTCACCCATCATATATTCTAAAAATCCTCAAAAATCCTCTAAATTAAATTTTTGATTACAAATGTATGACACATTTAATTTTCTTCCTTGATATGTATCATGGTCAAATTAACAGTCAGTCAGTAACTAAATGTTAATTTGTAATAAAAAATATATGTATCATGGTACAATAACAGTCAGTCATTCAGTCAGTAAGTTAGTAATTCATTCAGTAACTTACTAACATACTGAATGACTGACTTACTGACTGACTGACTGACTTACTTACTTACTTCAGGGTTTAGGGTTAAGGGTTTATGGTTCAGGGTCCAGGGTGTAGGGTCCACGGTTCAGGTCCAGGGTCCAGGGTCCAGGGAAAAAGGCTCAAGGCTCAGGGTCCAGGGCCTAGGGCTTAGGGCTCAGGGCTCGGGGCTCGGGGCTCGGGGATCGGGGCTCGGGGCTCGGGGCTCGGGGCTCGGGGCTCAAGGCTCAGGGCTCGGGGCTCGGGGCTCAGGGCTTAGGGCTCAGGGCTCGGGGCTTAGGGCTTAGGGCTCGGGGCTCAGGGTTTGGGGTTTGGGGCTCAGGGTTTGGGGTTTGGGGTTTGGGGTTTGGGGTTTGGGGTTTGGGGTTGGGGGTTTGGGGTTGGGGGTTGGGGGTTGGGGTTTGGGGTTTGGGGGTTGGGGGTTGGGGGTTGGGGGTTGGGGGTTGGGGGTTGGGGGTTGGGGGTTGGGGGTTGGGGGTTGGGGTTTGGGGTTTGGGGGTTTGGGGGTTTGGGGTTTGGGGGTTTGGGGTTTCGGGGTTGGGGTTTGGGGGTTGGGATAAATGTTTGTAATATGAAGAACATGTTAAAGTGAATTCATGTATAAACAATTTTCTCCTAAGTGTATAATGAAGTGGATCTAATGTTTGTATTCAAGGTACTTTTGAGAAAGTGTAATTGTATAAAGGATGTATTTGAATGGAAGTGTAATGACATGTTTTTGAAATGAAAAGTGTTTGGAATATTTCTGCCTTGTAATTTATAAACGTATTCACCCAAGTTTCCAAACTGTTCGAGTAATGTCTTTCAAAAGTAATCACTTCACTTTCACGAATAAGGTTTTAAAAAGAATTTTTGGGTTACGTAAATCGGGTCCTTACAAGATCTCGGCGTGAGATAATTGTAATTGCAACTCATTATATTTAATAAAGGAATCTCTTGCGAGTCATGAATACTGGACATAGCCTTCGATGGACAAGAAGGTGAACCAGTATAAAACACATGCGTACTATCTTTCCCTTCTCTTGTTAATTATTTATCATTCCAAAGTCAATATTTTTCTGCACAATATTTCCGAGGCACGTTAACTTTGATATTGCAGAAAAATTGGCCATACTTATTGCAACAACTAATTCACCCCTCCCCCTCTTAGTTGCAATCTCAGTCCTACATTACTTACTGAACAACTGACTGACTTACTTACTGAACGACTGACTTACTGACTGACTTACTTACTGAATGACTGACTGACTTACTTAATGAATGAATGACTGACTTACTTACTGAATGACTGACTGACTTACTAACTGACTTACTTACTGAATGACTGACTTACTTACTTATTGAAAGACTGACTGACTTACTAACTGACTTACTTACTGAATGACTGAATGACTTACTTACTGAATGACTTCCTGACTAAATGACGGACTGGCTTACTGAATGACTTACTGACTGACTTACTTACTGAATGACTGGCTGATTTACTTAATGAATGACTGATTGACTTACTTACTGAATGACTGACTGACTTACTGACTGACATACTTACTGAATGACTGACTGACTTACTGATTGACATACTTACTAAATGACTGACTGAATTACTTACTAAATGATTGACTGGATTACCGACTGACTGACTTAATGAATGACTTACTGAATGACTGACTAACTTACTTACTGAATGAATGACTGACTTACTTACTGAATGATTGATTAACTTACATACTGAATGACTGACTAAATTACTGACTGAATGACTGACTTACTAACTGAATGATTGACTGACATACTTACAGAATGACTGACTGACTTACAGACTGACTTACTTACTGAATGACTGACTGCCTTACTGAATGATTGACTTACTTACATACTTACTGACTGACTGACTGACTGACTTACTTATAGAAAGACTGACTGACTTATTGACTGAATGACCGAGTGACTTACTTACTAAATGACTGACAGACTTACTGACTGAATGACTAACTAACTTACTTACTAAATGACTGACTGACTTACTTACTGAAAGACTGACTTACTTACTGAATGACTAACTGACTTACTTAATGAATGACTGATTGACTTACTTACTGAATGACTTACTGACTTATTGACTTACTGATTGAATGATTGACTTACTTAATGAATGACTGACTTACTTACTTACTGAATGACTGACTGACTGACTGACTTACTGACTTACATGCTTACAGAATGAGTGACTGACTTACTTACTAAATGACTGAGTGACTAACATAATGAATGATTGAGTGACTGACTTACTGACTTACTTACTTACAGAATGACTGACTGACTTACTTAATGAATGACTGACTGACTTACTTATTGAATGACTGAATGACTTAGGGTTCACTAAATTGCATGGTTTAAGTCAGCCAGTCAGTCATTTAGTAAGTTAGTAAGTGAGGGTTTAGCTTTAAATAGGAAGTGAATAAAGTATTTGATTTGATTTTCAAACATGTGTCAAAATTCAGCTTTAAATAGGCATATGACACATGAGATGATGGATTCATAACTCCAAAAATTCACCCATCATATATTCTAAAAATCCTCAAAAATCCTCTAAATTAAATTTTTGATTACAAATGTATGACACATTTAATTTTCTTCCTTGATATGTATCATGGTCAAATTAACAGTCAGTCAGTAACTAAATGTTAATTTGTAATAAAAAATATATGTATCATGGTACAATAACAGTCAGTCATTCAGTCAGTAAGTTAGTAATTCATTCAGTAACTTACTAACATACTGAATGACTGACTTACTGACTGACTGACTGACTTACTTACTTACTTCAGGGTTTAGGGTTAAGGGTTTATGGTTCAGGGTCCAGGGTGTAGGGTCCACGGTTCAGGTCCAGGGTCCAGGGTCCAGGGAAAAAGGCTCAAGGCTCAGGGTCCAGGGCCTAGGGCTTAGGGCTCAGGGCTCGGGGCTCGGGGCTCGGGGATCGGGGCTCGGGGCTCGGGGCTCGGGGCTCGGGGCTCGGGGCTCGGGGCTCGGGGCTCGGGGCTCGGGGCTCGGGGCTCAAGGCTCAGGGCTCGGGGCTCGGGGCTCAGGGCTCGGGGCTCAGGGCTCGGGGCTTAGGGCTTAGGGCTCGGGGCTCAGGGTTTGGAGTTTGGGGTTTGGGGTTTGGGGTTTGGGGTTTGGGGTTTGGGGTTTGGGGTTTGGGGTTGGGGGTTTGGGGTTGGGGGTTGGGGGTTGGGGGTTGGGGGTTGGGGGTTGGGGGTTGGGGGTTGGGGGTTGGGGGTTGGGGTTTGGGGTTTGGGGGTTTGGGGGTTTGGGGTTTGGGGGTTTGGGATTTCGGGGTTGGGGTTTGGGGGTTGGGATAAATGTTTGTAATATGAAGAACATGTTAAAGTGAATTCATGTATAAACAATTTTCTCCTAAGTGTATAATGAAGTGGATCTAATGTTTGTATTCAAGGTACTTTTGAGAAAGTGTAATTGTATAAAGGATGTATTTGAATGGAAGTGTAATGACATGTTTTTGAAATGAAAAGTGTTTGGAATATTTCTGCCTTGTAATTTATAAACGTATTCACCCAAGTTTCCAAACTGTTCGAGTAATGTCTTTCAAAAGTAATCACTTCACTTTCACGAATAAGGTTTTAAAAAGAATTTTTGGGTTACGTAAATCGGGTCCTTACAAGATCTCGGCGTGAGATAATTGTAATTGCAACTCATTATATTTAATAAAGGAATCTCTTGCGAGTCATGAATACTGGACGTAGCCTTCGATGGACAAGAAGGTGAACCAGTATAAAACACATGCGTACTATCTTTCCCTTCTCTTTGTTATTTATTTATCATTCCAAAGTCAATATTTTTCTGCACAATATTTCCGAGGCACGTTAACTTTGATATTGCAGAAAAATTGGCCATACTTATTGCAACAACTAATTCACCCCTCCCCCTCTTAGTTGCAATCTCAGTCCTACATTACTTACTGAACAACTGACTGACTTACTTACTGAACGACTGACTTACTGACTGACTTACTTACTGAATGACTGACTGACTTACTTAATGAATGAATGACTGACTTACTTACTGAATGACTGACTGACTTACTAACTGACTTACTTACTGAATGACTGACTTACTTACTGATTGACATACTTACTAAATGACTGACTGAATTACTTACTAAGTTAGTAATTCATTCAGTAAGTTAGTAATTCATTCATGGTACAATAACAGTCAGTCATTCAGTCAGTAAGTTAGTAATTCATTCAGTAACTTACTAACATACTGAATGACTGACTTACTGACTGACTGACTGACTGACTTACTTACTTCAAGGTTTAGGGTTAAGGGTTTATGGTTCAGGGTCCAGGGTGTAGGGTCCACGGTTCAGGTCCAGGGTCCAGGGTCCAGGGAAAAAGGCTCAAGGCTCAGGGTCCAGGGCCTAGGGCTTAGGGCTCAGGGCTCGGGGCTCGGGGCTCGGGGCTCGGGGCTCGGGGCTCGGGGCTCGGGGCTCAAGGCTCAGGGCTCGGGGCTCGGGGCTCAGGGCTCAGGGCTCAGGGCTCGGGGCTCAGGGCTCAGGGCTCGGGGCTCGGGGTTTGGGGTTTGGGGCTCAGGGTTTGGGGCTCAGGGTTTGGGGTTTGGGGTTTGGGGTTTGGGGTTTGGGGTTGGGGGTTTGGGGTTGGGGGTTGGGGGTTGGGGGTTGGGGGTTGGGGGTTGGGGGTTGGGGGTTGGGGGTTGGGGGTTGGGGGTTGGGGGTTGGGGGTTGGGGGTTGGGGGTTGGGGTTTGGGGGTTTGGGGTTTGGGGGTTTGGGGTTTGGGGGTTGGGGTTTGGGGGTTGGGGTTTGGGGGTTAGGGTTTAGGGGTTAGGGGTTAGGGGTTAGGGTTTAGGGTTTAGGGTTAGGGGTTAGGGTTTAGGGGTTAGGGGTTAGGGGTTAGGGTTTAGGGGTTAGGGGTAGGGTTCAGGGTTCAGGGTTCAGGGTTCAGGGGTAGGGTTCAGGGTTTAGGGTTTAGGGTTAGGGTTTAGGGTTTAGGGTTTAGGGTTTAGGGTTTAGGGGTAGGGGCCAGGGTTTAGGGTTTAGGGTTTAGGGGTAGGGCCAGGGTTTAGGGTTTAGGGTTTAGGGTGTAGGGTTTAGGGTTTAGGGTCTAGGGTGTAGGGTCTAGGGTTTAGGGTTTAGGGTTTAGGGTTTAGGGTTTAGGGTTTAGGGTTTAGGGTTTAGGGTTTAGGGTTTAGGGTTTAGGGTTTAGGGTTTAGGGTCCAGGGTCCAGGGTCCAGGGTTTAGGGTCCAGGGTTTAGGGTCCAGGGTTTAGGGTCCAGGGTTTAGGGTCCAGGGTTTAGGGTCCAGGGTTTAGGGTCCAGGGTTTAGGGTCCAGGGTTTAGGGTCCAGGGTTTAGGGTCCAGGGTTTAGGGTCCAGGGTTTAGGGTCCAGGGTTAGGGTCCAGGGGTTAGGGTCCAGGGGTTAGGGTCCAGGGGTTAGGGTCCAGGGTTAGGGTCCAGGGGTTAGGGTCCAGGGGTTAGGGTCCAGGGGTTAGGGTCCAGGGGTTAGGGTCCAGGGGTTAGGGTCCAGGGTTTAGGGTTTAGGGTTAGGGTCCAGGGTTTAGGGTTTAGGGTTAGGGTTTAGGGTTTAGGGTTTAGGGTTTAGGGTTTAGGGTTTAGGGTTTAGGGTTTAGGGTTTAGGGTTTAGGGTTTTAGGGTTTAG